>VXAA01003185.1:0-46063 GCA_013399115.1 Anseranas semipalmata
TGTGTTTCCATAGTATCCCGCCTTGGTATTGTTCATTCCCCCTAAATCTCATTTCTGTGGTAAATTTCCTACTTTTCATATTGCTAGCTTTTTCCTGTTGCAAAGAGCAAAGAAGGTATATAGGCATTAAGATGAGAAAAGTATTAAATAATGTATGCTGTAATTGAAAAGTAAAAGTCAGACAGCAGCAAACTGTTCCAAGCATTATAATGGTTTTAGCTGATCCTGAAAATGAGTCACTGTATTGCAGCAAATGCATACTCACCAATCTTAGTCTGCACAAAAATCTGTTATGGTTTATATAATTGTATGTGACTCAGATCTGATGAAAAAAAAATTATAAAATTGTTTCATATTGGGAAACATTTATTTGGAAATGAAAAAGCAGTACTTCTTCCAGCGTTTTCTGGAGGAGGAGCAAGGGGAAAGTTTACACTGCTGAAACATCCTGTCTCACAATTAAAACTAAAATTGTAACAACCTTATAAATAATGCAAATGAAAAATAAAGGTGAAATCAAACCTCTTTTTTTTTTTTTGTCAAACTAAAATATTCCAGCTGAATTGAAGAACATTCTTAATTCTTCTTCTTGGTAAAATTGACAGAAACATATTTTCTTCTTTACTGAAGCAAATAAAAATGTCAAGATCATAAAATCCTTCACAAAACAGAACTGCTGAACAAGAGACTGTCATGCAACTCTAGCTGCAGTCTCAAAGTCACATCCTGAATATAGAAAATTGCAGTCCTGTATTCATTAAGGTTTCTTCTTCTCATATAAATACAAAACCCAATGGCTTTGAGAAGTGAATGCGAATAACTTCAGAGTATACTGAACTAATAAATAATCATCATTGGGAAATCGATCATTTTCAAAGAGTCATAAATAAATTGCTCCCACATCGTCTTACCTCATGGTTAGATTACACTCTAGATCTACACAAACATATACACACAACATATATATATGTATGTCTTTTACTTAGAGATAAATAAGAGAAATAAATTACACAAATTTATTTTTCCAAGCTAAGAAAATGATCTATTGTATTGAATTCTACAAGAAAAATGGCAGAAAAGAAAGCAATAATGGGAAGGGAGGGTAAAGGGGGGCAGAGGGAATTAAGAATAGAAAGAAAAAGGAAAACAGAACAGTCAAAGCTGCTGTAAGGATTGTGACTCTGTGTCCCATTATTTTTATGACAAAAGACATGTTTCCCAATATTGGTTGAAGCAAGTCTCCTGATCCTTTTTTGCTAGCTGTAGGCTGAAGAAAAAAAAAGCTGATAGACTCTTTTCTGATTTTGAAAAGCTGCGTGTATATGTTTACCATCTATACCTCTTTTCTACCAGCAATCAAAAGTTATCAAACTCAGTGGAACTGGTATATTATCTCCAGAACACTTTTGAAAATATGATGATTAAATTCATCTGGACATCAATGTGCTTACATCTGAGGGCTACTGGTAGGCAAACATTCCATTACCTCAAAGACCAAAAAGCCTGGTCACTTCACAGAGTTCACTAATAATAAAGAGGAGCAGAATTACTACAGTGCACCAGCGCTGACCATTTTCCCAGCAACGAGCAGCTGTTCTGTAGCACTGCTAATATTATCTTTTCATGAGCTACCAGCGCTGACACTTTAAAAGCAACTGCTTCCACCTCTTCTGTCACTGGTGGTTATGAACACCTTAGAGTAATGTGGTAACTGGCAAGGCTCAGGAATGCTAACGGAGAAAAGTTAATTTTTATTTGAAATGAGATGAAAATACCAATGCAGAAAAATATTAAATACAGTAGTTTAAATTTGATACTGAAATTTTGAAATAGGATACAGAAATAAGACCTGCTTATCTGCTTGCCTTGAGGAATGAGTAGGAAAGGTTCTCCTTATCCCAAACAAATTTCAAACAAAGCATAGGCACATTTCTACGTGCATCAGAGCAGGTGCAAGATTTTTGCAACAGAACAAAAAAACAAATGGTGAGATATTTCTCACTGAGAAGCCTGCAGGTCAGACCACTAAGCAACAGATAAATTGTATCCTAAATAGTTGTCTGGTGAACAAAATGGAACTGCTTCAAGGGAACAAAAAGGGAGAAGATAGTCATCTGATAATGTGGACCATCCACTTGGAAGCACAGGAATATGGCCAGGTGAGGACTTCATCTGGTTCTCCTGCATTCAACATGACTTCTCTCATTTACTGAACATTGTTCTTTTTGGCATCTCTGTCTCCCTCTCTCCCCTCCCATTTTGATCAAAAATATTCAGATTTGAGAAGGTTTTTCTTCACTAAAGAGCTGTCATTAATACCTTCCCACTTTTTTATTATCATTAGGTTTGGCACCCATGAATTGGCATCCTCTGCTGAAAGCTCATATTGGCAGAAAATGCCACCTCTAATTATCCTACTGTCTCAACTTACCACTGCCAAAATTAAGGCAAGATTGGCATGCCACTTGTGTGTGTTATAACACAAGGTCAGACATTGCTATTGCTGTTACACGAATTGTCTCTCATACACAAAAATAGCAGAACAACAACAACAAAAAACTACGAATGGGTAATGAATATATAAGAGTTTAGCAGTGGATTTTTCCTGTCACTAGTTACAGCAATTTCCCTACTTGTTTCTCCCAAAGAAAAAAACACAGAAAAAATTGTCCAAGCAGGGAAAGGATCAGGTTAGGAATGCTAAAGCCCTGACAGAATTAAATCTGGCCAGGGACATCAAGGACAACAAGAAAGGCTTCTATAAGTATGTCAGTGATAAAAGGATGACTAGGGAAATTGTGGGCCCTCTCCAGAAGGAAACAGGAGACCTGGTTACCCAGGATATGGAGAAGGCTGAGGTACTCGATGACTTTTTTACTCAGTCTTCACCAGCAAGTGCTCTAGCCACACTGCCCAAGTCACAGAAGGCAAAGGCAGGGACTGGGAGAATGAAGAACCGCCCACTGTAGGAGAAGATCAGGTGTGAGACCATCTAAGGAACCTGAAGGCGCACAAGTCCACGGGACCTGATAAGATACATCTGTGGGTCCTGAGGGAACTGGCAGATGAAGTTGCTGAGCCACTGTCCATCATATTTGAGAAGTTGTGGCAGTCCAGTGAAGTTCCCACTGACTGGAAGAGGGAAAACATAACCCTCATTTTTAAAAAGGGAAAAAGGAAGAACTACAGGGAACTACAGGCCAGTCAGTCTCACCTCTGTGCCTGGCAAGATCATGAAGCAGATCCTCCTGGAAACTATGGTAAGGCACATTGAAAATAAGGAGGTGACTGGTGACAGCCAACATGGCTTCACTAAGGGCAAATCATGCCTGACAAATCTGGTGGCCTTCTACGACGGGGTTACAGCATTGGTGGATNTGGAGATCAGTAATGAGTAGCATTCCTCAGGGGTCGGTATTGGGACCAGCGCTGTTTAACATATTTGCTGGGAGACACGGACAGTGGGGTCGAGTGCACCCTCAGCAAGTTTGCCGATGACACCAAGCTGTGTGGTGTGGTTGACACGCTGGAGGGAAGGGATGCCATCCAGAGGGACCTGGACAGGCTTGAGAGGTGGGCCTGTGCGAACCTCATGAACTTCAGCAAGGCCAAGTGCAAGGTCCTGCATCGGGGTCGGTGCAATCCCAAACACAAATGCATGCTGGGTGGAGAATGGATTGAGAGCAACCATCAGGAGAAGGACTTTTCAGATTTAAATATGTTTTTGCAAAAAAATGAAGATTGCTGGCCTTATAGCTACCCAGGACAGTTGCATTTGTCATTATTTTTGTATCATTCATGGAACTGAAAAGAAAAATTTGTGTCATGAAGCAGCTTCAAGGTAATTCTGGTGAGTGAGCTCTGCCACTCTAGGTAGTTTCCCAGCATCCTTTTCCTCCCTACAAACTCAGTCATAACTGCATCTTGAATACAGCAAATCACTGAATTCAAGACATTATGAAAATAAAAGAACACAGACACAATAAAACTTTGCTTTGTTGGAAAACTCTGAAAGCTGTTTCCAGAATACTACATGGCATGTGATATGTCCCCTCAGAAATACAGGTTACTACACCTGAAACCTATCTTCTCTTTACAATTTGCTATACTCACATTGAAGTCTTCAAACTATCTTCAAAGTATTCCATGTCCGAGGCCTGAAAATAAAGTCTGTCAAATGTTCCAAACTGAAGACCACAGGAAGCAACAATGCTCCCCATCGTAACTGAATGTTTCACAACATCAGTAAACTAGCATTTCTTTAAAGTGTCTTTAACAAAGTAATAAGAAACCATATCAAAATATGGCACTTCATGTCACACACTACTACTTCTGAAGGGAAAAAAAAAAAAAGTCAAAGATTATTTTTTCTACGTAACTTGAAAATAAGAGTTAAGAAACAATATTTAATTGGCCAGCATTAGATAGTGCTCAGGAAAACATTAATAGAAAGAACAGGTAATTTATGAGACATACTGTATCTCCCTACACGCTGCACTCAAACACAACAGGAGTACAAATCTAACTGCCTAAAAACACAGCAGTCTCAAATCCATAGTAGATGCTGGGTTCAATTGAGGCACAAGGGAGAAGGACCAGCAAAGCATCTAAAAGGACTTGTCTCTAACAGTTTAGTGAAGGTCTGTAGTAAAGACCTGCTCCCTGTTAGCCATAGTGATTGCTGTAACCTCACTGATCCAACAGGAATAAACAGGATAAAAGGATAAAGACATGTCAATATTGCTGCATCAAGGACATGTGATAACTAATCTGCACTACAAAGAAAAACAAAATTGAGTGATTCTTTTTGGCCAGTGCAGGTTCTCACCACCTCTTATTGACAATGTATCCAAAATGCACAGAACAAAGTGAATTTATAACACTTTGTTGAAGAGTGGTGCTGCAGCACCAGGGAATTCACTGACAACAATTAAATATAAGCACTGGTATATATTAAATATCATTCTGGATGCAGTCAATCTGCATTTCCCTGAGAATGCCAAACCCCAACTGGTTTCCAATGTAAAAAGTAGAGATTGTCTAGGAACTGGCTGAGACAGGACAACATAACCTTGTATCTTACTTTTTTTTTTTTTNTTTTTTTTTTTTTTTTTTTTTTTTTGTTATAGACACCAGAGCAAATAAATAACTGTGATGTAATGGGAATCTTCAGCTGTCTACCAATTTCAGAAATTTCAGATTTGGAAGTCCACCTTGAGATTGCTCACATTTCACTCATTCAAGGAAACAAGCACAGATGTTGCAAATCAGGAACCTAGAACAGATGCCATTGCCAGGAAGGTGGGAGTACACAATACAGGCAAAGTCACCCAAGGTCACAGGAGAGCTGCCCAATCCGTTCATCAGATGATCATCATCTTTATAGGTCCCTTCCAACTGAGCTATTCTATCTGATAGAAACTGAATTTTAAACTGGATTTCAGTACAAGAAATTTTATACAGTGAAAGAAATACTAACTTCCAACAGATAGAATAGCAGCCTTTATTGATGCCAGTACATCCAGCATGGCTAACAGCAAGAGTACAATATTTTCACATGCCAGCAAAGAGAGCACTATGAATTACAACGCTGGTACATTTTGAAGAACTGTATAAAACATACCACGTCATGCATTGTTCTGAATGTGTGCAGACTTTACTCCAGTCTTGCATATATTTTTACCCCAGTCAATGAAAATAATAATCCATTTTTCTGAGCCATTTTGGCTCAGTGTTTGTTCTTATACTGATACTGATTAGTTATTGGGGCAGCAGATCTGGGTCAGTATTAGACCACCTTTTATTTTTCTTCAATTACTGAACACACTACCAGCCAGGAGGTAGATTAAGTCACCAAGTTCCTTCAGAGACAAGACTTTCATGCATTTTCATAAAACTTCACATTGAGCACTTAAGGATAAAAGCCATATTAGGATGCGCTTTATTCATTGGTAGAAATATATTTTTTCTACTTAGTATGGCTAGTTTAGAAGACCGAAAGTCAAA
The DNA here is from genome assembly GCA_013399115.1 of Anseranas semipalmata. Taxonomy (NCBI): domain Eukaryota; kingdom Metazoa; phylum Chordata; class Aves; order Anseriformes; family Anseranatidae; genus Anseranas; species Anseranas semipalmata. The sequence goes on from VXAA01003185.1 coordinate 6,007, forward strand.
TAATGGGCCAAATCACCTGATGATTTGAATACCCCTCTATACATTTAAGAGTTAATATAATTGGTTTTGTTCTACCTGCACAGTGGAGTTCATCAACAACAGTGAACAAATGAAGTCTTCTCCCCACATCTAAGAAACCTGTCGTAATTCTTCCTAGGCACATAAACCATAATACATAACTCTGTTTTTTCAACTACAAATACTTCATCAGCCATGCAAAACATTATAAAGAGGAAGAATCCAACTTAAATCATTCTTTGCCTGCTACTTTGGAAATATTCTGAGAATGACATCTAAGGTAACTGGATGACAGCAGTACCACTGCAAAGCTCTGAGAACTGGAACAGACCTTGCCAGTTACCTGCTTTACACTTTACTTAAACACAAGAGCAACTTAAAAAGAAAAGTTCAGCAAGGTTAGATTTGTTCTTCTGTTCCACATTTAAAACAGTTTTTCAGCAACCATATACATTTTTCCTCTTGCAAACAAATGAAGCATGTCACCAAGGTAAATCTTGAGTAGATTCAAGAGTTTCCATCAGTAATGTGGAAAATTCCCCTCTAATTTTCACCAGTGCAGCCTTACTGAACTCAGTTGAGATGAACAGACTGGAGCACTGAATACAAAATATTATAAGGCAAAATTAAATGATCTTCATCTTTTCATTCCCTCCAGGTCATACACCTTAATTCTTCTGTACGTAGGCAAGCTCTCAATGCTAATACTGGCTAGGAGCTTGAGAGTGGCTCTAATAGACAAGTCCAAGAATGCCCCTCAGTAGCATATTTTGACGTCTTTGCCCTCCAGTGCTTAATGGGTGTCTGGGCTCCCTGCCCAATTCTGGGGAAGAGATGGATGCTTCAGATGGTGCTGCTTAGTGTCATAATGGGGAGCATGGATCTGCTGACAGCAAGTCGATTGGAAATGTCAGGGCAGAGGCAATGCCCTTTCTGTGTGTGTCATGAAACACTCATTCCACAACAACCGCATATACCCATGGTGCCTCTCCTTCGCTCCCATCCATTAGGCGCTCTGACCAGCACAAGGAATTGGGTATGGGCAGGTAGGGCAGCGTGCCAGTGCAACCCAAGTGTCCCAAACCAACCCTGCTGTAAGTCTGTCAGACTGAGGAGCAAGTGAACTCCAGGTTTCCTGTTCACTTTCAAGACATTAGCAGGCAATATGGTAGATTTTCTTGGTTTTGTTTCCCTTTATAAAATAAAGCATTGCTGCTGTAGGGGAAGATTTTTAAAGGGGAATAAACTTGATGACTTTAACAACTCTACGTTCCCTCACTTTCATCTGGGATGGCCTGTACAAAATATTCTATTTAACTAAGCAAATCTGAGAAGTTTAGACAGCTGCTTTTCTCTCTTTCACTTCAAACTGTAAAAAACAGAAACAATAGCATGTCTTCTTGGTATACTTATTTCTATTAGTCTAAGTAAAAATTGTCACTAAAACCTCTTGGCTGTGTACTGGGTCTGGCCGGGATAGAGTTAACTTTCCCTGCAGCAGACCCTGTAGCTAGAACAGCGCTGGTATCACACCAGTGTTTGGCTACTGCCGAGCAGTGCTGGCATAGCACCAGGACTCTCTCCAGACCCCCCAAAGCCAGTAGGTGGGGGTGGGCAAGAAGTGGGGAGGGGACATGGCCAGGGCAGCTGACCTAAAGCAACCAAAGGGATATTCCATACCACGTGGTGTCACACTCAGCAATAAAAGCCAGGAAAGGGAAGGAGAAGGGGGGGCTCTCGTTGCAAAGACGTCTGTCCTTCCGATCAACCACTGCGGGTATTGAGGCTCTGCATCCCAGGACGTGGCCGGGCATCGCTCGTTGGTGGGAGAATCATTTGTTTTCTCTTTTCCTTTGTGCTTGCGCACAGGCTTTGCTTGTACATATATATATATATTTGTTGTTTTTTTTCTTCCTCTTCTCTAATTAAACTATCCTTAACTCAACCTGTGAGTTTTTTTTTTCTCCCCCTCTTCCTTTGAGGAGGGGGAATGAGAGAGCGGTTGTGGTGGAGTTCAGCTGCCCAGCAGGGTAAAACCACCACAGGGTGTTTTGTCTTCAGCTATGGAAATGGACTTGAACCTATGAATTCTGCAACAGTTTCTGCACCGACTCTGACCTTTCACAGACACTGCCTGTGAGCACACAGTACAGGCTTTCTGTCTTCCTAAGGTACTTCAACAAGATAAAGATGGGTGACTGAAAAGATGCTGCAGAACAAATGTCTGGGAGCATATTTCTTAGTGTGAAAAAACAGCCAGAGATCACTCAAGTATATTTGTAGCTCAGTTTAAAAATAAACTGTGGTTCAATAAACTTTACTCATCAGAAATGTGAAAAAGCTAAAAAATACTTAACAGATTTATAACTCAGCATTCCAAAATCATATTTTCAAGCATAAACTATCCAGCAAAAAGAACAGAGTCACTCCCCAAAATAGTATATACCCATTCTGCTAACCAACTGGAATACAGAACACACAAAATTTTATAAACGTGCAAATGGAGAGGTGAAATGCTAAAAATATTGTAGAACAAACACTCAGGATCAGAGCCATTAAAGCAGAGCATAGGTGAATTTGAGGCACTGCAGTCCAAAGTACAGTGACCACAAGAGTCCAGCTCAGCTGCTATCTAACCCTGAAGGCAGCTAGATACCTGCTTCTGTACCTGTCCCAAACTGACTCGGGCTAAGCAGCCCAGATTACTAAAGACTGATGGCATCCAAGAATTAGAACAAGGCAAGCAGCCTGGCATGATAATCAGCAAAAATATTCCTTTGTGATTTACTAAATAATTCAATTACTATATGATAATAATATTACTGCAAACATGAAGATCACAGAATCACAGAATTGTAGGGGTTGGAAGGGACCTCCAGAGATCATCGGGTCCTACCCCCCTGCCACAGCAGGTTCCCTAGAGCAGGTTGCACAGGTAGGCATCCAGACGGGTCTTGAATATCTCCAGAGAAGGAGACTCCACAACCTTCCTGGGCAGCCTGTTCCAGTGCTCCGTCACCCTCACCGTGAAGAAGTTCCTTCGCATGTTGGTGCGGAACTTCCTGTGCTCCATTTTGTGGCCATTGCCCCTTGTCCTGTCCCCACAGAACATTGAAAAGAGGTTGGCCATATCCCTGTGTCCCCCAGACTGCAGTTATCTATAAACATTGATAAGATCCCACCTCAGTCTTCTTTTCTGAAGGCTGAACAGACCCAGGTCTCTCAACCTTTCCTCACAGGGGAGATGCTCTAGGCCCCGTATCATCTTTGTGGCCCTCCGCTGGACTCTCTCCAGAAGATCCCAGATGTCAGTCAAAACAGATCCCAGATGTCATTCAAAAAGTCAGAAGATGTCAGTCAAAACTTCAGTATGAAAACATAAACAGATTAAAACATGGTGGTTTTTAAGGAAAATGGAGGAAAAGCTAAGCTAAGGCTAGTTGAAGGCTAATAAGTCTTCAGACTGTCCTGAGAGAAAATATCAGACATTATGATTTTCAGTGTAAACTCCCTCAGTGCCCTAAACTGCCTAACCTGACCAGACATAGTTCTAAGTCATGATTTCTGTGAGGATCGGCTATTTTTTCCATAACAACAAATATGAAAATATAGTAAACCAAAAAAGACTTACTCATAAAATTAATAAAAATCCTATTTAGCATCTAAGGAGATATTATGTTGGATATACTTCGTCTCTTACGAATTCAGAGATACATCTCTTCTGAGGCACTGCCAGTCTTCTTTCTTTTTCATTGGAGTGATTCTTCCAAATATTTGAAATGACAAGAACACAGTCAGAGGAGAAGCAAAGAGTAATGAGCTTCCAGCCACAAACTGTATGTCAATGCAGCAGACTCAATTCAGAAAGGTCTATGTTACCATCAGCCATATCACTTCTATAATTTTAACACAGCTTGAACTAAAAGAAGGTAGTCAATGAAAATATCACAGTTGAGCTTTTTGCTGTTGGTTCTCTAGACAGCAGCAGCTAACAAGAAACACAAGCTGTAGGGAAAAAAGTCATTTAGGTGCATGAAGTTGCTTGTCCCTTCTCTTTCTAGATTTTCTTTTTCCCCCTCCTCTACTCTCCCCTAGGCTTAGCATGCATAATGATTAATATCTTATTATATTTTTGAGTATATTTAGCACTGGAATATAGAGCTAGAGATGCAATGCTGCTCCAAAAAGCTTACTGTCAAAAGATCAAAAAGGAGAAATAAAGGAAAATGAGACTCCTCAAGCATGTATAATAATCCTGGAATTCAAGCTTTAAATATCTCAAGCCAGAGCTCTTTCATGATTTCATCAAAAAGTTTTATATTGGTGGGGAATTATTTTGCACTGCTCGGATGACAATCTACTACTAGCCTAAATTTTTCTAATTCTGAATGTCACAATCATTACTTCTAAAGAGCATGATGATATACTTAACATCAGAGGAAAAAATCTAGAGAAACTGGAAGGAAAACCACAGGACCATGCTCATGGTTCACTTGGAACTATAACTTTTGAAGCTGTTTAAATGAGGTGAGAAACAAAATTCCTTATTCAGATTAAAAACAGATTTAAAAATTGAATTTTAGATACTTCTTTATGCATTTCAGTGCTGAATTTGTGGACCAAATATTTAACTGACCATTTTTCTTTCATTGTGTGTTCAAAAACATGAGAAAAACTGATTTACTAGCTAAAGCACCTTAAGATAGTTGAGGTCAAATAAGAAAACATTCACATATCTCTGTAGTGAATAATACCCCAAATTTATGCTACTTTACTGTCACAATAATTTTCAATTCTTAGCTCTAACTAGGCTGTCAGACAGAGACGCATATAAGTTTAAAACTACCATGCAGCTGAAGAGTTTGTGTATTAAGCTGTATTAAGCTATTCAGACCACGTTCGCTTTATAGCAAGGATCCATACACATCTAAAAAGAGGGAGAGAGAATTTCCCAAAGGCACAATCCAAAGTTGTCAAAATGACTTTATTGCCCTTAAGAGCATTAGTAATTGGCTGAAGCAGGCTGAATGGGAATTGCTGTGCCACAGGGAAGCACCCAGTATCGCTGCTTTCAAATGCTACCAATTCTAAACATCCAGCTGAAGGAAAAACAAATTCCTTCATCCTCAAATATAAACTTACTTAACTGATAAACAAGAGCTGACAAGAACTATTGTGTCAATATTCAATTATTTTAATAAACAGAAAAATAGTAAATGTGAAAATCATCAGCACCAAGGTTTTATTTTTACAAGCTTTCATGGGAATAATGATGGGAAGGTCAAATCAAGGAAGAAAGCATGTAGAGTTCTACCAGAACTTGCTCAGTAGTTATTCTGAAAATAAACTGTCTCTTCATGGATTTGCTTTAATAAAAAAGTTACTGGGTTGACTAATTCTATTCATGCAAGGTATGTTAATACTTCATTTCCAGTGTCTGGCAGCTACTCTGCCAATTAAGAACCCCAATAAACAGACTGATTTTTTTTTTAAACTATTTTTAAAGTTCAAACAACATACACATTTGTGATACTCAAACATTAACAGACATATAAACAAAAATCCACATAGGGCTAAGATGTGTATTCAGTTACTAAAAATGTCACATAATAAAAAGGACAGAGAGAATGCCACATTTATGATGCACTAGATTGGTTTAGCCACAGACAAAATAAGTGATAGTGAAAACAGTGTTTATATGATTAATGCTGAAGGAAAATCAACGTTTGGCTTAGTTCATTGGAAAGTTTCTGCAAGAGAAGAGTATCCCACCCTCGTAGTCAGACAAACTACTCAAGTGTTGATTCCAGCAAAGTATGACTATGTAAGTTACTTGTCTGGAGACAATTGCTTAAAACTTCTCAGTGATCAAAAAATGTAGTAGTTCTGAAAGTTACTCCTTGCCTGTTGAAATTACATTTAAGTTGTACTTTTTTTCACTTGCTTGTTAAAAACATACCCAGCACTAAATTTCCAAATGGAAGATAATTCTCAGGGGGGATGCCCAGTCAATTTTGCAACAGATGAAGATAAAAATTCATGTCTCCGGTTGAGAGAGGAATTGATCATCTTGAAGAGAACTACTATAGCCTTTTTCAATAATGTACTTTGGAAATCTCAAAGCAAGGTCGTCTCAAAAACAGATTCATTCTAAATTATGCACAGCAATACTCTCTGCAGGTTCAGGTTTTGACTGTAAATCTTGTATGTCACCATCTTAAAGACATGAACAGAAGATTAACTCAGCAGCAAAACTTACAGTTTTTAGCATGGAGAAAAGATTTTTTTTTTTGTCATAATCCTTTGAATATGTTCAGTCAAGCAAGGCAAACTGAGTATATGATGCATGAAGAATTAATGTGGAGAGATAAAAACTGTAGATGGGGCAGTTTTCTTTGGTTTCTATTGAGAGGAACATATGTACTCTTGAGAACCCTCACACACTTGGAGATGTATTCACATAAACGTGCATGCACATTTATTCAAATTACCAATATTTTCCCACTTCTTCTTTTTCTTTTTCTTTTTCTTTTTCTTTTTCTTTTTCTTTTTCTTTTTCTTTTTCTTTTCCTTTTCCTTTTCCTTTTTCTTTTCCTTTTCCTTTTTCTTTTTCTTTTCCTTTTTCTTTTTGACAGTTTCATTCTTCCTCTTTCCTACAGCAAGCATGATGTCCAAGGCTCTGGCAAGATGACAGCAGTCATATCATAGTTAGCCATTCATCCACTTTCATCTTTTTACAGGTGGTTTCTCCCATGCAGCTGCCATAGCGGGCTCCACTGCCCCAGCTCCTCACCTAGCAGCACCCACCTGGGTGCACAGCAGAGTCTCCAATGCCACATTCCCTCTTATCACACAAAACCAAGTTTGAAATGATACCCAACACCACCTGGCAGCAGCTCCTGCCAGATCAGTAACACCGGCTGCAATATTTACTGGAAAGAATAGCAGTTCGACTGCAAGGCACTGTATCAAGGTAAGCAGATGCACAGTTCATTTTGCTGCCATTGGTTCAGAAAGCAGAGAAGCTGGAAAAAAGAGCTGTTTGGAGGTAATAATAAGTAACAAAGAGGAAAACATTATGAGCCTTGACACATGGAAAGGCTATGACAAAGCATGTGTCTAGATTAAGGAAGATGAAAATGGTGAGAAAGAGAGCACGTCCTCCAAGCGGGATGGTGAGGAGAGCACAACAGTTCAATCACAGCCTTAATTTCTACTCAGCAGCAAGGAGCACAGCTCTGTCAATCTCTGAATTAGGTTATTTGCCCATTCTTTTCAGGTCACAACTATATTTAAATCATATATTATGCATATGGGATAATGTAATAGCTATTTGGAATAAAATCCATAAAATTCAGGTTAGAAATAACTCATAAAATATAACTTGCAGTTGGAAAAGGCATTCCTACATTGCCATCCCAGTTCCTCAGCAGTCTCTAAATAGGTTCACACAGTTGCCTGTTACTCCCTAAGTGGTTAATTTAGAGCACTTTATCCTTGTAAAGCAGAAACACGCTCCTAATTAATTACTAAACCCCTATTCCATTGTCCTCAGTGAGAGTCATAACAGCAGCAACCTTCCTAAACAAGCAGCATCCCAGGTATTTTATTGTGTTAGAAGGTAGTCAAATTTGATCAAAATCAGAACATGATCCTCAGCCCGCTGACATGCAGTGAATTTGGTATCATTTCAATCCTGCTCCTATTTGACAAAATGCCCAGACAAGCTAAGGAACACGACAGACTGGGGGCATGAAGAAGGGCAACAGGGCATGGCAGGTCTATCGAGCACGGCACGCCACAGCCCAAGTTCTCCAGATGCCTCAGGCCTGTCTGAGATAACTGAGGCAATACTAACCCACAAAATCCACATTAATTAAAACTTGAAGTTTCACCAGCGTACTGTTCTCCACAGAGAAAGAGAAAATACATTGGTGGGTTGTTTTCGATTTGTTTTTTCCTTGGTTTTTTTTTTTTTTTTTTAATTTAAAAAGCAACCAATAATTTTCTCCTTAGAGGAAAACAAACTTTTATCAACTTGAAACCTACCTGAAACCTTTCCACACTTTAATACATGGTGACTTGAATTAAGAAGTGAAATGTTTCTTGAAGCCAAATATTAGGAAAAAGTTAAAATTGTTCATACACAGCCTCTAACCATAAATATTTATCATTTATCTTTCCTGTATAATTTTTTCCTCAACTTTCAATTAGTAATTATGCCTTTTAAAGACATCTTGTTGCATTCTTTAAAAAGGAACAACAAAAAAAATTTGTCTTGTAAAAATTTATTTGAACAGTAAGTCTATTTGAGACAGAATTAAATGGTGATAATGTATCCCTAACAATATCTAAAGATGACTTGACCTAGCAGCTACATAAAGAGAACACCAAGACAAAGAAAACCTGGGTGCAAATCTAAGGTATTTATTTAACTGACTTCTTTACATCCAAAAATCTATTATGCAAGCAAAAATGGAAGGGAAAGACCTTACAAGACATTAGTGCCAAGCAGAGAATACCTTTTAGTTAAGTCACTGTTGCTGAATGATGTTAAGAAGTGAAAACAATCATTCTGAACTGCTCACAATTAATACAAAGCTGAAAACACAGAGATACTTGAGTGGATTGTGTTGTCTGTAAAGAACAAACTCTAAAAAAGTGTCATTTTTGTTAAAATACATTGGGGAAAAATGAAAACTCCAATTCACAGGCTCCCCATCTATCTCATCACCATGGGGGCCCAACGGGACCCTGCAGCAAGTGCAATCAAAAGGACCCTGCAGTGTCGCAGGGTCCCAGCCGGGAGCCACAAGCCAGGCTGGGGCCAGCCCAAACAGCTCTTTGGCTGTCACCACTTCTCTGACGGCTCTTCAGGTCCAGGTAAGGAGTAGGACGAGTTGGTGAGAAGCCAGCAGCTCTGAGAACTGAATGTCCCCTGCCTCCCCTCACTCCTGACATGGGGTGCACTCATTAGGCTATCACCCTGCTGAAGCCAAGTGGGATTTTCACCTGTGTGAAAAGCCTAGGATGGAAGAATGAGACGCTCTTGTCCAAATGGGTAGCCTGCAAGCTCCAGCAAGTGCAGGACAAGGAATTATCTCCAGAATGTCTTAAAAAATACCGAACAGCAAATCTGACTTTTAAAAGTTCTTCTGAAATAAAACTGTTATATTTCGCTATCAAAGAGACTGACAGATCATTGTCAACACTGATTGAGAGTGATCACTGAGAAATGCTACTGCAGGTGTGAGTCCACCTTCTTGGTGATGAAAGGTGGTCTACATCCTAGACCACCAGCAGCAACAGGTCCATTACTATACAAGCCACACAAAAATAATACAAAGAAGAAAAAATTATCTTCCAGCATTTCAGTTCAGGGAGATTTATCTGAGGCCACGTTCTACATGGTTTATCTCCTAGGAAAAATATCAGCAGCACACAATTACTCTCTTGATGCACACATGCAAGAAAGGCAGCTGTGTTGGCACAGTCTGAAAAATGAGGTAAAAAGATGAAGCGATAAACTTTACACTCATAACACTTCCTATTTACTCTGTGGGGAGATGGATTACTTTTTCTATGAAAGTTCTTATGTTTAGATCATAAAGTAGGAAATTAAAAAACAGAATACTATGTCTTGCCTGCATTTCAGTAATTGCTGAAAATCTGCTGTTCTTTTTTGGCAGTTAGTATTCTATTATTAGGAGAGCATGGATCATAATATCTTCTAATTGTAGCTATCAGTTACATGTATTTTCCTACTGTTGTACAGAATTTAAAAGAGTGAACAAATAAAAACCTCAGTATGCTCCATCATCTACGTCAGTGATATTTCATCCACGTATGCTTTAGCTTCACTGATATACACTTCTCTCAAAAACAGCAGAACTGAGCACAATATACTCATCTAATGTTAAAACTCGGTTAGTTCCATATAAACATAAAGGTTTGCAGTAAATGAGATCACCATAATTTCCTATTTGGAACACTACCAGTTCAGTAAAGATTGTATTAGGCGCCCTGTTTAGCAAAACACATAGAACAGGCTTGTAAGTTACATGACAGAGAAGAAAAATATATCTTTTAATACCACTGAGACTTGTATGTCTATACATCATGAGACTGATTTTTCCTATTATGAAAATGTTTCAACTCACTTGGTCTTCCACGGTATATAATGTTTTATTTTGGAATTTATGTGCTATTTGTGCATCTTTTCTATCATTACAATTCTGCACATGTAAGTAAATGATACTCAGTAAACTAGAACTAGACAATCAAACCAGCATCAGTAGCCTCAACAGTATCCAAGAAACAGCCTTTATACTCTCTAATTTTAAGTGGAGAGAGAAAAGGGCTAGCAGGGAGGGTTCTGGCTGTATAGGATCAGTGCCTGCAGATGAAATACCTTGCTCTCAATTACTGTCAGAGACAGACTATCCATTAGGTGACATCCCAATCAAATTACGGAGGAATACCAGCACTGTGAATCCTACCCGCAATGACCTGACAGTCAGTGCAACTCACAGGCGCAAAGGGAACATGTTCCCCCTGGGGAACTGGGCAAGCAATCCTCTGCTGCACTCTATTCAACGTTTCTAAATGATCAGCTTGTATGGCTTGAAGTAGAAACTCTCTAATAACCCAGTCCTGAGTGAGTATCATGTGCTAGTTCACATCCAAACAGAAAAGATTGAAATGTTCCTATCAAGAACATTGCAGAGGGGAAACACAGATGCTTTCTGCATGCCCAAAATCCACATCCAAAATAAGAAAATCCCCCAACGAAAAAAAAAAAAAAAACTACCTTACCAAGTACTTTATCAAACCTACAGGTGAAAGAACACTTGCTGCTGTCATATTATAACAGAAGTACAAACACACTTCAGAACAGGACAGCCTTGAGTTAAAAACCAAGCCTCTCAAAGCTCTTCCTTCCCAAAATTTGGGACGTCTCTATCAGACCATGCAACCTCAAATGGATAAAAGAAACAGCCATCTCATAAGGATGGGCCTCTGTGCTATGTTTCATCTAGAGAGTTGACCTACCATAGCTATGTTGAGCAAGGAGCTTTTAGACTTTGTAATTCAAACTGCAAGCATGTTTTTTTCCCCCACTAGATTACACAAGAGCTGGAGGTGGTCAGCATGTGTCAAGCACACGCGACAACACCTTCATCTGGTAGAGACAACGGCAGAACAAGGAGGAAGTCACAAGAAGACATGGCAGGTGTCTGAGATACAGCACAGCACATAATGGAAGCCAACTGAGTAAGACATACACATGCAACCAAGTATCTGATCACTAAACAACAATATGAATAACTCACCATGGTCTGCATATAGGGAACACTTTTTAAAAAGAAAAAAATCATGCCAAACTCCAGGTTTTTGGTAATTCTCACTGATCTACACAACCTGCTCCCAGCCATAGATTTTATATAGGAGGATACAAGTTCAGTAATTTATAATGAAGCATTTTTCAAGCACAAATTTCCAAAAAGAATGCTAAACTTAATTTTCTGTTTCCTGTCTGTAGAAATTGGCAGGAAATAGGAATTTTCTCCTACTTCAGTCTTGTCAATGGTAGGAGGCAGAAGATATCAGTACAGACAATTTTTTGCAGAATTTCGCAGACTTTGTGCCTGCCAGTAAGAGAAGGTGGGCTCTCCTACGTCTTCTTTCCCTCTAAAGTTATTTAAACAAATTTCCTCCCCCCCAACTCCCTATGAGCTAGACAACTCAGATTTGATTGATGCATTTGTAATAGACAATAAAAAGTATGTCCTACTTTACACTAATTTATTTTAAAAAATGTATTCAGCCTGTACTGTTATCCTTATTTGCAGTACTTAACTAATTGACACAACTTCATAGGGCCCTGAGAATATAATTTAAAATATTGCCTTGGAGGAGAGGAATTAAAACTGAATGAAAAGAAAGAAAAAGCATTATGTCACTTCCCATGTCCGTTAATTAAAAAAAAAAAAAAAAAGTAACACTATATAACACCATCATTAAAAAGAAAAAGGCATGTCTTGTAGACACAGTCCTGTTAGGTTGATATAAAATGAATAATTCCAATCGTAAAGATACATGTTTTTATCCAACACTATCCAACACATCCAAGTACCCACCTAACTGGTCATCTCTCCCTTCCCACACAATTCCCCTAGTCAGTGATCAAAAGGAGAGACACAAAATCTTGACTTTTCTACAAGCTATAGTGGAAAGAAACAGTGGTTTGATCTTGTAGAGGGGACAAAAGTCATCTGTATACCTACCACAGAAACAGCATGCTGTTCAAGTACGAGTCCTCTTCTGTCATCCAGATAACACAATCATTTTTATAATACTTTTTTTTAGGCAGCAATCAGTAGCTCAACATCATATATTGTTATTACATATTTCTGTACAGTTAGCAATACGCAGAACAACAAGGAGAGGACACCTAGTGGTGATCAAGGACAGTTAGGATTGTATAATGTGGAAACAACGTGTGAAATTGTTAATACAGAACCTGATTTGGCAAAGCACTTCCATATTTACTTAATTTTTAAGCACTTTGGTGGTACTTAAATACAAGCTTGCTTGAATGCTATGAGCTATGCTGGCTCTGTATATTGTGATTATTAGAAATAAAACAATAAAAAGTAGAGTAAGACACTTCATGTGATATGCTCAGAAAACCTGGGAATATGTTTCATTGAACACCTGAGCTTTAGCACTAGCTAGAATGTTTATAGATGCTTCTGTATGTTCATTAACTTTGAAAAGGTTAGCCAAATTGAAAACTAGATTTCAGTACAAGACAAACCAAAATAAGACATGACGCAATTTACAATTTTTACATATTTTACTGGATTAATTTTTGCAAAACATAACCTTTGCACATCTTGCAATAAACATTCAGTCACTTTAAAATCTGTTCTAATCCTAAATAATTAGGCATCTCAGGATGAAAGATTTAGGGTACATTTTTAGGAGTACCAGTTTTATTTACTGATACATCTATTAGGTCTTGTCCTGTGATTAGAACAGCTTTAAGCAAGGCTTCCAAAGTCTGTTTTTAAGGAGCTTTTGGAGAAAATTATTTGATAAATATTTTGATAAATAAATTTCTATCATAGGCAAATTTAAAGTAAAGTGGCATATCACTTGACATCCCTTAATTGAAACTCAGAAGAAAGAACTGTAGAATTCCTATTTAAGAATGTAAAGTAGTTGATTTTAACAGCGCATTCATTGTTAATTCTGCATATCTTTTATTTTTAATTGTTCAGTTATCTATTGGTAACTAAAAATAACTTAACAGTTGCTTGCAAGTCTATGTAAAATGTTCAGGAGTCAGGAGTTTAAATAGTCTGAACCTCTTTTAGAATTATTTTCCAAAAAAAAAAAAGAAAAAAGATTTATGAATTTCATCATTCAACATTTTATAATTATTTTATTTCGAGCACATATATTTTTTCTATGGCTTTGCTTTTAAGTTATCCACTGTCTCTGCATATCCTATTCACTGCATATTCATTTCCTGATCATATCAGGAATATGATATTGGTTCTCTCAAAGTAGATTCTCTGAATTTAATAAAGTTTAAGTAAATAAGAATTAGGTCCAGTAGTTTGTGTTTTGGCTTTGTTCTCCTGTTTTGATTTGTTTGTTTGTTGGGCTCTTTTGTTTGTTTTTGGAAACAAAGCTAAAAACAAAAACAAAGCAAACCCACTGTCTGAGGTTACTGGAAAAGTAATTTTTGCAATCAGCACTCTAAAATGACTAATTTTTCTGTGCATGTTATATTACATAATTTGTTTAAATAAGTATATGATCTATTTGTTAACATCTCGCTTGTAAGAGACTAGCATATTAGATCCTGTAGCTAAAAACAGTTTTAGAACAATGTGAATTTGCAAATTCAGTAAATGAATTCCTTCCAACATATCTCCTGTAGTTTCATTTAAACATTTCTTCTCATTTCCATTGAGTCATTTATTTGGATAAACTATTCATACCAGACCAATGTATCAATCACTTCACATATATTGCACCTGCACACAGGCTACAGCTCTGTTCCCTCTTAACAGCTAAGGAGAAAGCTTCTGCAATGCATACATTATTTAACTTGATGTGGCTATTTGCAGCTTGATACTGATTTAATTGATTTAAATGATGTGGAAATAAAGAAACCATGTTTCACTAGTATCTTATAAAAATCTTTAACATTTTTGCCTACTCCTCTTAAAGTTCAGGATACTGACCAACTGAAGTTCAAGTACATGATACTAAAAAAGGAAAAGCTCCAACAATTTCAACATTTGAGGATGTATAAATACCTCAGTGGAAAAACAATCTTTTTATACAACCTGGTTTGTTCATTCATCAGTTTTCCAGAGTATCCACTTGGCAGTTTATGATGAATGAGTTTGCTGACTGTCCTCTCAATATTTTTGACATAATGCTCATTATTTTGTATACAAATACGTAGCATTTCAAATTTATCTGCATCACATTTAAAACCAACATGTCAGTGAAAATACGCAAAAAATATTCAATCTGTTTAACCGCACACAAACAGGCTCCAGCTCTGTGTCATAAAAAATAGTGGACAGGTGCTCTCTGTAGTGCATGTGCACTCAGAATACAGAACAGATTAATACTATCAGCAAAGGTCTCACTGACTGCCACTGTGGGATCATCCAACTATCGTTTCCTAATTCAGCAAAGTTCATCCCTACCCAGTTTTGCTGTTTTAAAACACTACAATGCTGTAACATACAATTTCTCCAAAGCAGTACCGGATCACTGTGCGTAACAGTTTCACACCCTCCATTCAAACTAATAACAAACTATTGTGATAACAGAAGCCAAATACAAAAATCAATATGACTGCCTTCATTTCTGGTACCTAGAAGATGCTGGAGAAAAGAGGATTTATTTTTTTTTTATTTTTTATTTTTTGGGCACACTTGTCATTTTGGGATTTATCATAATCTGATTCAGTCTATGTACATCTCACCATACCTGCATGGCCTCCCAGTCAGCACGAATGGAGTCTTTGCTCAAAGCAGCCAACAAGCCCACTGCTGCTTCACTGCAGGTTCAAAAACCAGGAACAAAAATACAGCAGATCCCCTTCCACCTTCCTGGGAACAGCCAGGGAGCATTTATAATGTGTTATCAAACACAAAAAGATGGACTCCACTCAATTTTTAATACTTGCCAAATGAAGTATCATACAGAAATATTTCTTAAGATTTACCAGGAGAATCAAAGGTGAAGTTACAATCAAGCAGCCAGGAGAAATCTGCAGCCATGGGCTATAGATTACAAGGGCCAAAAAACAGTTATAGCTGGTTAGGACCAGATCTTCTGGTCAATTCTAGTCCCACTCAGTGCTAGATTCAACTATTTCTGATTTAGAATACCTGATTATCATTGACAACAGAGGAGAAAGGGGAAAAAAAGTACTAATTTCTCTGCTTAGTAGGGCTTTAAAGTGGCAAGCTATTAACTCAAGCTGCCAGAAAATAATGTCATTGAATGCATTTCAGAAGGTTGTCTCTCTGTAAAGCACGGAGGAGACAAAAGCACAGCTTTATGGCAGAACTGCAAGATATGCTTAATCATTTGCCTTAGTTAAATTGAGCACAAAACCGCAGTGTTCCATTTCTGTGTCAAAAATACAGTTACACTGCATTACAGGGAGGCAAAAAAGTAGAATTTAGAAAATACACTAATAAAAATAATGACCCATTTCAGGATTTTTTTGAGAAACAACTATAAATTTATTACACATTTGATACTTAGCATCACTCAGCCTCATGTTGTTTTTAATATTATCTGATGTTACTTGTGAGATGGCTTAGCACTGAGGTTTCTGCTAAACTGCAAAATGAACATAATATTTTAAAAGGGAGTATCTAGCAGAAAAAGCACCAGAAACAGTGGCAAATAATCCTCCAATATTCATTTAATTAACTAAATGTTTATTAAAATGAGTAAATAAATTTATGTAAATCTATTTTCATAGTGTTTCAGTGAAAACACTTTACAAAATAATTCTTATTACACTTGCTGCAAAAAAAGGTTTAAAAAACAGCAGTTATTTTTCCTACATTTTTAGCACTTCCTTTTAAAACATATTATGATATTTAAAACTGCAGAAACACGGACAGGCAAGAAATGAAATGCCTGAATCATGGTGGTATGTGCCAAAGCTCTAAACACTTCCCAGCCATGAGCATGCCAAATTAGGGAATGCCATAATTTCCTGGAAATGTCACTGTGCCAAATTGGCAGGCAGCATAAGGTCACATCTAGAAATAGTGGAGTTGACAGTTTAGAAGGAAATGACTCAAAATTTGAAATACCCATTTTTATAAAGAAAGTCAGTATTCAATATATTCAGGCTCCAAACAAGGAGTATTCTAGGAAACGTACTCAATTATAAGTGGTTTCAATTTCTCATAACAGAAAAAAACCTCTTCTTAACTCTTCTTAATGCTAGTCACTGAACTCAAAGGCAGCTTTAGGTGGCTGCTAAAATTTCTGATGTTCCCAACAGGAGACCATCCACGTTCAATGTGTTGATGGTCCCGCAAATATTTTCTATCTCTGCGGTTAGTAGTCAGAAGATGGTTACTCCTCTGTGCTTTCTTCCAAAAAGGCTTTTCTACTAGCATGTCTGTAACTATGCTAACTCGTGAGTAAAAATCCTTTATTCCATTCTGATTCCTTGGTAGCTCTTCAAAGTGACCTGACCTTTTTTTTTTATAGGAACAAAAGCGAATGATGGTACAATTGTATAAATGTATCTCTTACCTCTTCCCACTGGTGTATGTATCTAATCAGTCTTGAAAGGCGTAGTAAACGTAACAGGCTGAGGATTTTTGTAAATCTTACGATACGAAGTGCTCTTGCTGTCTTGTAAACCTCTGAATCCATTCCTTTTTCTACAATGAGAAAGATATAATCCACTGGTATTGATGAGATGAAGTCAACCACAAACCAGCTTTTTAAATAATTCATCTTAATGATTTTAGGGTCCAGTATTATTTCAGAGCTGTCTTCATTAACAGTCCCAGTTCTGAAATTCATGATCAAGTCCAATAGAAAAACAGTGTCTGATGCCACATTGAAAATAATCCATGGCGTTGTTGTTTGTTCTGTGAAGAATGTTATCCCAACTGGTATAATGACAAGGTTTCCAACCATCATAATGAGCATGATTAAGTCCCAGTAAAACCTGAAAAATGGAAGAAACAGAATGGTTGATGCAATGCGGTATAACTTGCTTAGAAAAACAGTCCCTATCACACTTCCAGATACACTTCAAGTACATTTTTGGTTCTATACAAATTAATTACAGTACCTAAATGCAGTGTCAGTTTTGCCCAAATGTGTTAGCATTTTAGGTTAGCATTTAATTTGGGTTAGCAATTACACTATGCTTTTGTATAGAGATACAACATATAGGAGGATGCTTGAACATCTTGTTAATGTTAGGAAAACTTGTTTCTGACTCAATTTTGTTATAACTCATTCAATATATTCACAGTCACTAAAGACAAAGTAATTAATATGTTTCATTATTGCCTTCCTTCTCATGAATATGCATCTAGGATAAAGACAGTACCACGCTTATCACTCCATGGTATATCTGAAAGGTATGCGTGTGTGGCACTCAGTAAACGTCTCCAGACTTCTGTCAAAACCTATTAGTAGTGGGTTTATATAAGTGAAACTGATGTCTGGTGCCAATCACAAGTGCTTTAGCAATGCAGTATTTTTATTTATTTATTTATGGCTTCTGTCCAAAAGAAACCCAAATATCTAACAGATAACATATTAAATGTAAGTACCTCTTTGCAAATGTATTCATAACATTACAGTGCTGGAATAAAATCATAGGAAGAGAAAAAAAGCACTAAAGCAAAAAAATAGAAACAAAAATTAGTCAACAACAAAACTTTCATCCACTTTTAAAATCTAAATTGAATTTCCATGCATTTTTACAACCTGGCAGACTATCATCTTTCAGAGGTAGCAAAGAAGCCTGAATAATAAGTTGCAACTTTCACAGTATAAAATGGATACTGTGTTTCACTATTTTGTTCCAGAATCATCTAAATGATCCTCTCTGACTGCTAACAGTGCTTGATAAAGAACTGTAAAAAGCCATACTCATATCTTTAGCATCTATTACACTAACAGTAAGTAAACCTGCCTATTACATACAACACACACCCATCCTGATGGAAGATTTTCAGGGGAAAGTAATATATACCCAACAGATTCTAAGAAAATTATGCTAACTCCTGAATGTTAGATTGTCAAAGAAAGTTGTTCTTCTTCAGTAAAAGAACTGAAACTGTACCTGGGAAAGCCTGAATCCCAAGTATGACCTCCTGTTCTGTTTGAGAACAGATCTAACTTTAAAGTCCTACACTGAGCAGGTGGTGAGACTAGATGACCTCCCACAGGTAAACCTCCCAACATAAATTATTCTGTGATCCTACAACTTTCATACATTTCCATGCAAGGTATCAGTATCCCTATGTTCCCAGAACAACCCCATAAAAATCACTGATACCTTATTCACTAACAGAGATATTGCACAAACTACACGCCCTCAACATTAGAAGTAAGCAAGGCAGCATGATCTGTTCGGCTAAATGATCTGGAAATGCACAGAAACCAGTCAATAACTGTTCCCCATGGACTTGATGGACTTTCTAGAAGACCAGAGGCAGCAACGGCTTCACAAGAACCTGACTGCTGGGGCCATCAGTTGCAGTGGGTTCTGGGTGGTGGACACGCCACCAGTACAGCATCCAGCACTGCCTGCCAGGTGACTTCCATCATACTAGCACAAGCCTCCTGGCATGCCACTGACACTGCCATCACGGTAAAGGTTCATGGCAATCAACGATAATTATAAAAGTTTAGTTGGCCACAGAATGTTTCAGAACCACACATTTAGTTTTTGCAAAACTTGCACACAGCATACATATTAGATTCCAGAGATGGCTTGTTGTATTCTCCAAACAATCGGGGTTCATAAATCCCCTGTGTTTCAAGCTTAATCCTGAAAATATTTCTCAGTTCACAAATTGCTGACCTAAGAATACAAAATAATCAACTGTAACTGTGAAGCACACTAAAAGGAGACTGGCATAGGATTGAGGAAGTCCGAGTTTTAAAATTCCTTATTGCAAAGCACACCTACAGAGATCAGGCTTGACTAGCATTTGAGAGAGTAGATAGCAAAGTCACCTTTAACTGATACTCAGAAATCGCATAAAATAAAACTTTACAAGTAATTCCCTGTGTACGACAATGTGATTTCTGCCTTACACATTTTCAATCTTGCAACAAATCTGAAGACTAATTGCAATAAATGTATTTGTGCTCAACATTTGATGGTACTCACCATACCTGTGCATTAGCTCAAACTTCCAAATTTATTTCCAATTTTCTTTAACTCATATAATAGGCTTACAGCTGTAGTAGATACCTTTTCAATAATCTAAAATTACCATACAGAAGGAGCCACTAAATTTATATATCACTGCTACTATGACCCACAGGTACAATTACCACAAGAGCTTTTACAAATCATAGAATCATAGAATGGCTTGGGTTGGAAGGGACCTTAAAGATCATCTGCTTCCAACCCCCCTGCTCTAGGCAGGAGTGCCACCCACTAGATTAGGTTGGCCAGGGCCCCATCACAAAGCTGTTCTGAGGTACCAACTTCTGCATGGAATCCTGAAAATGAATGGGAAATAACAATAAAATAATCATAAGAGATGTACATGTATGTATTGCTCACTCCTAAACAAAGTATTCCTTAATTTCAGATCATATAAGCTTGACCATCAGAGTGAGTAGTTAGGTAACTGAGGCTAACCAAAGCCACACAAAACCCAACCACCCAGCAAAAATAAATTCTAATACCAAACCAGCTGATTTTATACTACAATAATCCAGTTTAAAGGATCATTATGCACCGTGGTTCTAGAAAACACACTCTAGAGTTCCTGATGCTGTATGTCAGCAAAAGTTGTGGTTAAGTTAGGGCTTCAGTAATGAAATAAAATCTAATGCCAAGGTCTATGAGATTGCATCAGTTTCGTATTTTGATTTTAGTGCGCAATGTATCATAATCTGATTAGGTAGCTAGAAAAAGTCTTATTACGGTATGATTCGTTTTTCATTTAGAAATGAATCATACATTTTCCTTTAGGAAAATGTTTCCAAATGCCATTTGCTTGGCCATGTTATATGATATTTTTCCTTCAGGTGAGAAAAACTAGATGCAATTCCCTGTATTGCCCTCTGTAACCTGTGCAGAGAAAGTAATACAATGCGTTCCTCGCCCAGTGGTTCAGAACATCGTACTACTCACATAATTGAGAGCCAGCTGAAAAGCTTCAGAAGGCCATGCAAGGAGCTGCTATCAAGACACAGAGGTACCCTCCCCCTTTGTTTCAAGCTATTCTTAGCACTATTTATTTGGTTTTGCTGCTTCCCTCCACCCTCATGAGGAGGGTTATAAATTTAAAAAGCTGACAGTCTCAAAGTTCCAGATTTATATAAGGTACTATAAAATGTTGACATAAAGCAAGGAAGTGACAAACTTGTTGAAAATGAGGCAAAAATTAAGAGCCTGGTGTAACAAGAACTTTCAGAGCTCGTAATGAGATGCAATAATTACCCTTAGCAAACAGCTACAGAGCTTATGGCTCCTTCAAAGCCAGCCCAGCACAGATAATGTACTCCATACAGCTACTGCTAGTTGCCATTAACCAAAATCACAGTGATCAGCACTGAAATCTGCACTCAGTTATTACTGAAACATTTTAAATGGTTCTCAGAGTTTTAATATCTCTAGGTGAAAAAAGTCTTTAAGTGCTGATACAGTATAAAAAGACAGTTTTAAGAATTTTTTACATTTTAAGGAACCATTTTAAACAGAAAAACACACAATTATTTTGATATTTTTAAACATAACAATTCTGAATTTAGTCCTCTTTCACTGATCTTTTCACTCATAATTTACCTGCTGTACTTTTCAAACACACTGACAACAATGTGCTTTTTACATCTCCAGAATATGCTGAAACTTCAGCGTTTTATTTATCGCTACTGGCTATCCAGAATAGGACAGTCTGTTTAAAATGAGTGCCTACCTAAGAAGTGATAAAGAACTATTTAGTATTAATTAATCAATGTTTGTATCAAGCTTAATAATGTAAGGCACTAAAAATTATAGCAGGAATTTTATTTTCCACTTTATATATCCAACCCAGAGAAAACTGTGTTTTAAAGAACAAAAATTCAGCTCTATACTAGTTAATTTGCTGCATAACTTGCTGTATATACAACAATGTAAGAGGTCATTGAGATTTGCATTTCCTATTATTTTCTGGCTGCTGCCCACTGACACAGTCTTACTGTCCTTGAATCTGTGTATATTGATAAATGATTATCCTTATGGTACACCTAGCAGAAGTTGTCAGCAGTCTCACAAATCAAACAGCAGAGCAAACAGCATCTCTAAGGCACTGGGTGTTTTGACTTGAGGCTACAGAGCAGTCAGGGCTTTGCTTAAGATCACAGCTTTCTAGTTTCTAGAAAGATCATGACAATTTGATTATTAAAAGAAAAAAAAAAAAAAGATGAAATTCAGTCATAAATACTTATCACCCATGTTAGAAGTCCAGAAGGTTAGAAGGAAGGAAAAAGAAATTCAAATTGTTTATAAAATATCTTTCAATTCAGACCAGATGCATCTGAGACACAATTTCACTCTACACAGTCAAGGAACCAAGAACTGTAGAAAATTTTCACAAGCTCTCCATGGAAAACTTGCCTCCTCTTTAGTTAAATATTTTGATCAGCTAGCAGATGCTCAGTAAAATGAGTACTCGACATTTTCCTCTCACCTTCAAACACAGCTTTATTTTTTTACTTCATGGATCATCAATTCACCTTCAAGAGAAATCAATATCTTATATAGGACAAATTTTAGTAGAAATAACAGTAATTTAAAACTTTATTACAGCATAGTGTAACAAGTACTAAACTTGGGATTAGCCATGTCAGAATTTGATTCTCACAGGACATGTCATCTTTCTCTTGCTTTGCAGCTCTATTAATTTTATTCTTTTAGTAACAGAGAGCAAAGCTAGACACACCTGAAAACATATGCAACTTGCAGGAAATCACTGGGATGTGGTGGAAAGGACAGGAGGAGGAAGAAGGGAGGGTTTTCATCAGGGACCCACAGTTCTTTTCATGATGGCACAGGTATGACCTCCCCATGCTTCTTCTGCGAAAAATGCATGCAAATGAAATATGAAATTCCTTACATTTTGACCAGAAATATTGCATTCAACATCCTCCATGGAAGGCAGGTTAAATGTTTAAATGTTGCAAACATATTGTGAAGTGCTTCCATAATTTACAAGTTCTGGCCTCTGGATGAATCACATGAGAGACAATCTAAATGAAGCAATTTTTTATTTTTCCAAATTTAGAATTTGCCTTAACCTAGCTCTGTGATCATATAAATATAAATACATTAAAATAACTAGTGAAGTTTCACTGCTCTTCACATTTGACAGTTTCTTGCTGGCAAACAGGTTATTTCTGCAGCTGTGTTGTCCTTCCACATGGATGAAACTTTTTCCTCATCTGAATGTACTTCAAAAATGAAGCAAAAGCAAAAGCAAAGCTTTTGCAAAAGCAAAGCTTCATGAAGGCAAGAGGTTGGGTTTATTTCTTTACAGAAAAAGAATATTCTCCTGAAACTTTTTATTTATATTCTTTCTTCCTCTCTATTTGTGCTCTGATAGCTTTTAGCTTCTGTTAAGTAAACACAAATAAGGAATCTTGCAAGGCAGAAACAATTCCTTTTGTGCCTTATTCCTACCTATTTTAAAGCAGTACAATAGAGTACTAAGAGCATCTCCTAAACTTCAAGTGCTGATCTTGAACTGCAGAAATATTAGTACTAAGTAGGACACTTCACTAAGAGCCTGTGACACTTTCTCAGATGAAAATTTCATCCAAATTTGCTATTCTTTTCTTCATTTAAAACATCTCAAGCTTAATGAACTTTCACCGAATTAGACAGGGAACTTGCTGAAGCACCAGAAAAGCTTTCTCTACCTGCCTGAGACTGGTGAGTCTATGATGAGGCTGAAGTTCTGAAAACTCAGTTCCACAGCCCAAAGTATGAGCAGTGCTGGACCTGGCAATCTTCCAGCCCAAAGGCTTCATTCTCTTTCAGACTAAAATCAATTAAAAGAAAAATAATTATAATCAAAATAATGAAGTTTTCTGCTGGTCTGAAAACTTCATTTGATGTTAGACCACTACTGAAGTCCTTCACTTCAAGGCTAGCCGTATATGCTTGGGGATCCAATCTACGTGTCTTGCTGTTAGTTTTTAAATACTGATGTAATTCTCTGCTTGGTATCAGAAAATGAATGCAAAGACAGATTAATAAAATTCAGCAATGCTGACTCCTCTTTTTTATGCAGCTATATCCTGTATCTAAAAATTAGCAAATTACACAGTTTCATACAACTGTTTTTTTTTCATGAGTTTTACCTCAAATTTTTAACAAATTTGCAATTTGTTTTTTTGTTTTAACAAATTTGCGATTTGTTGCTCAGTTGCAATTACATGCATAAGGAAGATGACTGGATAAATACAGCTCTTGGGGGACCTGATCAGAGCCCAGTGAAGCTAATGAATAGCAATTTACTACTTTTGAAAGGCTTTGGTTACGGCATTTGGTTAGGTTTAAACCTTGAACGCATCACAGGCTTGATTACTAGAAAAGAAAAGTCACAGTATTGTTCATAGACAGTGACTTTAAAATTGACTAATTTACATTAAACTAATATATAAGCATATTTTTAGTAAATTCAACTAATACCTAGGCAGTGGATGGGACATTTCATCAAAAGATTAGTAATTATTAGTACGGATGCAATAGCTTCGGTCCAAAGTTTTCAGAGCATTTTACAGGTATTAACAGATTAAGTCTCATGTTCTGAGATGGAAACATAAAGGCAGAGAAGTAGTATTATCCTCATTGCATATCGGAGAGGAGGATGGAGAGGACAAAGAGAAATTTATGTAACACGGCAATATTATTTAATAATGAGTCTCTTTGGTTTTAGCCAATAATCCCCTACCATAAGTGCTTGAATACATCTGCTGTTTGCAGTTGCTTTTCCTCCAGGGAAACTTATTAAATTACAGTAGAAAGAATTGAAGTTTGACTTCCACCTAACCTTGGGTAAGAGCAGTGCTCTGCTCCCAGAGGACTGCTGGAACACCCTCACCTTTGTGCAGCTCCTCCTTTCTTCAGCCCCACTCGTCAAAAATACAGGCTAGCGCTCCTGCCCGAATAACTACCATCTAGGGAAAAAGTGCTGGCAAAGAGTTAGGACACACAACTGAGTTTGCTGCTGGAAAAAGTTGAACCTGTCTATGCTGACCTGTATGTCGGATCAAAACTGAAATATTTCAGATCATCAAAATTGTGTCTGTACAATGCTTCCAACATGCCTCACAGCACAAGTAAGGCATCTTCGCCAGATTCACCCCTTCTGTTCAAATTGTTGTACCACAGCCTCTCAGTATTGAGTGACACTTTGTGTAGGTGCTCCAACTGATGTGTTTTGAATTCATATTGCCATTGATAAAAATCAATCACAAATTGCCACATTCGGATTCTTTAAGTGTCAGCAAAAAAAAAAAAACAAAAAAATCCATATTCTCAAATTATAAAGGACCGCTTTACAGGCATGAGAAAAACACCGAAAGAGATGGAGATCCAAGAATATTTCAGCTGCAAAATAATCTTGTATCTCATGTTGGAGCACTTGCACTAATTAAGAATTTTGTAGTGACAGAAATTTTATGAGTGCTATTTAGAAACATGACATTTAGGATGCCTCTATATGAAGTAAAAGTTGAGAGGCTTAAAATAAGAGAAGCCTTCTGTAATTCTTGTCAAAGCATCTTTTTTTTTTAATCCCTTAGCCATTCTTGAAAAAGTGCAGAAATCAGCAAAAGCCTTATGGCTAACATGCCAACATGCCAATTAATATGTTAACCTACTGATTTATGTCAGAATAATAAGAATTAATATTGTTCTTTAATAGATTTTTTTAACCAATTCAATCTCCCAGCTAACAGTGTAATGCTCAAATGTTTAAAGTTTCTGATGATGGAGAAAAGTCCATTTTCTCTACCTATCTTCAGAGAAGGAGCAGGAGAAGAGATGATGGAGAAGACATTCCTTAGTAGCTATTGAGGACACTGGCCTGTGACCACCAAGTGAGTTGTGACCATTATCTTTTTTGAGGTGAATACCTCTGAAGATAAAAACAAGACCAGGAGTATCAACTTAGTGTGCATAAGATACCAAGATTTCTGGTATTTGACACATAGACTAACAATTCAATTCTGATAGCCAGGTGAAAAAAAAATCTTTGTGCATATCACTGTACAAAGATACAGTATAAACTGACAAGCAACTTCAAACATGAATTTTCAATTAGCTGAATACGGTGTATCATTCCTGGAAAAGTTCATTGCAGGCAATGTTGGGTGCTATGTTTAACTAAAAAAAAAAATTAGGTGGTCTTCAAATTTAAGGGAAAAAACAGATGAGGAAAAGTTTAGAAGAACTATAGATAGGTATGAAACAAGTGAATGGATTACATATGCAGACTTTTTACTCTTACATCATAAGTCAAAACAAATATATGTGACAGTATTTATACACCTCACATATCTACACAGATGTATTAGAGTCTAATGCAAAAGTAAGTAATCAAAATAGCAGAGATATGTCAAGTTAAATTATATTATTCACTTTTACAGCTATTTATGGGTGGTCTTTGGTTCCAAAGCCTCTGTTTCCTCAAATACAAAAACAAGTACAGACAATGTAAAAATATTTTCAACCCTTCCTTTAAAATAAGTGGAAGTACTGTTCTAAGGATCGGTAGGTTAGTTTATTGTAACCCACGAATATCACACTGCAGTAAATCATTTGTTTCAAAAGGCACTGTATCTCCTTAAGTGAGGTGGGCTGTTGATATCTTCTCCTTTGACTGAACAAATATAAACTAGAGCAGAAACCAAACCCTTCTCCTCAGGTAAAGTAGCCACTAGATTGGAGAGTCCTTCCCACTTTTTTGCTCTACCAAAGCAGAACAAATCTGAGAGGCAATACTGACATCGAAAATATCCATGCCAGAAGTGCAATGCAGAGAATCCTCTCCTCCAAACGATGGAAACTAGTTTGTACTTTCAACATCTGGGCTGATGGTTTTCATTGCTAACCTGACCAGTGAATGGAAGCATTCACATATGTGCTCCAATAAACGAGCTGAAAATTATATCGGTTTCAGTTGGTATTCTGTAAACTGAATTCATTGTATCAATTTACTTATATCACTAAAACATCAATTAACTGAAAATACAATTTGTACCACATCGAATATTTTAAGAAGTGACAGAAATAGTCTTCAGCTTAAGCCTTTTACCTTGTCTCCACATTATGATACCTGTTTGCAGGGCAACACACCTTGCGAGTTCTGTGCCAATGGGTGGGTAGGAAGGTGAATGCTCAGCTAGAAAGTTCAATAACAAGTTTCAGTATTATCTCTCAAAACAAAATTTCACATTTCATACATTGGAACACCTGTCCCTACCATGAAAAGGAGTTTGTGCAGGTTTTTCCTCCTCACACCAATCGTATTCAGAAACCCCCATTTGTTTCATTATTCAGCTGGCATCCAGATCCCTCTGTCAGCCACTCGCCTTCTGTAATATTTAAACAGATGCAACACAGTTCTAACATTTCTTTAAGATTTCCCAATTTACATATTGCATGCTCCAGTCCTACCGTCCTTTTGACAGCATAGCTCTCTGCCTGCACCACGAAAACAAGTCAGCTCATTATGTTGCCAGACAGAGCCAGGATCAGACAGACCTGATAGTCACTTGTTTAAAACAAAAAGGAAAACCCAGAACAGAAAAGCAAACAAGAAAGAGAATATGTGATGTTCAAAGATGTTCTAGTTACTGGCCTAAGTAGCTATGATCTTGTTAGTTTTACCTCGGCTCCTCTTGTCTCCATTTCTTGCTATTTTACCCTCTAATGCTCCAGCAAGCTCTACACAGGCAGGCCTAAGGAAAACGTCTTGTAATGAAGTTGCACGAAGCTCAGCCAAGGGTAGAGGTTTGGAATAGAAACCAAGTTTCTGAGACTGCAAAATCCATTGGTGAGATTTTTAAAAGACTTGCCCAAAAAGACCAACAACAACCTCCCTATGTACGCTTGTTTATTAGATACTTTTCGATCTGCAAAACAAGAGATAATCGGCAAATTCGGGCACTCTGGAGAGACTGCCTCAACATGCAATGCAATGAGAGCTTTTCTCCTTCCAATACACCTTTGCCAGCAGCAGTACTGCTAGGAATATCCTTCCCATAGCTGTAATTAAAAAATGACTTTCCACTGCAGCTTGTTACAGGTATACACAACACTGCAGTGGATGGTCTAGATCCATTTCTAAAAACTTAACCTTTATTAAGTTTTTGTGTTGAAATATATCTGCTAATTATTTTAATTCAGTCATGTGAAATGGTTATTTAACCACTGGAAGACATTTGTTTCCACTATATAAGCTAATAAAAGTTTCTATTATATCTACGTTGAGAAAGAACCATCGAAAGTGAAGTTGTTATGCAAGGTATGTATATTGGATAAAGTTTTTTTCTCCACAGTTGCCTTTATTTTTTTAATAAAATAAGGCAATCACTTCAAGCGGCTGAGTAACATGTCAATTTTCAGCCTGAAAAAATAAAAGATTGATAGAGATATTAAGATCTGAAAAATAATTCAAACTTAACCACAGGCTTTTGTTATATGCTTCACCTATAAATATTTATCAGAAAAAATATAAAAGGGAATTATTTAATAATCTACTTCTCCACCAGCAAGCTTCATATTTTGGTAGAGCGTTTTGTTTTTCACAATTGACTTTGAAGTCTCTTGGTACAGCAGTTCTCCGTCTCCAATATCCAGGAGTTCAAACAAAGCGCTCCACCACGCTCCTGCGGGACCGCGCAGCCCCCAGGCTGGCTGTGGAGATGAGGCACGCCGCGCAGGTTAGGGGTGATGAGGGAAAGTGTGCGACGGCAGGGGAAGCTGCCTAGAATAGCAGCCACTGATAAGCGGCTCTAAATATGAAACTTTGGTCAGGGACCTATGACCTGAACTATAAACAACAGCAAAAGTAACGAGGAAGCTATTTACTACTGTGCAGACACCTGATTGTTGCTTTGAGACACCAAAACAAAAAGAGCTTCCCTTCACCACAGCTAATAAAACGCCAGATGTCCTTCTTTATCTTTCATCCACATTCACACAAAATAAAGTTGTCTACGTACAATAAATAGGTTTCTGGCTTTCTGTAAATGAAAACATTTTACTTCAGAGATCTCATAATATGTTTCAGCTACAATCCTTCAGAAAGACAAAATTTAATTTAGCCAAATATTTATGCTTACTTTTTGGAGGACAGTGAGTTATGAACTATTCAACAAAGTTTAAGTTAAAGATGCACAACAATTAGAAAAGCCAAATAGATGTTAATAATTCATTGGCAGAGAACAAAGAAATTTAGGGTGAAAATTTATTGGTAGAACTTCTCATCAGAACCTTAGAAAAAATACTGATCTGTAAACAGCACAATCAAAACACATAATCTGAATGAAATGAAACAGGAAGCCTATTCAAGTTATTCTGATATATTAATTCAGAGAATGCACAGAACCCTTTTGCAGCAATTTTTAAAAATCAGTTTTGCTATTTACAGCTCCTTATGGCTAGAACTGTGAAACGCATTCAGCTACAGAATCCAGATGCTTAAAGTACCTGGGTCCCCAGCATCTTTGGACATCCAAAGATGGATAGGTTCCTAACCCTCATCTTGGATCTTCATCTAACATATTACAGATTTGCACACACTGTTCAGAGCCCTGGGTAAAAACTACATTTTCAAAGCCATTCCAGAAATGGAAAACTTCATATTGGAAACATGAAACCAACTTCAATACCATATTTCATTCACTCATTTTGCCAGTGGAAAAAAAAAAAAAAAAGTATGTACATTCAATACGAAGATGAGCTGCAATTCAGTGACACTTCATGGAATTACTAGGTTGAAAAGAAAGGTAACAAGTCAGTACTCAGAGCAGCAACACCTGCTACCATTATCCACAGATTCCTGGTACCTGCCTTCCCGGGCTGTAAAGCTGGCTCTCCTTCCAAGTCTGAACCCCGTTGTGCTGCGGGGAGCAAGCATGGGGGTGGAAGTTCACTGCAGCTCTTCCAGCCCTTCCACAAAATAAATAAATTTGGTCGAACCTGCGCAGAACATGAAAGTTGGCTGCAGTTTAGAAATGACAGAAACATCCCTGGTCACATCAAGTAATGTTAAAATAGTCATCGGGAATGGGGGTGGGCGGTGGAAACTACTGAGTAACACTGACAGATCGTACAGTACTGAACGAGTCTTGCAGAGACCCGTCTTAACGGGAATTATCTCTCACCAAAGGAAAATTAGCCTGCATGCAAAAGATAGTATACAGGCAGATTGCAGAAAAATGCACCCTTAGGAAACAAGAACATCTTCAGTTTTCATCTTCAGTCTAAAAGAGAAGCAAGAAATTTTAAAGTCATAGCTTATACCCTTAAATAGCTCACTAAAACCCAGGATGTTTAATTGGATTCAGCCATCATTTATGTTGTATTTAGTTCACATCTACCTAAGTAATAAGCACATGAAATAAAACAATTATTAGGTACGGGATTTAATTCTTTTCAACATCAAATACTTTGAAATTGGTTTTAGATTTCTTCTTCTGTTTCAGAGAGATCTGCCATCATAATAATTTCAAGACTTCAATAAATACACGTGCAAACCCAACTCAAATTCAACACCCAGCAGTATATCATTGCACTTAATATTCTGCTCCAATTTCAATAAACATTCATAAGTTAATAAAAACATGCATTTCAGATATTTACCGACAGAATGTAAGCAATTAAAACTCAGTTTTGGTCATGTGGGCACCTAAATTAGGTTACTTATCTCTCACTTGTCCCACACATGCGACGTCTATTGCTTAATAAGCCATCGGATCTCAGACATTTTCAATTTTGACCCTTTTAAAATGCTCTGTTAGATTGCCTGCCATCTGGCAGCGCTTACTCTTGATACCACACTCCCTCTGCATTACAGAAGTGTGCTTCTTATAATTATATCTTTAATGCGATAGATGTATGCAACACTAGAATTCCCAAGCTGGCAATAGATGGGCTGAAGGGACAATTCGGGCAACATATTTTTTTACTAAGTCTATGTTAAAGCACATTCAATTGCATCAGGTGTATTCTCAGCAGAAAGCTACCAACACGCCCAAATCATGGGAAATTGAAACTGTGCATACAATTACTTTCTTTTTTTCTTTAATTATTAGAAGATCTTTGTTTACCAAAGACCCTGTGAAGAATGCCTAGTTCAAACGGCGAGAAAAAAGTTAGCCCAACAGCTCAGTACTTCCTAGCTAGCAGATTCAGTAAGAATGAGAACCACATGGCAGGGCTAACAGATTTCAACAAACCATCAGTGCATCGTTTCCATTTGTATAAAGAATTCATTATATCTTCAGGAAGGGATGGTGTGCAGGGAACAGAATGAAGTTGTTGTCCTCAGAAACACAAAAATGAAAGCAATACCACCCAGCTATCTGTCACACACTACATCACCATGTTCCTGCTAACTTTCAAATGAGAATTGCAAGTTGTCTATAAGCAGGATTTCACTACCTGAAAGTTAGACCATAAGAAATTATTTAAATAAAAGACAGAAAAAGTAAAATTTAGTATTTAGGGAGTCACCTAGCAGTTTCCATGAAGACTGGACACACAGCTCTAAAAACAGGACATCTCTGAAGTATTCATAGAATCATAGAATGGTTTGGGTTGGAAAGGACCTTAAAGATCATCCAGTTCCAGCCCCCCTGCCATGGGCAGGGTCACTTCCCACTAGAGCAGGTTGCTCAAAGCCCCATACAGCCTGGCCTTGGGCACTTCCAGGAATGGGGCATCCACAATATTCTTGGTAAGGTGAGTAATAAGAAAGGTCCCCAGTTAACAGCTGAAGGTTGAAGGATATGGTTGTTTTATTTTACCACTAATGCTTTGATTCCAAGTTTCTGCCTTACAGAATAATCCCTAGCTGGAGCAAACAAAAATCTCTGCTTTTCTACTGAGCTTGACTGGCACTAAAGCAAAGGTGAACCAGACTGGCAGACAAACTTGGCTTTGTCATCTTCACCAAGAAATGAAATGCAAACAAGCATATATGCAGCCATTCCAAGGAACCTATAACCCAGGATGTATTTGGGGAACCCAGAAGCTTGCTAGTATGTGTTGTGAGGCAGTAGTAAGAGGTTTTAGGGAGTAGTATTGCCTACTACTGGTTTCATAGTATTTTCTCTACAAACGATTTGTCACAAATCAAAAGTTCTCCTGGCATGAACAGATAGACAGAAGTCACGCAAGAGCCTGATGGAAAACCTCTCAGCAGTCATGTGAAAGCTTGACTGCATCCCCCTGGTCTTCCATCCATACATGTACTCCATCTCCTCGGTAGAGTTGAATAGGTCTTACTGTATGTATCTTAAAAAGGTTCTGTACAGCACCCATAGTTGTGACCTGGAGCAAGTTAGAATAATCATTTATCATTAGGATCCTATGATACATTACCCTAAATTCACTGCAATCTACAGATTTGCTGAAGGTTCAGGTCACTTGAGAACAACACAGTCTGTCAACTGCTATCGTGCCATAAAGAGAAGTGAAGATCTGGGAATTTATTGTAAGATACAACAGAACCAGCCACGGAAACACCAGTGCTTCAGTATTTACTCTGCTGATAGAAGAAAAAAGAGTCTGGAGGCAACCTGAATACAGTACATATGTAATTTGAAGGTTTGATTCCTAAATTCATGAACACTGAGGTCAATTTTTTTTTTTCTTTTCTGTGGGGCTTTTCACATACTGAAGGTTAAGCACAAGCATAAACTTCAGTGGATTTCAGACTAAAAACTGGAGGAAAAAATAATAACACATAAAACAAAATGCAGCCTAAACAATTTTTACGTAGATTGGCTATTTTAAACTACATAAATTCAAAGAAATAAAGGGACACTTATTTCTGACAGTACCAGACTGGATTATCTTTTTTTACATTTAACTAGCTTTGACTGTTAACATAAAGCTACATGCGCTTTTTCAGCTGAAAACAAAATATCTTAATACTATTTTTTAATAAATGATTTTTGTAGAGATACAAAATATATTAATGTTAGCAACACACTAAATTCAAAAGCGTAGCAAGTTGTTAAGATAAGACAACCACAAACAGCACATAAGTTAATAAAATAAGAACCAAATCCTATTCCTAACTAGACGGTGCATCTCAAATTGTAGGAATTTCACTGGCATAAGTAAAAACAGGTTTTAGGGTGGGTTAAGTTTTTTGGTTTTGTTTTGGTTGTTGTTGTTGTTTTAATATGTAATGGCTACAGACTGTGTTTCTTTCATAATCAAATGAACATTTTCTGAACACACGTTTACTCTAGACTTGTTCCAGTGGCATTGCAAACCAAGGTAGTAAGATTATTTTCAAAATATCACGCAGCTTGCCTGAATCTGACTATCATCAGATTAAAAGATATTAGCAGAGATTTTATGGAAGCTAAATGACAGTGTCCTTGAGATAGTACTGACATTGACTGCAGCTGATACAGTTTTTGGTCATTAACATACCTTACTATGTGTCTAGAACGAGTCCTCCAATAATTAGAGCTGAATACACTATGATTTTTAAAATTAAATCATGCCTCTGGGAAAGAATCGGAATAGACAGCTAAAGGACTTTCAAGCAATTAATAAGAACTGTACTGTTAGGTTAAAAATTAAACATTGCAAAGTAGGTTAAGAGTTTCTTCACTCAAAAATCACATGTTGACATAGAAGACAGCTCTCAAGCATTCGGTTGAATGCACAGATGAGAACCGATATTGATTATTTAAATCCAAATGAAGCAAATTTCTCTAACATTCATATTCTTCCCTTCTCTCTAAGAATAGTATTTTGCCTTCTACTATCTTCAAACCTGGCTGCTCAAAAAAAGCTAACAAAGTCTAATTAAATTCTACAATGTCACTGTTCTTAGGAAGATACAAATGCAGAGCTAAAGATTCATAATTTTTACGTGACCTCTTACTTCACAGGTCTCTGTTTCTGAGTACCCTAAAAAACCTATTCCAGACTGAACAATCAGAAACTAAGCCACTCAAATTTATCTCGATTATATAAGCATAAACAAGCCTAAGCAACTTATCAAACATTATGCATTTTCACTCAGCTTTGTAATCATTAAAAACCTCAAAGCAAATCCTAGATCCAGACCTTTATTTACTACACCACACTTTTACACAGTATTCCAATTCACAGTTCCTTCCATGTACTCAAGCCAAAGAAACCTAACAGAAAGAAAAAACTTCTACTGATGTAATTATAAGAATTGGTTATTTTGATGAACTAACAAATAAAGTGACAGTAGGTATTCAAAAATTTGTGGTCTTGCTAAAATAATCAATGGGAATAACACAAGTATTTTTTTCCCCACAAGCCCAAGCATGATGCTGATCTTATGCAATCTAAATTCTTATTAATATTATCATTCTCCATATATGCACATGCTTATCAAGCACTTTTTTCTCATTGCATTCAAAGCAACAACAACACCAACAACAAAAAACAATCAGAAAACTGAAGAAGTCATTTAATGATATTGAGCATCCCGGGTCAAAGTTTAAAGACTTGCATCTAACTCCTCCAAAATATCCATCTTTTAGATTAACCACAGGAATTCTGGAATGTTTCATTTTGTTTTGTGGTGGTTTTGTGTCTGGTTTGGGGTGTTGGGTTTTCTTCTGGGTTGTTTTTTGGTTTTAAACATACCTCAAAGTCATGATGCACACAATTACCTTTACTTAGATTGTGAAGAAGAATATTCTAAAATTAAGTATCCTGTACTTGTTTACTTCCTCATAGGTGCTGACAATGATGAACTTCAAAACATCCCTAGTTAAATTAGAAGTACGTCAGAGAACGGAGGAGTTATTTATTTGAGTTATACTTACTGAGGTCTTTCTCTGCTGTAAACATTACTCTGTACTCTCAAGTATGTAACATGTTAAAATTCTGAAAGAATTTGTAACATGTAATTGTTACATGTAAATGTAACATGTTAAAATTGAAAGAAAAGGCAATGAATGGACTGTGATTCCAGGACTAGAATGGACATAATAAAAATTGTGAGATGTTGGACAAGGATGTGACCTCAAATGATGCATTATAAGTCCACATTATCTAGAGACAGGAAAATGAACTATCAATAAAACAAACTGTTCTCCTTGCACAAATAGAGACGTAATCCTTTCCACATCCCTTAGAGAACAGAATGTGAGTGGCTGCTACACTGACCTCAGGTGGATTCAGCAGGCTTTCTGTTGTGGTTCTTGAAGAAAATCACAAAGGGGGCTAGAAAACACGACCATCAGGAGCCCAAAGGCACCACACACACTTCTATATATCTATTTTCACTCATGCATGCTTGCAACTGGTACAAAACCAAATGCCAGTAGCTAGCTTTAGTCACCTATTTCATAACAAATGAATCAGTGACAGTCAATGATGAGACATTATTCCATATTAAAAATAATAGCAACTGAAGATGAAAAAGAATCAAATTCATTTCTGGCCCATATTCTACATCAAAGCATTTCCAACAGAACGTTTTGTTGCTTATTTTTGGTCCTGATTACTTGCCAACACCTACCTTGATGGGAGATGCATTTCACTTGGGGAACTATTATAAAGCTTAATATATAACTTACTGTCGGAAAGAGTTTTCTGACATTATAAATGAATTATTTAGTTTAATGCTACAATTTTTTTCATTCTATCCTTTGGGGCATTTACAGAAGTAAAGTGCAAAAACTGTTGGAATGTAGTAAATCAAATGCCAAGCACTGCTAATGATTGTTTCAACACTAAATGTTTCCCTATGTTTAGTGATGTAGAAAGAGTGAATACTCAATGCAATAAAAACAGTTTAACAGGAAGAAGTTTTTCTTTAATGCAAATAAAAGCACTAGTTGCCATGATAGCATTTGAAAACGATACATAAAAGACAGCCCTAGCTAAACTGTGCTTCAGTCATAAAAACAAATACATTAAAAAAAAAAACATTTTGTGCAAGAATGTATAAATCCTCGATTAACAATAAGCAAATTAACTCAAAAGTCTCAATATTGTGAGAAAACCTCATCACTAATTGTAAATAACAAGACTGAGATGAGTACGTTTAGAATCTGAAACTACAGCTATTTCATACTCCTACACTACCAGTGACATAATGTATCCATTAAAACCCACACTAATTTGTAACTGATCTATTTAATATAAACCAACATCATTTATATACTTGATTTTATATACATATGACTATACAAATTACATATAAGTATTGTACAACACATTGTCTTAATCACACATAGCATTACATCCCAACTCTACCGCTCTGTATAAACCTAAGTAGGTAACAGCTCATAAAAAGATAAAGCTCATTAGCTTCAACTGAGACATTACAGACATGTGACAAATGAGAGGGACAAAGTGCTTACCCTAAGCTTCTTAAAATATGTTATAGGTACAACATGTAGAGTGAAGACAAGCAAGAACAAGTTTTAAATCAAAACACACACAAACTATAGAAATATGTACGTGAGCTGCCCATAACATGCGGAATCTACCACATTAGGGTGACTGCTGGTGTTTGAGGCAGGTCCAAAAGGTACATGCAAGTTAAAAAGAAGACTGATGCACAAGGCAAATTTAAGTTCAACATTGAGAGAAGTATAAGAAGAAGAAGAAGAATACCATGAGGCACATTGCAATTATGACTTAGACTTTGGCATGTATTTAACTGAAAGAAGCTGCATGTGTGCATGACAACGTGGATGGGTAAAAGTGTATAAGACAAGAGAATTCTTTTTTAATAGCAACAGACAAAAATTCTTCTGGAAGTAATTTGATGTATAGAAATATTATTGTGTCTTTCACTGTGATCAAAACACATTAAAGCCTCACATTAAATTTAGTTACAAGGTACCATCGGTAGAGCTTTATATGATTTATAAGGGTTTATATGATAAACCTCAGAGGTTTATATGATAAACTTCAAATTGTATACAAAAAGGTTTTGTTTGTTTGCTTTAAAAAAAAAATGCATGTGGTATTCCAGTTTCAAATCTGGCATGCCTGTACTATTTATTCACTATATTTTGAAATTTTCTGTTCTAAGTCCTAGAGTTAACTCTGCTTTTACCTTGCCATTATCATCAAAATAAGTCTTTGTGTTCCTTGAACAGGGGAGAAGTTACTTAGAAAGATTCTCCCAACACAAAATGGCAACAGATTATTGTTACTGTCGCACAAGAGTTCATACTTTGTATTCACCTATACAGGAAAAGGACTTCCAGCACTGCCTGCACTGCACCTCCTTACCCACCACTCCGTCAGACAACGCTCTATCACAATCTGACTCGACTTCAGCCTGAAGCCAACTAAAATTTCTGTCTCCGCTTTCAGTCAGAGGCTGTTCCCAAACACCAATTGAAAACTGTAACCATCAGAGCGCGCAGGCTGCATTTACTCGCACACATTAGTCCCACTCAGTCTTTCTCATTAAAACGTTCCTCTCCCTTGTGACTCTGGAGGTAGCACATCTGTTTTCTTTTTTAGCTCACGTACTACAGATGCCCTAGCTGATGTAGTACTGAAAATAAGATTTCCATGCCAGTGCGAGTTTCTCCGTGCACTCAAGGACAGGGAGATGCCATAGGGCCAGACCCAACAGACCAGGCACGTGCAAGGAAACCCTCTGGGCGTTCATGAAACTCCTGGTGTGCCTGAGGACACTGACTGATTAATCACTCACCTGAAAAATCAGCCACGTACATTTCCAATGATACCAGAAGCCTGTAACATACAGGAGTCACTCACAGCCCAGGTCCACCATAAATCTGCTACGAAATGCATGAAACCCCTACAGCAGCTGCAGGACCCTTTCAGTTGCTGGGGTCTGCCCCTGGCTTCATGCTACGTAGTTTCGTGGCTGGCTCTGCAACGTCTTCCTGGGGTTGCTCGTACACATGTGAGCAGGTACAGCTGAAAGCAGCTGGTATCTCACAGAAAGCATGCAGGACTGCAATAAGCACTATCACTGATGATAAATTCACTTCTGTGACTCATGCAACTGCACAGAATTGTATTCCAGGTTCAGAGAGGCAGCGATCACAGCTGAGAAGAGACAAACAGAGGTCTTTGGCTGGTTTGGGTGTGCATTAGGTGCTCAGTTTGCGTAACAGCTTTCAAATTAGACATTAACCTCAGAAAACTGGGAAGAGACAACCAGGAACAAAACAGTCCCCTTGTGGAAATATTATGCAATATTTATGGTATTTCCAGTCTCAGTTCCCAAGGATGTATCTGTGTGATGAAGAGCAAACTGTTCCCTGAAACACGGGCAGGACAAAGAGCCATAAAAGCAGACACGAAGCCCCGCAAGGTTGCGAGTTACCAGTTCATACAGACCTGAGTTTCCCCACAATTTGCACACTTGTGCTCACACTGAAAAAGGCAATGCGAGGGCACAGGGACCCTGCCTGCCCCCCCACACCACGCAGCCAAACATTGCTCCGTGTCAATAAACACGCCAAATTTTATAAATACCAGGAGAGAATGAGGT
Organism: Anseranas semipalmata; assembly: GCA_013399115.1. NCBI lineage: Eukaryota > Metazoa > Chordata > Aves > Anseriformes > Anseranatidae > Anseranas > Anseranas semipalmata. The sequence continues at coordinate 44,025 of VXAA01003185.1, forward strand.
CAATAACTAACTAAATGCATCAAAATATTCCAGCAAATGCATACAAGCACCTGGAACTAGAAAAACAGAAGTAGATGAGAATCCACAGAAGCCTGTATCAGAGTTTTCCCACCTCTTCTGTGGATAACCCAGCATTCTCCTAAGTGTGCCTGTATTTAGAATTTACCGTCATGTCCATTTTCACATGTGCTACAAATATCCTAGTCATACCTACATTTACATGCTTACACTAAATGCTCCCGTTTTGATACTGGAAAACATTTGTCTTTTTACCTCTTCATTGTTACTTTGATAGAAAATTTAGTTCTTTCCCTTGGTGTTACCGTCATTAACACAGTGAAACTAGAGTACCTCTGTCTCTCTGGAAGCTTTACGTTCTTACAAAATGCAATAATACATCAAAACAATTCCACCCTTATAGATGTGTTTACTCTGGAACAGAGACACTGTCAGGAGGCACTGACTGGCACTGTCCTTATTCCTGTATAGGAAGATGAATTTACTACATAGTACAACTTCTTTGCTCATGTCTATAAATACTACCACCTGAAAAGAGTAGCACCCTTATACAGTTACAATTATTTCAGGAGAAATTACACAAGCGGCTCACGTTTCTCACTGAAACAGTCCTACTGGAAAAAGAACTGGGTCTGGATAAGGCCACATCATCTAAGATTAGAAAAAAATATGAAGAACTACGAACTTTCTTTCAAGAACCAAACACCTTAATTCTACTAGAATAAAAACACAATAAACCCCCTAGAAAATACAGTTAACTTAAGAATATGCAGATGACAGGACTGGAAAGGGTGCAGTGTTGCTTATGAAAAAAAAAAAGAAAGTAAACATAAGCTAGGATCTCTAAACCTTCCCAAAGAATCAGGCCAGCATTAGAAGATATTTGTATAATGAAACACAGTCACCATGTTTATCACCTATCTGATGTATCAGCTTGAAGAGCTGCATGGCACAAAATACTATTTGTAACCTCATCCTGCCCAAAACACCGCTGGGCTGCATACCCCGCTTGGACCCCACGCTTACAACAGAACAAGCGACTTGACTCCCAGTAATAATCTCACTCATTTTAATGTTATCCTGACAAGAATCAACTTACTCCTGCACGCAGGTGGGAAGGCAGGAGGCCACCAGAGCCCCGGTGCCCTGCGCGTGCCAGCAGCCGTGCCCAGCTGCTTCCCCCGCTGCCAGCAGAAAGGCAGCGGAGGACCCTCGGCACTCCCCCTGGGTGCACCTGCTGGTGCAGCGGAGCGGGCAGGCGAGGGGAAAGGTTCTCCAGGCAGGAACCGGCACAGGTCCCGGCACCCAGAGAGCCAGGGACCTTGAGCCAAGACGGAGTGCCTGCCCTAGCCCGCGAGCTTTACAGCGCGCCGCGAGCACAGCTCACTGCCCAGCACCTCACCCCGACCAGTCCCGCACAAAGTCAGGCTTTGCAAGTATTTCCTCTCACTTCCTCCTGGAGCATGTTCTGTTTAGCCTACTTGTTCGTAAGAGATCCATGTCACTGTTGAATGTGCTGCATTTTCCTTTTGTAAAAGATGGTCTCCAATGTGATTCACTTATTAGGTATATGTAGAGTGGTCAATTCAAGCCCTTGATCAAATATGCTTAACAACACTGGTATTTCTTCAGCAAATACCACAGAGAGCGGTAAATTTACAAAGGCACACAGCCAGCTGGCACATACAGTAAAATGAAATAATCCTTCATTTAAGACGCAGCATTAGCACCTCTTCCCGGGAATTTATTTGCACTGCTTTGTGTAAGAACAGTCCGATTCTGCACGCATCCAACTTGCCGTGAGAGCAACACTCCAACCCCACGCAACGTTTACCACTGCACCTCCGAAAACACAGTTCCGCACGCAGCGCGAGCTCGGACAAAGTTATCTCCCCTCAGCTCTGCCCGGAACGCCCTTCCCTCCCGCGGCGCCCCACGCAAGCGCCGACGCCGGCTGCCCACGGAGGGGGCCGCGGGTGGCACCGCGGTTTCCCTTGCCGCTGTCGGGCGCGCGATCCGAG
>VXAA01003187.1:0-26213 GCA_013399115.1 Anseranas semipalmata
ACCCAAGCCATTCTTGATTCTATATGATTCTATGAAAGTCCTCAGAGGTTTACTGCACACCAATGGGGTTGCAGGAGGGTAGTGTGGCTGCACCTGAATTCAGGAAGAACTAATGCTGCTTCTCCCTCAGCAAGGATGCAAAGCATCTTTGTGATGGGAGCTACATCTCACGAGAGAAGAAGAATCCACCACTAGGCATTTGCAAGGCTTTAGAGGAAAGAAAAGTTGAAGTTATGGTAAAATGTAACCCAGGCTTACGAGTGGAGATTGTACCCAACAAACCAGCTGTCCAGCCTTTGTAAGACACTTGGTTTCTTCAGTATTGGGAATGGCACAACTATCACCTGCCCGGATCTCAGAAAAAGATGTCTAAACCCCCTTATTAACCTGGAGAGCAGCAGGAATTAAAGGGCAGGGAGCAGTGTGGAGGCTCCTGGGAAACCTGGGAGTACAGGCTGGCCCCACAGAAGTTGTTCCAGAGCAAGCACTACGGGTTGTGATGTTCTGGGAAATGGGACGCTGAGAGCTGTGGGAGGTGCTGATGAGAACTGGCTGGGCACAGGAGCTCTGGGACTATGGAGCAGTGTGCCTGCCCACAGGGATATCAGCAAGAGAGCCAGCAGTCCGGTCAGCTCAGGGTAATGACAAATCATGAGTGTGGCAGAGGAAGCCAAACTGGCTTTGAGGACAGCAGGAAAGGTTTCCAGTCTGTGTGGGAAAATACTGATGCTGAGGTATGTTAGTGGGACCATGTGGTGCCTTCTCATAAGGTCTGGGGCCCGCAGAGCTTACATCCCAGGGTAAAGGCAGGAGGGGTTTTGGTTCCTAAATCTGTTTGTCGCCACTTAAAACTTTTCTTTTTACCGAAAATAAACCTGCTCTAACTGTAAGCAGATGTCCACAGAGCCTTTTGTGTCAGTTCAATGAAGCAGAGGTGGAAAACTACACGCCTGGTTCACCTGGAAGATAGCACAGACAAACCCGGCACCCCCCGGCTCCCTCCCTGCGCTCCGCGGCCCTCTGCCTCCCCAGACCTGGGGGCATACCCAGGCCTCCGGTCCCCCCAGGGCATCACCACAAACCAGCTTGGCTTCTCTGGCACCAGTTGCCTCGCTGGGAGGCGGCAGGAGGGCTGAGCCAGGGCAGATTGTGTGTCCCCCCCGCCAGCCCTGAGCGAGGGAAGGAGGAAACATCAAAGGTGTTGAGCAACTGGGATACGAGTGGCATCTTCATTTCATTTTCCAATAACTGTAGGGGTTTGCAATTAAATCTGCTGATCTGATAGTCATTAGCTGGATGATCAGCCAGTCATTGGAAGTGCCTGCTTGCCTTTCTGTTAGTTAAATAGCTTTTGATTTGCAATCAAATCTAATATGAGACAAGTGAGCTCAAGGTAGACTTGGGAGCAGCAGATCAGTGCTGCTTTTTGTGAAGCACACACCAACACTATGGTCTCGTAGGGTTTGCAGAGCCACATCATGGCAAGACTGGGAGCAGACAGCAGCCACTGTGACACACGAGCAAGTGACACGTCTGCTCCCAGGCAGAGCTTTGTTTGCAGTAGGGGCAGGGCTCACCTGGTGCTGCGAGCAGGCGAGCTGCAGTGGTGTGAACTTTGAGACATGTCCCAGGCCCCTGGGTACTCAGCAAGCCGCTGGGCCACAAGCGGCACTGAAAGGACCCACGTCTGCCAGTCCTGGGAGAGGGGGACAGAGCAGAGCAGGGCAGAGCTGGCCTTGCAGGGCCCTGCGTGGGGCGAACACCTTCCCTCCTTGACCCTACAGCTGTCCTGCCCTCGAGCACTCGCCCCACACATCAGCCGGGGATCTGTGATGACCCAGCGCCTGCACAGCTTACCTTGAGAAGATGCTTCCTCTCTTCACACCAGGTGTGTCTGGCAGCACCAGCGGTTTGGGACACCGGAGTGAATTCAATATACCACTCTGAGGCATGTGGGAAAAGATCCCCTGTCACAGCAGAGTCCATAATTGCTCAGGCACAGCCCCTTGGGCAGGGTGGCTGGGATGCTGTGGGAGCAGGGAAGCACACTGCGAGTGAAGACAGCAGAGTCCTGTGTTCAGTGCCCAACTGTGGGCATCCCCCTGAGGGGTGCACCGCCAGCACCTCCATGAGGAGGCCCCAGCCCTCCAGAGGCTTGGGACTGCAGGCCTGAAGTTGTCTGAATGTCTCAGCATCTGCAGGCACTCGGAGGGGTGGTCGTGGTCCTGCTGCACAGCTGGGATAGTGCTGTGGGCTCTGCAGCCTAATTGACTCAGAGACACCTCAGGCGCTTGTGAGCAAGAGCCTGAGTCCAGGAATATGTCAGAGTTAGGCTCTTCTGCCTGTACTCTCCTTTCCTAGCTTGTTTTCCTCGCTTTTGTGACCATGAATATACTTCCTGGCTTTCTTGGATAACCTTGGTTTCTTCTAGACAAGGTGGTCTGGATTTAAGAGTGACTTATGGGGCTTTAGCAAGTGCAAGGTGTGTTGCTTCTCCGCTCAGAGAAGCTGCTCAGGACCTTTCTCCTCTGAGAAGTTTGGGACTCTGGTAAGGAGGTTTCCCCCCAGATCCACCAATCTTCAGAGGCCAGTGTGGGGCCTGAGAGCATCCACATCTTTGGGGTGGGGAGAGTGATGGGGAAGCTGGCCAGGAACCGGAGCACTTCTCCCTGACAGAGCACTTCTCCCTGCCCTTCCAACTCGACCACTCTTCCTGCTTTCAGCGTGCCCTTAATTTCTTCCCACACAAGCACGTTTTGGAGCCTGAACTCTCCCTCCCTCTGCCTCACCAGAGCAGCCTTGGCCCTCCCCTGCTCTGTGCACAGGCACGTGGCAGTGCATGCGAAGGCCAACAGGCAGAGAAGGTAGGGCTGGGAGCACACCGAAGAGCAGGCATGTTAGGGGTGGGCCTCTTTCCTGGTATTGGTAACAACCATAGTTAATTATGGGAAAGTCAGTAGTGAATAAATAATCTCTATGAGTGTTTGGTGCTCAGCTGGTGGTGTCTGGCTGGGTTCCTTGTTATTAGTCCTGTTTGCATATCTCCTTGGCCTGGGGAGCTGCAAGGATTTTGGTTGGAAGGTCCTGCAGGGGCCTCTGGTCCAGCCCCTGCTCAGGCCAGGGCCAACTTGAACGTTAGATCAGGTTGCATGGGGACTTGCCCACTTGAGACTGAGTACCTCCAAGGATGGGGATCCCACCACACTTCTGGAGACCTGCTTGAGTGCAGGGCCATCTTCATTATGAAGAACTTTTTCCTTTTGTCTAACTGGAATTTGCCATGTTGCAGCTCGTGTCCATTTCCCTTCATCTTAGCGTGCTGCACCTCCAGGAAGACTCTGGCTGAATCTTCTCTAGGTCCTCCCTTCGGGCAGTTGAAAACAGCAGTCAGATGTCTCATTTTCTCTTCTGAAGGCTGAATCAGCCTACCTGTATCAAGCCTCTCATCGGACACACTGTGCTCCAGGTCCTGACCAGCTTAATGGCCTCCATGGGACTTGCTGCAGTTTGCCAGGGCCTTTCTTGCATTGGGGAGCCCCAAACTGGACCCTGCTCTCCAGATGTGGTCTCACAAGTTCTCCTTGATCTTCTGGCCACACTTTGCTAATCCAGACAAGGATGCACTTGGCTGCTTTTGCTGCAATGGCACCCTGCTGACTGATGCTCTGCTTGTTGCCCACTGGACACGCAGGGCAAAGCTGCCATCTCACCTGCAGGCCCACACTGGCCCGTTGCATGGGGTTAACCTCTCCAGGGGCAGGACTTTGCATTTGCCTTGGCTGAATGTCAGGAGGTTTGTGCTACTCCATTTCTGGGGGCAGCTGAGACCTCTCTGAACGCCAGCCCTGCCTGCCAGCACACCAGCCAGTCCACAGAGCTTTGCTGTCCCCAAGACGCACATTGTCACTGACATTGGGCATTGCTAGGATTGACACATCTTCACGCATTTCAGGAGATGCTGGCCCTGGCAGCTTGGGAAGTCCCCAGTCATGTTGCTTCCCACCTTCAGGTCACCAGACGCTTCTCATCAGCTGTGCTGGGTCAGCCAGTCTTAGAGCCAAGGTATAAAACCACATCCTGAGACGATCCAAGTTGAAAATAGCCACGTGCTTTCAACAGCACACCTGGAGGAAGTGGGAACACCCAAAGCCTGTCTCCTGTGCTAGTGTCTCATGAAGCTATGGCCCAAAAGGGCACCTTGCTGTCCCAGTGACAGTGAGTTTCTTCTTCACTTTTAATGGGTCTCAGTTGGTGTCATTAAAAGTTTCTGAACTTCTGCAGTCTCAACTTCTGAAAAGTCTCCAAGGGTCTGTTTGTGCCACTGCAGTGCCTGGAGACAGGAGCTATATCTGCCCCTTCCCAAACTCGGGAACAAAAACAGTGTTTATTCCTCTGTTGGGCTTGGACCCAGCACAGAGGTGTCTGTGAGTGGTAATTGGCAATTTAGAGGTGGCTCACTCTTGACCCATGAGAGTTCAGATAGTTCATGCCTGTGCCACAGAGCCATTGCCCATCGATGCAAGTCCCTGCAGGGGACAGACACCGAGGCCAGGGTGTTGAGGAGAGGCTCGCCTGGGCTGACACCGACCAGGTCTCTCGTTCAGTGGCACCTGGGGAAGCCCATGGTCTCACCCCATGCAATCCAAGATGGATGGACCAGATCTGACAACGGCACGCTACAGGAGTGACTCCTGCTAGTGATGACAGTATTGCCAGCTGATGACGGTGGTGCCAGCACCCATTGCATGCAATGGGACATCCATGAAGTTCTAACACGTGACTGCTCTAGGCAGGTTGGATATGCACCCATGGAGCATGAAGCAGAGGTTTTGGGTTGCCCACATATGGGATGGCTGAGACCCCACAGGTCCTGAGCTGCAGATGGGACCTGATTCATGGGGCTGGACTCATTGCAGAGAGAACGCTGTTCTCGTTACAGCCAGTGCTAGGCTTAGAGCCAAAGATGCTCTGATACAGTTGCATTTTATTTTAAAAAGGGAAAAGAAAAACAGGAAGTCAAGAGGATTACATGTCACATGTGGCACAGAGATTGTTTAGAAAGTCCAGCTTAGCTTTGCTCTGAGCGCTTAAGCTGATATTAGAAAATACAAACCCTAAACAAAGTTATAAAGGGAAACCAGTGTGATTAAATCAATTTAAAGAAGCTTGTCAGATATAAGAGAAATGTTCTTAAAATTACATCCATATGAAGACAGTAAAAAGAGCCTTAGTGAGTTTACTACCAACAAAACAAGACAAGCAACGAAGACATGAGAATGTGGTCACTTGCTCTGAGGAATAACATCTGTACTTACATATAGTCCCTTCCTCAAAGGCTCCAGGAGCAGGAATTGAACATTAGGATTTGTCTGGCCAGGAGCCGGTCAAATTCAAATTGAATATTCAAAGAAAATAAGCTGATGGAAAAGCAAAGAAATTCTGCAACTGCCTTGGCTGAGAGGAGCTTTTCTAGGATCCCCAGCCTAGAAAATCTCTTTTAAAAACACATTAAAGGGTCTGTCCTACCAAAACAGAAGTGCAGGTCAGTAGTAAACCAGAGGAGATGGCATTTCCAGTCAAAACAAATCAAGTATGAAACTCAAACTTTTCATTGTAGCATGTCATCTGCTGTTTAGACTCACATTTGGTACCTCTAGTTTTCTCCAGAAAGCTAGGGGAAGCAAATTTTATGCCAGATTTTGAAGACATTGCCAGAGGTAAAGAGACTACAGACAAGTAGACCTGCTATGCAGAGTAGGCATAAACTTGCAAAAGCTGTAATAAATGGCAGAACTGGTTAATGCATGGACAAATTGTATCACAAGGGAAGCTGAATCCAACTTTTGCATGGGAAAATCACGCCTCACAAATAGAGTTTCTGGAGGAGTCAACAAGATATGAGTGTTGGACATTCCCTGGTAATCTGGGAAGGGTTTTCATCAAAGCTTGCGGAGGACAAACTGCCATAGATGGAGAGGAAGATCCTCACTCGGATAAATGAGTGGCTGAGAGAAAGCCAGAGTCAGTTTTCCAAGGGAGGAAGATCACCCCTGTAGCCCTATCAACCCGTGCTAGTGCACATGCTGGTTGGTGTGTCCCCAGGTGACCTAGAAAGGGCACTAAGCACGTTGGGGACAAGGTCTGCCCCTTAGCAGGGCAGTAAGACCGAGGTGTCAGGGGAGCAAGTGTCAAGGCAGTGACACAGGACAGGACTGTTTTGTCCCACACCAGGGCTGGTTCTCAGCCTGCTGCTGCTACCCAGAGAGCTCCCATGCTGACAGGCAGATTGTAAAGCGTCTCATCCACATGCAGGAGGTGAAGGTAGCAGATGCAGCATGAAGAGGAGGTGTTAGGAGCAGAGTCGGAAGAGGACAATGCACTGTGTAAATCCAAGGTGTACTCACATCTTCAGGGCTGGGTGGAGGTCCAGGTCTGGTCACCCAGCCAGCTCAGCAAGGACATGGCCTAAGCAGGGGCAGGAGAGAAAAGGATGAGAAGCACAGCACAGGTCTCTCCAGCTGGGGAAATGAGATTTGTTAAAGATTTGTATCAGCACAAAGAGGATGAATAGAGAAGCTACTCCCCACACCGCGAGCAAGCACCGCAGCCATCAGCTGTGAAGTCTCCAAAAGAGCTTCTCACAAGTATAATCTCAGCACCTCCTGGCTGTTAGGCACCAGGGCCCCCTTGCCCCATCACCCCTTTGCTCTCTCTCTCCTGGGAGCCTCCCCCACAAGCGGGGTGCCTGGGCTAAGCTCCACTGCATCAATCTGCTTCTCACTGCAGGATGCTGCCAATGCCCCAGAAAGCCCTTAGACAAATTCATGGAAGAAAGTCCTGTGGAAGTCATTAACTATATGATGACATCTGGCCAGGCTTGCTGGGAGGATAAAGCGGGGCTCCTTTTCCCCCATCCTGTGTGCTTCTCTTTGCCACTGTACATCCCTGCAGCAGAAGGCAGGGTCTGGGAGGCGATGCGCAGTGCAACACAGCCGCTGTGGGTCATGGCAGGGCAGGCAGGAGCTCTGCCCCAGCACCCAGCACCCCAGCACCCAGCACGGGGCTCCTGGGGTGGCACCAGACCGCTGAGCAGCACTGGGCTGGGGAGGGTGTTGTGGTGAAGGCTCCCTCAGAGGGGGCAGGTACAGCAACAGGCTCGATGTGGATTGCAAGGGCTGCAGTAAGGACACCCCCCTGCTCTGCATGGAGGGGTGTTGCACCCAGAAAAGAGTTAAAAATCAGCCTGTGCACAGACCTGCTGCGGGTGGCCAGCCGGGCACAGGGAGAAAGCAGGCAGGCGAAAGGGAAGTGGAAAATACCGGTGGCAGAGAGAAATGATCTCACTGCCGTCTGCCTGGGTGATGCCCACACACGGCAGGAAGGAAATATTTGGCTGGAACATGATGTGGAGACGCTGGGACTCCCTGTCACACAGAGCCCTTGGCAAAGGGCGTTGCTGGCAGCGGGATGTTGTGATCCACATCAACAAATGTACTGAAAACAAGCCTTGAGGCAAAGCCACGTGTGGGCCCAGCACTCTTGGGAACACAGCAGATACGGAGCTATTCCTGTCCAGACTGGGCAGGGAGGTGAATTCCTGCTCAAAACGCTGTGTTCCTTCCCAAAGAGGACACAGATGACACTGGCTTGGGAAGTCCCAGCTGGCTCCCTTGCCCTACCGCTTCTGGGACGTGTCCAGCTCTTGCCCTGCTCAGCACCAAGATCGGGAGGGGAAGTTTCCCAAACATATTTTCCTTGTGGTGGGGAAGGAGCAGCTGGGAACGTGAACTTGCAACAGAACTCGCTCAGCATCCCTGCTACTGGCACACAGCGAGGAGGCTGAAATGAAAGCCCGGGTGGCTGGCAAGGCTGGCCACGGACGGGCAGTGTGGAAAGGCCAGCAGAGAGGATTTCTGAGGAGCTTCCCTTCCTAGGGAAGGAGAAAACTATTTTGTACCCTGCCACACCTCAGTGCCTGAGAGTGCGTGTGATGCTGGGGCAGAAGAGCTTTGCTGGGGGCATGGCTTGTGCTGGGTGGGTTGCTGTTTTTCAGGTGTAGATCTGGGGAGCTGAACAGAGCAGGAAATGTCAGAGTGTGGAAAGACAGGATGGATCGGGATTTCAGAAACATGAATTCAAATGAAGGTGGCCTCTGGAGACAGATCCACCACCACCAGGTGATCTGACTTCAGGGTGGGCTGTCTGTGTGCAGTGTCCCGGGACAGAGACCATGCACAGCCCCCCAGCTCTCCGGAGCAGCCTGCAGTGGAGCAGAGTCTGTGCCCGAGTTCCACAGGGATGGCAGCGTGGGGTGATGTCTCGGAAAGGATGGGGAGGTCCAGCCCTGTGTCTGGGAGCTGAGGGAAGCCCAGAGCCTGACCAGGGTCATGCTGTTTCAGGGCTCACTTCCAAACCTGGGTTTGGATCCAGAGGTGCATCTTCAGGTATCCCCGCCTCCCACCAGCCCTGGAGAACCACAGCCAGGGGGCTGAGAGGGCCCAGAGCTGAGTCTTGTCCCTGCCCTGGCCCAGCTGAGCTGGTGGACGAGCTGGGCTTCAGATGATCAGAGGGCTGCAGTTGCAGCAGGGTGAGCAGAGGCAAGGTCAATTGGACGGTGGACATGGCCACAGGCCCTCCACCCCTTGCCTCACCTCTGCATGGCTGTGGTCCTGCGCCAGGAGGCACCCAGCAGGGCAATGTCCTGGTGGGCTCAGAGAAGGCTGTCACTCAGGTGGGCTCCAAGAAGGCGCTCACTCAGGTGAGCTCACCCCTGGTTGTTCACCATCCACCAACCCCAGGAGAACAACAGGAGACAGCATATGATTCTCCCCAGATGCCTACAACAAGCTCTTGGGGGAGTTTCTGTTTATTTGGGCAAAAAGGAGGGACCGTGCACTGGAGAAGCGGGAGATGCGTCGGAGTCCTGAAGAGGGACAGCAGAGCAGCAGCCTGGAGCTTTGGCACATGGGTCTTGCCTCACCTGGGGAGCAGCATCCACCAGCCATCCTGCACCTCCTAGAAAACAATGAGGAGAAGTGGGCTGAGCATCTGAAGTTTGGAGGCCAAAAGAGTGGGCAGGGCAGGGCTCTCCACCAGGATCAGTGCTTCCTCTTCCAGCTCTCCCCAGCTCTGTAGGCTTCAGCCATCTCCAGGGATGGATTTCTAGCCTACCCCTACAAGTGAATGTGCACTAGTGCTGTGGGAAATCATGTGCTAGGCCTGCCCAATGAGCCAACAACCACCGCGTTTCACGTGGTGAGACACCAACCCAATTTCTTGCCAGTTTTGCTGGTTCACCACACTGAGGTCCCTTTGGCAAGAGTCAGTGTCCTGGACTTTGCTGCTAGATGAACTCGGCAGCTGTTTCTCCACTGAACTGGTGGGTTTGGTTCAGGTGTCCTTGCCCCCTGTCAGGCAGCTGCATCTCCATTGGGGGGCCCTGTGCTCCCTGCTACAGAGCAGCTCCAAAAGAAATGGTCCTACCTGGGTGTGAGCTCCAGCACAGGTTCAAACAACTCAGTCCCCCGAGTAATTTGAGGAGTTCATGGTGGCCCTTGTTGGGGCACCAAAGGGGAAATTTCCAGGTGAGGACATTGCAAATACTGCGTTGCACTGCAGCAACTCACCTATGCTTCATCGACTCTGCATTCATCTGTGAAAATAAAGAGAAAGGCTGAGTACAGGGCTGTGGTCTGGTTAGTCCCATTTAGCACCCGTAGCAGGAGGCAGACAACCAGGGACGGACTTGAGCAAGGCAGAAGTCATGGTGTGCCAAGCCAGAGCGCCCCTTGTCACCAGCGCTTCTCCTAGCTGCCCACCCCTGCAGCGATGGCCACGACGGCTGAACAGGTCCCTGCTGGCACATTCAGGCTCCCCATAAGGACTGGGCCAGCCTGGCCAGCGTGAACGTGGTGCTGGGCCATGCTCACCCTGTCTGGGCAGCATCTTGATCATCTCATCGGTGAAGCTCTGCTCCTTGGCAAGCCTTCTGAACAGCGCTGCGACTTCGGGGCTCACCTCCTGGCTTCTGCCTGAAGGGAAGGACAGGAGTTAGCTCCTGGGTGGGCAGGATGGATGATGGCCCCTGATGGGAGGCAGTGGTGGAGATCCCAGGGAGCAAGAGACCTCCACCAGGGTGGCTGGGCATGCAATTCACCTCCCCAGGGGCTGAGGGAAAGTGGATGCCCTGGCACCAGTGTCCCCAAGCACCACAGCATCTCTTCTCCTAGTTCCCATCCCCACAACTTCTGACCCTGCCCCTTGCAGCAGCACCCCCGCTCTTAGCTCCATTTTGCCAAGAGACTTACCCAAGGCCATGGACTCCTGGCACAGAGCAGAAGCCTGAGACCCAGCCCCAAACTGTAGCTCCTTCCCCCTGCCATGTGGGGCCAAGCAGCAGCACCAGCCCCCTCCAGCACTGGAGCTGGCACAGGGCAGCGGGGATGTGAGGTGCCCCCAAGGCCCCCACTCCTTGCCCCTCGGGACGCTGCAAGGTGCCCCATGGCCCCTGAGCCCTTGTCCCGCCGGTCAGACTGGCCACGCACTGTAGAGCCTCATCATGTAAAAGGTCTTCCCATCCTTCACCCTGGTCGCAAAGATTACTGCGTAGCTCTTGTAGTCGGTGTCCAGCACCCGCACTGTTTTATCATCTCCCTCTGAAAAAGGACATGGAGCAAAAATTAATTACATTCGCCTGAGAGCTCCTGGAAGGACTGTAAGAGTGTGGATGCCCGCGCATGGGGCTGGGGCCCTGACCCAGCCAGCCCATATTTCTGCTGTGTCCCCACTCCTCTCGGTAAGCCTGGGGGAAGCCCACGGATGATGGCACAGCAGAGTGAGTGGGATGTTGAACGCAAGGAGGGTCTGGGGATGGCCACTGCAGGTAGCAGAGCAGTCTGGACAGTTTTGGACTAGCACTTGGGCTGGGGATGGGGGAAACCACTGCTGCTTTGTCCCCTGGGAGCAGCTGTCCACAGCCCTGCTGCAGAACGACCCTGCTTCGTCCAGGCGGGTGAGGAACGTGCTCCTGCCCCTGCCAGGACCCTGTCCCCACGCGGGACAGTCTACTCACCCACGCGGTAGACTTCACCCTCGTCACCGGTCTTCTTCAAAATCGCCTCACGTCTCTTACACCCCTCCGGGCTGCAAGGCAAGGAACAACGCTCCGTCACGCATCCTCGAGGTGTGCTCGGAGCCGGCTGGGTTTGTCCCTGCGAGGGGCTGGGGCATCGGCTCTGGGGTCACCACCTCAAACATGGGAGGTGCTGTTAGGGGATGGGGTGGCTGGGGGGGATGGCTGCCACTTGCGCAGCAACGGGTGCCTGGGCTGCTGGAGCAGGGTACTGACACCCAAGGGTCCCGACACCCAAGGGTCCCGTGGGTCACGCGGATGCTCCCTTGCTCTCGCTCTGATCTGGTGGGATAAGGCCAGTCCTGCTGAGGAGGCTTTGTGCTGTCCCTTATCACTGTGCAGCGGGGTGGCTCAGCCTCCATGCTGGGACCCTGCCCTGTGCCCACACGGCCACCAGGCTGCCTGTGCTGCCCCGTGTCCCACGGCTGCTGGGACCTTGCTGCTCCTGGGCAGCGTGGGGCAGTGTTGGGGATGGGGTCTCCATGGCCCTACTCTCCCAAGGTCAAACCTGTGACTGCTGTCAGCTGGTGGCCCTGATTCAGCCCCTGCCCAGGTCTTTGGGGGGTGCTGGCCAGAGGTACCTGGGTGGAGACCCAGGGAGAGTCCTTCAGTGAAGCCCATGGAGAAAAGCACCTGGCACTTACCTGAGAGCAGCAAAGGAGACCTTCAGCTTGTCCTCCCCCAGGAAAGAGAGGCTGGCCATCACCATCTTCAGCCTGTCCTTCTCACGGAGGTACATCTCGGAGTTGGAGGCCAGAGCAACGACGTACCATTTCCCTGCAATCTGGCAGCATGGATGGGCTGTAAGTCCAGAGGACCAGGCAGGACCTGTCCCTTTTTGGCGGCTGAGTGGCCAGGACACCTGCAAACTTCCATGGCGCCCAGGCCAAGACACCTGCATCCCATCTGGACACCTAAATCCCTGCTGGATCCCTATGCTGGGGCTGGGTAACTGCCCTCACCTGGGCATCCAGTGCTCTCAGGCAGCAGAGCCAGCAGTGGCTGCAGCATCCCCAGCCATCCCCAGCCGACAGGGCCCACTCTGGTCCCCACCCTGGTGACCAGAGGCCACGCTCCCCTCCCCTGGGGTGCCGCAGGTCACCTTGCTCCTGTCCAGCCCCGTGGCCCCAGCTTCTGTGCGCAGCAGGCAGAGAAGGGCTAGCCCCAGGCTCAGCACCACAGCCCTCATCTCGTGCAGCCTCCTCTGGCGTCACCGCAGGATGGGGATCGGTGCCGGGGCTGCCAGCTTTATAGTGCCGTCCCCCCACCCCGCCCCTGCCCTGCCGCTGCGTGCTGTGCTGCGCCGCACGGATAGCGCTGCTATTGTTGGCATGGGGCGAGCTGGTGGTTTGGGAGGGCTGAAACCATCCCAGCGTAAACAGTGTCTTACAGAAGGAAGAAAGTGTTGCAAGCCCCAAGGACAGGTCTGAGCAGTGGGGTTGCGGGACTGCTGTTGCATCACAGCTGAAAATGAAGATTTTCCCGTATTTTAAGTCTCTTGTGAAAGAACAAAATAACTTTTTGTCTCCCCTGCTGAGTGCTGCTGGGAGGAGCGGGGAGGTCCTTCCCGGCACATAGCCCCCGGGCAGCACCGTCACAGCAGTGACCTGGCACCTGCCCCCCGGCTGCCTCCGTGATCACACCCAAGCCTGGGTGCCAGCGCCAGTGACACAGGTTCCTGTCCAGTGTCCCCTCCATCCCAGGGTGCACTGTCCCTTGTGCCCAGGCTCCAATGGAGATCACAGTGCCAAAAGTGTCCGTGCTGCATCCTCACAGCCCCGTGCCTGGCTGGGCACTGAGCCCTTCCTTGGCCACCATTTGCCGGGGGCCGGTGGGGCAGGGGCTGCCACTGCTCTGGGGGAGGCGGAGGGGCTGGAGGCAGGGTCCTGCTACCCCTGGGGCTCATTGCAGCACAGCCAGCGGACAGATGGGGGCCGAGGGGGCTGGCAGACACCTGTGGGGGTCCCTGAGCAGTCACAGTGTGGTCCCGCTCCCACCTGGGCAGCTCTGAGCACCCCGGGGCAGAGGCTGAGGAGGGACCTGCATGTCCTGGGAACCAGAAGCCCAACGAGAGCCAGAGCCTGTGCAGGCAGGGCCGGGCAGGCTGCCTGCTCAGCCCTGCCTGCTGCCCACCCTGCCGAGCTGCCTGTTCATCCCAGCTCGTTTGTCCCCTGCCCACATCCCCATCCCCACGCTGGGCTCTGTAAACCACGCAGCAAAGGAGCCCCCCAGCCCGCCCTGTGGTGCTGAGAGGATGGGTCGGGTCCAGGAGGGCTGGGCTCAGGGTGTCTGGCAGCACCCTCAGCCCTGCCAACAAAAGCACCGAGCTCCGGGGCAGCTTCTGCACCTATTTATTTCAGCGGGAGAGGTGTGCTCCTGGTGCGGAGCAGCAGGTCCGGCACAGGGTGGGAAGGGGCACCCCAGCGGGGGAGCTGAGCCTGGTCTCCACCAGGTCTGGAGGACACACAGCTCTCGCGGCAGCCCCTCAGCTGCAGGAAGGTAGGACGAGGGGTTAGCAGGGACTTGGGGGGTTGCTCAGCCCAGCTTCCTCCGGCCACGCTCACCTGAGAGCCTTGGTGCACTGATCTGTTAAACGGGAAGAGAGGCGTGAGCGTGCCCCCGCTGCTCCGACACGGAGAGCCCCAAGCCCCTGCGGAGCCTCCCAGTGCAGAGGGTACGTGCGGGCCACCCCCGCCCTGCCGGCACTCACCTGACTGTGGCAGGATGGCCAGCATATCCTCGGTCAGGCCCACGGAGTGGAAGAGCTCTTTGAACTTCTGCAGGAGCTGGGGGCTCACGTCCCGCTTCCTTGCTGCAGCCAGAGGTGAGCTGGTGAGCAAGGGGGCCCAGCAGCAAGCACCGCACCCCGGGTCGGGCTCCCACGGGGTGGCGATGGGACCCCAGGGAAGGGCAAAGCCATGGGGAATGCAGGCGCAGGTTGGCTTCTGGGTGCCCCACGGCCACCCCGGGCTGGCAGCAAGGGGGCACAACCCCCCCTGGATGGACGATACCCCCCCCAGGGCTGCGCACCCACCCACCCAGCTCTGAGCAGGGCAGCCAGCAGCTGCGGGGGTCTGCAGCCCGACCAAAGCGCTACAGGCAGGGACCTGGTAGAAACCAGAACGAACTGGGGGTTTTGGTGGTGCAATGTTTCATTCACCCCAAGCTGAATTCCCTGGCTGCGGCTCGGTGCTGGCATGTTGGGTACTGACGCGGTGGCCCTGGGTGGTGATGGGGAGCCCTGACCCTGAAACCCCTGGTGCCCATGTCCCATCCCGGCCCTGGTTCTCTGGGGGTGCCCATTCCCGCTCCAACACCCACTGTAGAGCTGCAGCATGGTGCTGGGATCCTGGCCGCGGTCCTGCAGGGTGTACACGATGGCATAGTGCTCGTAGTCTGTATCCATCACGCGCAGGTCCTTCTTCTCTTGATTTTCTAAAAGGACCCCAGACAGTGCCCAGTCAGGCAACGCGGCGTGGGGCCCTGGCCCCAAATGTGCCCCATCGGGGTCTGGGAAGGGAACTGCCGCCTCCTAGCGCCAGCAGCTGTGTGTAATTTGGCCAAGCCACTGCCCACTTGCAGCCCAACCTTCACCAAGCAACGGAGGCAGAAGGGGCAAACCCACCTCCTGCTGCCCACTGGGCACGGGGGGACCTGTGCTTCCCACCCTGCATTTTTGGGGTCCCTCTGCCCACACGTACCTGTGCTGGTGTAGTGTCCTGCCTGGCCGCTCTGGTGGAAAAGCAGCTTAACCTTATTGCATTCTTCTGGCCTGAAAAGGGGAAATTGAAGCAGCAAACAGAGCTCAAAGCCAGCGCAGCAGCAGGACGGCGCGGTGGGGCAGTGGGATCTGCGGGATGCTGCCCACCCAGCCACAGCCACAGGCAGGGCAGTGCCCAGCCCAAGGGGGACACCATGAGCGCCGAATTAATCTGCAGCAGATTAATTCGCAACAGGGCCAGGCACTCACATGGGGAAGACAGCCTCCATAGCCAGGTGCCCCTCCGGCGTGAAGCTGATGGTGGCGATGGAAGACTTCATCTTGTCCTTCATGCTCAGGAACACAGGGCAGTTGGAAACAGCAGCCGTGATGTGCCACCTCCCTGCAAACTGCAGCGAGCCGTCACCGGCGGGGTTTGGGAAGGATGTGGGGGACCTGCCAGGGGAACCTGCCACCCTCTGCGGGGACCTGGCTCCTGCTGTAGGGACCAGCTGAGCCTAGCATGGGGACCTGCCACCTGCCTGTGTGCAGAGCACTCTGTCTGCCCTGTGCCAGGGAGATGGGCATGGAGTCCACTCCATGTTCCCTGGGGAACCTCTGCATTCTTGGCGCCATCGCAGCCCCAGGGTATTCATATCCCTGCAGCGGGGCCACCGCTGGGTCTGCCCATGGCAGCAGGAGATGGGCTGCAGTTGTCCAGGACTGACCTGGTTTTGCACAGGCATCCACAGCCTCGTGGCAGAACCCCTGGAGCAGACTCAGAGCTGGGATCAGGGGGTGCCCGGGGGTGCCCAGGACCAGGGGGTGCCTGGGGGCGCAGCACAGTCACCCTGCCCCAGCCCAGGCAGGAGTGGCCAGGTTCGCACTCTGTGCCATTACCTTCCCCATGTCGAAGTCCGGCTGCACAGGGACCTCAGCCCCTGCCTGCAGCAGGCAGAGCAGGGCAAGCACCAGGCTCGGCAGCACCGTGGTCATCCTTGCTCCAGGCTCTGGATGCGGGCAGGACAGGCTGCACAATCCTGCCTCTTCTCACACCCACCTTTATAGCCCCCACTGCTGGCAGCAGCCCCTGCCCGCCCCACTTTATGCAACAGGTTACACAAGAGCAGTGATAACTTGTACCCGTGTTAGGTGACAGCATTGGCCCCTTCCCAGTCTCATTGCCCAGTCCCAAATGAATGCAGCCTTGTGTGAGACCCAGCACAGGGCATACTGTGGACTGAGTGATGCCCTGTGCTGGTGGGGTGTCCAGGGAGAGGGGATGTGGGCACAGAGTCCCCACCGCTCCCCTCCTGGCTGTCATGTGCTGGCCCCAGGGTCTGGCTGTGTCGGGACAGATCCTGCCTCAAGGAGAAGGGCAGTTGGGCTTGGGCTTTAGCCTGGGGTCAAGCTGCAGCCCAGTGCCCCCAGGCTAAAACTCCTGCTCCCGGGGAGGGTCCAGGACAGCAGCATGGGGACCACTGGGGCGACTGGGACTGAGCCACATCTGACACTCACGGCCATCGCTCTGGTTCATGTCCACCCATCCTGCCCCCCTCCCTCCCCCCCCAGTTTTGGAGACCCCCTCTGCGATCACCCATCACCCCATCCCCACGCTGCCAGCCTGCTCTCCGGAGGGGAAACTAAGGGCAGGAGGCTGGGACTGCCCAGGATGATTGAGGGAGCAGATGGGAGCTGATCCCTGCAGCTGGTCCCAGCCCTGGGGAGCCTCTTGTCCCCAGACAGGGCAGGTTTCATGGCCAGGCGGCACCGCGCAAGCACACAGGGGGTCTGAACCCGGCAGCCCGCCCACTGCAGCCCCCTCCCCACAACCCCAAGTAAGAGGGACCCTGGGAGGTCCCATCAGGGCTCCCCCCCAACAATGAACCAGCAGACACAAGCAGGGGGCTGGTGTTTTATATGGGCTTTAATGGGGATGGGGCTAGAGGAGTGGGGTGCAAAGCCAGGAGGTGAAGGTGGATATGGCGCTAGGGATGTGATGGGGTGGCCACCGGCTTGTGGCACTCTCGGGGCTCCGGTCAGCAGCAGCTGGTGGGTCTGCCTGTAAGAGAGGGGAGGTGAGCACAGCTGAGCTAGTGGACGGGGGGGGACACAGGGTGCCAGTGGCCCTGGCAGCCCCACACTGAGGGGGCAGGCACCCACCACCCAGGGCCACCCCATGGGGATGCGGTGGGGACCTGCCGCAGGGGGACGGGAGATGCCCCAGCAAGAGGAGCTGGGCCGCGGCTGGGCAGCCTGATGGTCTGGAAGGGGCTGGGGGGCTCTGTGGGCTGGGGCAGCTCGGGGCACCCCCAGCCTCCCGGTGCTGGTCTAAGCCCCAGCAAGGGCAGGACTCACCTAGGCAGCCTCTGCCATGCACTTGTCTGCAGAAGGAAGAAAAGCAGAGATCAGCTCCTCCACGGGCTGAGGGCACCACTGCCCCACTGGGACCTGACGCGGGGTTCTCCCCGGCGCGCCCCTCTAAGGACCCCCACCTCCATCCTCCGTCCAGAGGTGCTGAGGGCTGAACCGAGGTGCCAGGACATGGGGGCACCCCACTCCCCGCCGCCCCCTCTGCTGCCGCCTGCTCTTACCCGTCTGGGGCAGGATGAGGATCTCTTCGTCCGTCAGGCCCTGCTCCCTGGAGAACTGGGTGAACCTCTCCAGGCGCTTGGGACTGAGCTCCTTAGTCCGGCCTGCAGCCGAGAGCAGGGTGAGAGGTGGCCCCTGCCCCTCACGGCATGGCCCCGGGGCATGGGGAGCCCAGCAAGGGCTTGGCAGGGACCAAGGAAGGGGGACCCAACCCAGCCGTGCCATGGGCTGTCCTGCTGCCCCCTCCCGCAGGACAGATCCCCACCGAAAAACCCTGGGGGCCCTATCCGCCAGGGCGCAGGGGGGCTGGCACGGGGGCTGGCAGGGACGTACTGTAGAGCAGCACCATGGTGGAGGTGCCGGTGCTCTTGGAGATCCGGGTGGCCACCAAGGCATACTCCTCGTAGTTGGTCTCCACCACACGGATGTCGTGCTTGCTGCCCCAGCCTGCGAGGGATGGAGAGGGCACATCTGAGCCCCTAGCACTGACACCAGACCCCACACCCCCACAGGGTGGGAGCCACCCCAAGGTGCCCCAGCCAGGGCAGGAGCAGGGGCTGTGTCCCAGCTCTCTCCTGCCCTGCCACAGGAGGTGCCGGGAGCCAGGCAGTGGGGCTGGAGGCTCACGTGGGCTGGTGTAGGTGAACCGCCCGGGCTGCTCCGTCTTGATGTAAAGGCTGTTCCTCTTCTCACACTGGTCACCCCTGGGGAGTGCAGCACGAGGATGTCAGCGGGGCCGGTTGGGGCTGGAGCCCCACTGCCGGCATCCCCAGCGCCCGCACTCCAGCCCGGGAGCGGGGAGCACCCAGAGCTGCCCCCATGCCCCCTGCAGCTTGCCCCCCCCCCACACCTGCCCGTACTTGGGGTAGGTGGAGTTGACTTCCAGGTTGCCATCTGCAGTGACGGCAATGACCGTGGTGCACATCTTCATCAGGTGCTTCTTGTCCTTGAACCAGTTGGAGCTGGAGGCCAGGCCGATGCTGTACCATCTCCCCGTGAGCTGCACACAACCTCTGCTCAGCGCTGGGCCGGGTGCCCCAGCCCAGGCCACCCTTCCCTCCCCTGCCAGCCTGCACCTCGTGTCAGGACCGTGTCCCGGGATCCTTGCCCCCAGCAGCTCCTACAGCCCTTGGTGTCCACAAAGCCCAAGGTGAACCCTGGTTAACAACGTGCCTGTCACTGCCCAGCACTTTGGGGTTTCCTTCCCGTTCGCCCTGGTGGGAGGACAGGACCACCCGGACCAGAAATGCTGTTTGCATCTGTCCACGGCACAAGGAAGGGGTCAGGACCTTGTGGTGGCTGGCAGCCAAGCCCATGGTCCAGCCCGGACTGGGGCCAGCATGGACATGACTCCATCCTCATCATCTGCCTGGGGTGGCTGTGCTGCCAGGTGGAAGACCTGGCAGCTTGGCCCCTTCCCCAGCTTGGTGGGACCCCAGGGCTCTCCTCGCTGTGCTGTGCCCACTGCGGAAGGAGGAAGGGGCTTGCTGACACCCTGAGTGTGCCAGCACCCAGGGGCTGGGAGGGGAGAGGGGTGTGTGGGACCCCCCAGCACAGCAACCTGTGTTGTTTTGGGAGCCTGGGCTGGGGGTGGATGGGCTCTGTGCTGGGGAGGGAGATCCACAGCCCATCTCCACACTGCCTGTCAAACTGAGCTTGCTTTTCTCAGACCCTCCTCCAAAATCCCCGTGCGTCTATGGACACCCCACGGCACAGGAAGCAGCCTCGCCCCACGCTTGCTCGGTCCTGCCCCACAGGCTGGATCCTGGATCCTGCACCCCTCCAGAGCCAGCAAACGGAGGCCCCTGGGCTCCCCCAGGGACAGGAGCTGAGGACGCACCGGGTGCCCCCCTCCTCCCTGCACCTGGGGCAGCCTGGCCCCTAATCCACCAGTAACCCCCTCTCTGCACATTTTTAGGGAGACGAGCGCCCCGCACGCCCCGGCCCCCACGCAAGTGAGGCCGGTCGGGCTGGGTCACCTTGTCCTGCTGGAAGTTGGCTTGCGTGGGAATGCTGTCCTGCGCGTGCAGTGCCCCGAGCAGGGCCAGCCCCAGGACGCTGAGCAGCGTGGCTTGCATGTCCCCAGCGCCTGCCTTTGCCGAGCCGAGCCGAGCCGAGTGGGAGGTGCAGGCGGTGCTGCAGTGCTGGACACTCCGCTGAGCCCCTATTTATGGGCAGGCGGCGCGGCGGCCCCGGGGGACCAGTGCTGTGGGCAGGCCAGCCCGTCTCCCCCCCGTGCCGTGCCGTTATGCAAGCAAGAGCAGGGGCGAGAGCTGAATCCAAAGGGCAGGCTGGGAACCTGCAAAAATTTCCCTCCTGTTGTTATTACATGTTTGCCTCAGGGTGCCAAACTGCACCACAGCGAAAACACAGCTTGCAGCCAGTTCGCTGGCTGTCCCTGCCTCCAGAGCTGCAGAGCGCTGGGACCGGGGGGAGCAGGGGCTGCCACTGGCACAGGCAGGGGCCTGGGGATGCCAGAAGGGCAGCACTGGGGGCCAGGGCTTGCTGGCTGCCCCAGCCTTGCAGAACTGCCTCGCTTAGGCTCGGAGAGGGGCCCGAGAAAGGCAGAGGGAACACCGAGTGGCTGCTGGGTCCTGATCCGACCCATGGGACTCATGGGCACCTTCGGGTGCTCCCATGGGACCCCCCCACCTTGTGCTGACCCCAGTCCCTGCATTGACTGAAACAGTATCTCGGCTGGTCCTGCCACCCACTGGGTGAGCCCCACTGGCATGCAGCCCTGGAGCACCCCGATGGTGAGCTGGGAGGTGCTGGGGGATGCTGGGGGGTGCTGGGGCCAGGGGGAAGCCAGATCCCAGTGACTGGCACACAGCCAGCCAGATCTTCCCCATGCCACCCTTCAGCCAAGAGGAGCTGGCTTGGGGACACGCCGAGCACCCGCAGCGCGAGGGCTTGGGGTGATCACCGGGTGTCAGCAGTGGTTCCTATGGGGCTGGGACAAGGACCAGAGCACCAGCCCGGCCGTGCTGTCCCAGGGCTGTGGCTCTGGCAGGCGCCCGTGCTGCCAGCCTGCAGCTCTCCCCGCGGCACAGCCCTGCCAAGGCTCTTTACGTAAGGAGCGTGTTTTTCACAACAGCTGGTTTTTCTCTCCCGGCAGCCCACCCTGCCTGGCCGCCCAAGCACATTCCCTTCCCCACATCCAGCTGCGAGCCCAGCCTTCCCTGCACAACATGTGCTGGGGGCTGGGCTGGCCCTGGCTCTGCGGATTTATTAAACCAAAACAAAAGTTGAGCTGGGCAGGACTAAGCATCATGAGAGCAGGCCAGGGCCCCCACGTGCCAGTCTCAGGCTCAGCCCTGATCTGAGCCCACCCTCGGTGTGGGTGCACGCCATGGGCTCCTCGGGGTGCTGGGTGACGGAAAGAGCTCTATCCATCGGGAAGCAGAGGCACGGAGCGCTTGTGTGGGTCTCCGTCATTCTGCGCTGTGCAGGGACACAGAGCTGCCCTGCTCCCCTGCCAGCGTGGCAGGAGGGGGGCCCGGGGGTGCCCCCTTGCCCACCTCTCATGGGGTGGCAAAATCGGGTGCTGGCCCATGGCAAGCCCAGGAGTGTGGCGGCACTGACAGCAACATGAGACAGGCAGAGCTGCAGTGCCTGGGCGTTTGCACCCCACAAATGGGTTCGCTCCAGGTAAATGTGGGCTAGGCTGGAACAGCCCACGGCTCCTATCACCATGCCATGTCTCCACCACGATGCAGCCCCTTCGGGGGAGCAGCACCGCAGCTGGGTGAAGCGAGCTGTACCAGAGGAGCTGGGGTCCGTAACACCCGGACCCTGCAAGGCAGCAGGCCGGGCAGGCGGCCTGGGGGGCCTGCAAGCGCGGCCGGACACGGCTGCCCCACACGTGGGCAGCGGGGACAGTGGCTGACTTCGGGCAAGTCACGTGGCGGTTCCTTACATAAGTCCCTGATAAACAACATGTGTTACCAGTTTCCACTAAGATTGCAAAATGCCGGCGCTGGGGGCGGAGTGCTGCTCCCACCCCAGGGGTGCGGATCAGCCTGCTGCGGGGGGGCCCGCAGGGAAGGGGCTTTCCAGCCCTGCTGCTGCATCAGCAGCAATGGCCGGGGGCTGCTCTGGGGGCTGCGCCCTGTCCCCTCCAACCCCCCTGACCGTGCTGGGGGGGGGTTGGCACCACTCAACAGAAACAGCCCCAGCCAGGCTGGACGCATGTCAGGTTGGTGGGGGCGGTCCTGCACCCCCAGGGTTAACCCTGCAGCCCTGCAGAGAACAGCGCGCTCAAGGGATGCCCCCTGCCTGGCCGTTCGGTTCAGCCAGGTGCTGCCACGGGTCTGGCCCAGGTGGCAGCAAATCCTCGGGGACTGTGGTCCCTAGTGCTGGGGCAGGGACATGGGGTGTTTTACTGCCCTGGTGACCCTGGGGACGGGAAGCAGGACTTCTGCGAGGCTGCGGTTTCCTCCCCCGGGGTCTCTGAGGGGAAGAGCTGATCCTGCACAGGTCCCCAGTGCTCCCCAAGCCCTCCCAGCCCAGGGCACCAGGTGCTGTGTGCTCCCCACGCTGTGCTGCCATGGGTAATCTGGGCTTCTTCTCACTCAGCCAGGCTACGCTACAGCACTGCAGAGTAAATCAGGAAATGCCACCGTTCCTGCCTTGGTGTCCCGTGTTTCGGGTGAGGCTTGGGGAGAGGATGAGGGGCTGTGCGGAGGGGGCTGCACAGCCCCCAGCACCGCCCTGGCTCCCCTCAGGCCAGGAGCAGTGAGCCAAGGCGCAGCGGTGGCACGGGCAGGCTCAGCCCAGGGTGGAGGCAGTGCTGGGGCGGATTGAGGGGTGACTTGCCTGGACACAGACCTTTATCTTGTGTTTATTGGGATCTCGCTGGCTGCTGCAGGGCACTGGGGTGAAGGACGCAAAGCCATGGGGGGATGCAGCAAGGCCAGGCGGGGCTGCCAGTGCAGCTGGAGGAGCTGGGCAACCCCAAGGCTCGCTCCAGGGCTACTGTACAGCAGTGGGGTCTGGCTAAGCCCCAGCTTGTCCCTGCACGTCTCTGTGTCTGCAGGCAGCTGGATGAGGCGAGGGATCAGCTCTGGGCATGTCCAGGCAATGCTGCCTCCATCTAGAGCTTCATTTCTGGAAGAGAAAGAGAAATGCTGAGGGGCTGGGGGAGATGTCAGAGCCAGGGCTGCAGACTCACCTCTGCCTACCCAAGCACCAGCAACAAACGATGGAGCTGTCCGCAGGGACACCAGCACTCACCTCAGGTTGTCCCCACGCCGGGTCACCCCATCCCAGACCCCCATCCCAGGAAATGCCAGTACAGACCCCACTAAGCCCAGCCTGACCCGTAGAGGGGCAAAACGGGGCTTTGCTTTGCCAGGGTGCAGCTGATGGCCATCCTGGGTGATGTTCTGCCACCTCCTAGCGCCACACCAGAGCAAGGAAGACCTCCCCACCCCGTGCCAGACCAGCGCTGCTAGGGCAGGACCGCAGGGCCATGGCAGCGTGGGGCTGTGCAGCCTGTGCCAAGCCCGGTGCATGCCAGCGGCCAGTGCATCGCCTGGGATCCACAGCTCACCGTTGAGGATGTGGAACTCGTCCGCGGAGTCGCAAAACCCTGCAAGAAAGAGAGCCCGGAGCCATCACCCTGCCCAGTCACCCCAGCCATGCACACCAGGGACAGGCACAGCCCTGTCCTTGCATCCTTGTCCTCTGGGGAGAGCATGGTGTGGTGACAGGGCTGTATGTGACACAGGGCCACAAGCTGCTCAGACACATGTGGATGTGTCTCCCCTCCCCATGCTGGTGCTGCCAGAGCCCAAACCCTGGTGCTGGACCCCTCCTGGGCAAAGTCGTCCCTGCAGGCACCCCTGCTCCTGGGTGAGCAGGTGGCACCCACCGTACGTTGGGAAGTAGTAGGTCACATCTTCGCTCAGGCCCACAGCCCTGGCACGTTGCTCAAACTTGTCCGCGATGGCATCGCTGACCTGGCTGCTCCGTCCTGCGTGGAGGGAAACACTGACATTGGCCTCAAAGTCCTGCCTGTCCCTGCCGCCAAGCCCCAGCTCCCCGGGCCTCCCACAGCCAGGCTCGGGGCCAAAGGGTTTTTCAGCTCAGAAAAGCCGGTTACAAAACCCTGCCACTGTGAGAACTGTTTCTGCTGGCATACCAGGGAAAAGCTGCTGCTTCCTAGGGTGAGATGGCCACTCGCCCATCCACGGGGCTGGTGCAGGCAGGCAGGGGGCCATGGGCAGTGAGCAGGCAGGCTGGCACCCTGCTTGGCCAAGCACATGGATCCATTTGCCCCAGCCAGAACAGGGTTTGCTCCGAGGGGATTCTCTCTGCTCTCCCCCACACAGCATTTAGGGATAAACCTCTCCATGTGCGACCAGGACCCCATAGGGAGACCCCATCCCTGTGTCTGGGTCCTTGGTTGCTCTGCAGGGCACACCCTGCACCCAGCACAGGCATCCCACCCTGGTGCCACCCAGCCCAGCTCTCCCGAATCCTCCGGCAGACATGACCCCGCTGGCTCACACATGCTGGGCATCATCCCCCACCAGCGCAGCACGGGGCTCTGGCAGAGGGAGCAGCTCCTCGTCCCAAGCCCCCAGCAGTGTGCATGAGGCATGGGCATTCACGAGCCCCAGACGCCAACCCACCGTACAGCTTGACTGAGATGCTCCGACCCTTCTGGTAATAGAGGATGGCATAGCTGCTGTGGTCCATCTCTGCCACCACCAAGTCCACCTTGCTGCTGTAGCCACGGCCTGGGGAGGACGGTTGTGGCAGAGGGTAGTTCTGGTTAGCCCAGGCACCGTCCAGGGGCCTCATGCCACCACCAGAGGGCAGAAGGGGTGTAAATCAGCGCTAGAGCGGATACATCCCCACCAGGCTGCTGTTGCCCACCCGCAGCACTGCCTCTGACAGCGTGCGGCACTGGGGCACTTTCAGACCCCAAAGGTGGCATACTGGGAGGGCACTGGGGGAGAGCACACTGGTGCCAAAGCCCTGCCAGGAACAGGAGGGGGCCCAGCTCCGTGGTCCCCGCAGACCCCATTGCCACCCCAGCCCGGTCCCCCTCACCCTTCAGGAAGAAGCGTCCACGAGCCCCAGCAGGGAGGTAGCGCTGCCTGATCTCCCAGCACAGCCCGTCCCTGTACAGGGGGAGGAGGATGTTGTTGGTGCAGGCTGGAGAGGACAGCCCAGCCCAAGGTCCCTGCCCTTCCTGCTTGCCAGAGCACACACGGGACATGTTTTCTCAGGACTTTGTTTTCTCCACCGGGGAAGCAACGTGAAGGGATGTCCAATAACCCACTGAGCCCGAGTGCCTGCCGGCCCCTGCCAATCCCTGCAGCTCTGAGCCTGGCTCAGCCCCTCAAACCCCCGCAGCTCTGCACAGCTGGGTCACCCTGTGGCCAGGGAAGTGCCCACAGACATGCTGGACCCACCATCAACCATGCTAGATCCGTGGTGGACCTCAAGAGCCAGTCCCTGGCCAAGTGGCCATGGGGAGACTGCATGCGTGCTTGGTGCCTCGGATTCCCCACACTGGCTGCCTCCCACCCTGCCCAGTCTGGGCACCCCAAGCCCACCCCGGGCTGGTGGCCATGCGGCTTGCAGGGTGCCGGTCCCGCCGTGACCAGGACTTCTAGCACAAAACATCCCAGAGGAGATCGCCCCTGCACTGCTGCAGGGCAGCTCCCTCCCCGCTTGGAGCCCATGGCCAGGCACTGGCTCTGCCCCAGCCTGCCTGCAGTTTCCCTGTCTCCATCCCTGTCCCACCCAGTGGCCCCAGCAGCCAGCATCACTCACAGCTTCTTGAAGGTGCTGAAGGTCAGACTCTGCCCATCCGGGACAGCCACCGTCACCGCCGTGGCCTCCAGCTGGTGGCTGTGCTCTGCCAGGTAGCTGCAGCGGGAGGCCACGCCAACCAGGAACCACCGCCCTGCCAGCTGCACGGCACGGGGCTGGCGTCATCTGCCTGGCCACCACCATGAGGTGCCACCACCCTGGGGTGCCACTGCCCTGTTGCCCTGAGCGCTCACCACCCCAAGCTCCCATTTTCCGTGCTCTCCCCTTGCTTGGCACCTCTGCCTGCAGCGTGGCCCCATGCCCCGGGGCACTGCTTACTGAGGGCTTTTGTTCAGGGGCAGGCAGGTAGGACGGAGCAGGACAGCTGGGAGGTGGCCAGGAGCCCCGTGTGTTGTGTCCCCAGACTGGTGCGGGGCCAGGCCAGAGCAGGAGACAGTGGAGATGGGGTATCCAAGACAATCCCCCATGGCAGGCACCGGCTGCAAGCACCCAGCACAGTCCTGGGCATGTGGCAGGTGAGCACCCCGCAGCCCTGCCCAGACCCCGCAGCAGAGCCCCACGCTCACCCCGAGCCCCAGCACCTTCAGGGGCAGAGCTGCAAACCCCAAACCAAGCAGGGCTGTGCCACCCCTGAAGCTGCTACCGGCCCCAGGACTGAGAGGTGCAGGACAGAGACGGCTGTGGGAACCAGGGGTGCCACGGGACGGTCCCCAGCTGGGACAGGGCTCCCTGGTGAGGTTGCAACCTCCGTGCCTGCCCCGTGGGGCAGCTCTGCGGGCACCCACAGCCCTGGGGCGGGCTGTGACCTATGGGCAGAGCTGCTGCGGGCAGCCTGTCCCTGGAGCTGGGCTGCTGTGACCCCAACCACGGCGTGGGGGACGTCCCAGGGGCTGGGGCCAGGTGCGGGACGGGGACGTGCTGTGGGGCCAGGGCTCCAAGGGCCCGGGCTGCAGCCCCCCCGCTGCCTCCCGGTGGGACCGGCGCCGCTCTGAGCGCCCC
>VXAA01003187.1:27295-65598 GCA_013399115.1 Anseranas semipalmata
GGCCGGGGCGGGCGCTGCCGGCTGTGGGCGATCGGGAGCTCGCGGGCCGCGCGTCGGGCTCTGCCCCTTCCATCCGGGCCTGCAGGAGCCGGCAGGGTGCCTCGGCTCACCGGGCCGGTTCCGTCAGCCGTAGGCAGTAGCTGCAGCCCGGCTGCCGGGGCCAGCGTGTCACCCGCTGGCTGGGAGGGAGGTGGGCGTGCGGCACCGTAACCGTGCGGTGGGCGAACGCCAACGCTGAGCTGCTTCGCTGGGGCAGGTCGGACCTGCTCTGGGGCTCTGCTCGCAGCAGGAAAATGACCCATGAACAGTCAGCGCCGGCTGCGCGCCTCGCGCGGCCCTGCCTGCGTGAAGCTGCCTCGGTGAGGGTGATCACGGGTCTGTTCTCTGCCGCTGCTCTCCTGCTCCAAAGCAGGCGCTGGAAGCGGTTTGGTCCTGTCTACAAGGGTAACCCAGCGCTGTCACACCGGCTGAGATAGGCCATGGGGACAGGAGCTTTTGTCACCGAGGTGGGTCTCTCTGGGACTCAGAAATGCCCCTTCCCAGTGTGCCGCAGGGGCCCGGGAGGACCGCGCTCTGTCCTCAGTCCCCAGGATGTGCGCGGTGCTCCCAGCATTGGCCGTGGCAGGGAGAACCGGCTTCCTGCTCTCTAGCTGCAGCTGCTACAGCAAGGTGGGAAGAAGCAAGGATTGAGCAGCGGGGAACCTGTCTTACTGCAGCAGGGGACACCGGTGCAAAAAGGCTCTGAGGAAGAACGGGGAAGATGCGGATACGATGATGCGGGTTGCTTGATTTCACTTGCGCAGTCCCTGGAGCTCCTTTGGATCGAAGATGTTATCTTTAAGTTTTATCTAAGGCTCTTTGGCCAGGCTCATTTGCTGCACGTCTCCTGAATTTAGTAAGCTGACAGCCCTGTTCTTCGGTGCTAACTGGGAGCGAGCAGTCAGTGTAGCTCAGTAAGGTATTTGGGCACCTCCCAATGTGGAAATCATCCACCGGGGGGATGATAGCAGGGGAGGTGGGCAGTCCCAGGGACTGGGGGGATGTCCTGCCAGCGTGCCTGGCTCGAGCAGCTCTGTGGTGTGGCAAGCAGCATCCAGTGGCTCTTGTAAGAGGAAGCGTTGGTATTGTTTGGCCAGGTGGGGTCTGTCCCAGCTGCTTCCCTGCTGGGTGGGCTGGGGCCAAGAGCTTCGGAGGTGGACAACGTGCCCTGCCCAGTGAGTGGGCAGTGGTGGGACGTCCTGGAAGCAAGCTGCCCCCTGCCCCAGGAGCAGGTGCCTTCTGGGCTGCAGTGAGTTCCAAAAATCTTTCTGTCCTGTTCAGTGTAACTAGGAAAGTTGGCCATTATCCATATACATGTCTAATCCTCTTTGCTTCCTTGGGATTTGCTGCTGCAAGAACTCTGTAGGCTGCCTTACTGGGCGCTTCGTTAAAAATCCTCTTTATTTATCTCTACTGGCAGTTGGTATGACTTCTCTGTGTGTGCTCCCGGCTCTTCTACTGCAGGGCTCCTCTTCTGCTTTGACATTTTGTATCTGGCTCCAGTTCTCTTTTATTTCCCCAGTCTGTTGTCTCATGGAGATGTTTTCTCCTTGTCTCATACCCCTTCTGGAACCTTCTTAATTCCGTGTCAGACGAGACACGGATAATCAGACGGGAGCACGGTACCCTGAGGAACAACTTCCCTTTCATCACAGGATAGATTTGTTTGCAATGTGCTGGAGCATGTCTGCGGTTCTGACTGCTGTTTTGTCGTGAGCAAAGTTGTTGTTAGATAGCTAATAGCTGTGCCCTGGATGTTTCTTGCAGTGGCTGTAATGGCTTAGAAAGCAGTGATATGGTGAGAAGTTGTGTGTTCGGTGGAAGAAAAGATTTTTTTTTTTTTTGGGGGGGTGGAGAAACTACTGAGAAAAATGTTAAGCCCTGCCAACACAGCTGAAGCTGCAGGGACTGTGACCACAGCGGAGCTCCTGGCACTGCTGGCGGCAGTCAGGGCTGTGCTTTATTAAAGACTGATTCTGCGGCTGCTGCGTTCGGCTCAGGTCTGTTTCTTCCCTTCCATTTGCATTCCTGTCCTATGTCCCTGTTTGAGTTCCAGCTGCCGTCTCCTGGTATGACGAATTCCAGAGGCTCTACGACACCATCCCTTGCATTGAAGTGCAGGCCCTGAAGGAGCACAATGACCAGGTTTTGCACCTCAGCTTCTCCCACTCTGGCTGTCTGTTTGCCTCGTGCTCCAAAGACTGTACCGTTAAGGTAAGGTGGTAGCATCCCTGCACAAAACTTTCAGTTTTGAGTTAGTAGGGCTCAGCTGTGAGAGCAGCATTCAGGAAGCCTGTGGAGAGGTGACGTTTGACCAGGTGTCCCTGGTCTTAGGCCTGTTCCTGCAGATGTGCTGATTAGTTCTCAAAGCCACCGAACTATTGACTCCTGCAAATGTAGCCTTGAGGGCTGTGGATTCCAGCTTCAGCCTGTCTGAAGGTGGTAGAGGTGCCTACCTGGCTCTGGCTGCTTCCTAGGTGCAAATCAGTCCCCTGTTGTGCTTTGGGTCTAACCAAGACTGTGGAGTTAATGACCTCCTGCAGAAGATGTCTTGCATGTGTGGTTATCTCGAGAGAAATCTCTCTCAACATGCTTAAAAATCCAGCCGTGACAGTAACTTTTCCTGCCTGGCCGGTAGAGAAGTTTGGAGAAGTCCTGCATTTAGCTGCTCTCCAAAGCTGCTGGCCATTTTCTGTCGGGACTTGGAGGCATTTAAATAGGGTCTTCAGTAATTTTTTTTCTTTGCCTGGTGAGCGCTGGCAGGACAGATGAAGTAGAACAGCCCTCAGGCTTCTTACAGCTTCCTGACTGTTTGTCCATCTGTCTGTAGATCTGGAGCAATGAGCTGGACATCTCCCTGCAGCACAGCTCCAACATGAGGCCATACAACTGGAGCTACACACAGTTCTCCCAGTTCAACTCTGATGACTCCCTCCTCCTGGTATCAGGTGTCTTTGTGGGGCCTCACAACTCCTCGTCAGGAGAGATTGCCGTAATCAGCATGGGTAAATACTGCCTTTGCCTTCACTGGGGCTTCTTGGGAGGTGTAAAGTGGTGGGAGCTTGGGCTCCCTTCTTCCACTTGCTCTTTGTATGCTGTGGCCTTGACCTCTGCTTGTCCTGCCTTCCACCATCTGTGCAAAGGGGTCTCGGTCACAGTTTCTTTGGGTAAACCTCTGGATAGCCATAGGGATAACTACGCTCAGGTCATCATGTCATCACCTAAAAGTGCAATGTAATGTGTACGTTCTCACTTAATTTCAGCTCTGAGAGTCTGTGCAAGGCAAGAGTTGCCCACATTACCACTTGTCCTGAAGCCACCATTTCTGACTCGAGCAGTGCTGGTCCTGCCCTGAGATCTCACGTGGCTTTGAGGCACAGTCGTCCTGTCCTGCTCTACCTTTTCTGTTGCCGTTTTGTGAAACCCAGTAAACCCAGCTGCGTTGTCTCTTGTCATCTCTGTGCTACTGTCCCGCTGTGCCAAAACCAAGGAGTGCTGCTGAATGCACAGCTCTCTTGTCCAGAAAGGCCCTAAGCCATGGGGTGGGAGGCTGGGAGTGTGGGAAGATCTGTACATGTATGACTTATTCGTGTCCTTGGGGTGTCTGCTCTGGGCCATGCTTGGAGAAGGGCCATGTAGCTAGATTGCTCTCTGGTCTGGCTCCATCTGGCTGCCCTTTTATTTATTCCCTGGTGCATGCACTCCCCACGAATCTCTGTAGAAGAGAGAAATAATCTGCGTCCGTAGTAGTGCCTGGAGGCTGGATGGTGGTTGGGCAGTGTCTGCTTAGCTTGCCGTGAAGGTGCTGCATCGGTGCCTTTCCTGCTGTGGGCTGAACCTTGAATTCACTTCCCATACCTTCTGCCATGGTTTCTCCAGAGCCCTTGTCAGGAGCCATTGCTTCATGCTTGTATTTCCTCTCCCTTCCAGAGAACTTCACGCTGCTTTCCAGGGTGAGGAATAAACCTTATGATGTGTTCGGCTGTTGGCTGAATGAAACCAACTTGATATCTGGCAATCTGCACCGGATTGGGCGTATAACCTCCTGTTCTGTGCTGTGGCTGAACAACGCTTTCCAGGTGAGGTGCCTTTGTTCCAGCTCCACAGGCAGTGCAGCTTCCTGCTGGCTCTTGTGGGAGGAAAAGCTGCCGAGGAGATGTGAGGGGGGAACAGTGGCTGAGTCCCCTTGTCTGCCCTGTTTATCTCCTCCGACTTGCCCTCTGAAGATTGAGCTTGAGGCAATCCTGGCATGAAGTTTCTCCACACTTGGTGTTATGGCATCTGTTGCAATGTTCTTCCTCTACCCTCTGCTTCCATTAATTGCTGCCCCATTAATTGGGATGAGGACTTGAGTGCAGTGTCCTGGAGCGTGTGCTGCTAAACGGGAGAGCAGATAACCGCAGCAGGGTTGCTGAGGTCCTCAAGGCCCCCATTATGAAGCTGGGCCCGGGATGGCTGCAGCCTGGCACGTATCCGAGCAGTGACTGTTCTCCCACTTGGCAGCTCATTGCATTGTTCCCTGGAGCTGGAGGTGGCTGGGAGGCTGAGATCAGTCCTGCCTGCCTCTGCTGAGATTTGTGGGCCAGGTGCTGTCTGTTATGCTGTGATGAGACCCAGAGATAGGTGTGTGCTGGCCCTAGACTTCTGCTTGTTCATTCTCTGCTACTTGTGCTGCTCGGACACGTTGCTCTTCCACATCTTACCTCTGTCCCATTGTCACAGCTGTGCATCCTGGTGTTTTGTGGTTTTTTTTTCTTCGACCCAAACCTTTGATGCTGGCCCAAGGTGAAACTCTCCATAGTAGCAGGGACCCTTCCAAAACCCACATCTCTGTGCTGCACTGACACTACAGCATTAACTCATCCATCTCTGAGAGGCAAGGAAGGACCTTGCCCAATTTGGCAGTAGTGTTGAAGTGTGGCTGCAGACTGCTGAAGCAGTTAGGGAGGAAGAGACTTGCTGCTTGTTTCTGGGAGCTGATAATCCATCTGATTCTGCTGAGGGGTACATGCAAACTCCAGGAGCACTGAGGTCTTCTCCCTCTGCTTTGTGTAGGCTAGAGGGATGGTGCTTCACACTGCACCTGTTTTTATCACAGAGGCCTGTTCCTGAAATTCTTGTAATGCCACGAGCAGGGTCAGCTAATGACCTCGGGCAGGGAGGTGGGAGCAAGGCTGCCTGGCCTCTGTGTTCCCAGCTCACCTGTTGTCTGCCTGCAAAAGCCTGACCCTGGCTTTTTGTCTCAGCAAGCCCACCTCCAAGATGGGAAGGAGTATAACAAAGCTGGCCAGCCTCTTGGGCCAGTTCTCACGGTAATGCTTAGAGATGCCCACAGAGCAGTGCCGAGAGAGGTCAGTGTGTGACTGGTGTCTGCCATGTGGGCTCGAGGTCTGGGCAGCGGCTCTTAGTTTGAGCACAGGCTGCAGGAGTGATGCTGCAGTGGGGTGATTCCTGCTTGCTTCTCTCTTCTGTTCCCAGGGCATAGAGTCTGAGAATGTGAATGTAGTGAAGAGACTGTTCAAAATCCAGAATCTGAATGCCAGCACTATCCGGACTGTGATGGTGGCTGACTGCAGCCGGTACGATTCCCCAGACCTGCTCCTGGACTACGAGGAGCAGCTGGCTGCCTCCTCCACCTCCACCTGCCCGGTCTTTGATCTTGGCAGTGACAGTGAAGAAGAGGAGGCCAAGCCCAAGCAGGATCTGGAGCCAGCAGTACAGGAATTGCCGGATGACGGGGGTGTGACAGCAGAGGACGGGCTACAGCAGTTCTTTGATGATATCATGGAAGGTCGCGTGAGGCCTGCCATGACCGAGACTGAGTTGGAGACCAAGGTGGCTGAGCTGTTCATACGCAACAGAACTAAACCGCCTGAGGTGAACCTGCTCTCCACAGAAAGCAACAGCAAGACAAAATACTTAATCTTCACCACAGGATGCCTCACCTACTCTCCTCACCAGATAGGTAAGGCTGTGGTCTGAGCTCCGGGGCACGTCCGCCTTCCTAGGGGTGCGGGCTGCAGCTACGCTCCGAATTTGAATCTGGAGATGACCTGTGTTACTTGCTGCTTGTTTGTGGCGATTGAGTTGCAGGTCTGCTCAGGCTGTGTTCTTGATATAGGGCCAGAAGCTTTTGAGATGCCTCCAGTAACTGGAGGGGGTTCTACCCTGCAAGCACTTGCCTTGTGGTTGTTTTGCTCCCAGGCTTGACACTTGGCGACACAACAATGTCATGGCGAGGGCTAAGCAGGAGATCAAGAATGAGCTCCTGACTTAACATCAGCCACAAGTTGTGCACAGGTGGGTGGATGTGAAGGGCAGCGGTTGCCCTGACATGGGCCTGTCGGAGGGCTTCAGTCCTGGCCTCCTTGTGGACGTGGAGAGGGCATCAGGACAAGGCTAGTCTGAGCAGCTTGGAGTTCATGGACATGGTGCTCGTGCGGTGCCCCCAGCTCTGTGTGACGGAGCTCTGCCTGCCTCCTGCAGTGCCCAGGGGGCGGTGACCCTGTGCCACCCGGCCTTTCAGTCTTGGTGTGACTTGGGCAGTTAAAGCAGAACCAAAGGCTTGGTGCAGGAGGGTTTTCACAGTGGGTGATCAGCTGCTTCAGTGGGTGTTTCCATGCCAAGCTGGAGTCGGGCAGCCTGCTGGCTATTGGTGGCGTACAAGGGACTGTAATTGCAGCACAATCCAAGCAAGGGCACTGCTGGGGACCTTTCTCTGGGTTAGGAATTCTGTTGCTCATTCAGGGCACTCTTGTTGAGGCATGGGAACTGGAAGAGACTGAAGTTATAGGAAATCAGTGCAGTGATGAGCAGAAGCAGATAGCCTGGCTGCTTTTCTAAAAGCCCCTAAAGCTAGCCTACGAGCTCAGTGGAAAGGACCAGACAGATTAGTAGAAACGTGGGGAGGGAAGGAGAGCTGCATCCAGGCAAGAAGACTTTCTGTAAAGCCATACAGTTTCACTTCCTTTTGATGCTTGCACAATTACGGCCTCTTTCCTGCTGCAGGCTCTTCTGACATTCCTGTTACTTGGGCCCGTACCAGTACAGCCCAGTCAGGCACGGAAAGGCTGTTTCCAAAGCCGTAGACCACCTGGAGAAGAGTCGCTTGGTCTTTGCCCACCTAAGATAGGAATGCAGCCTGGACCGAGCGTAGCTGTGATGCTCTGTGCCCCCGTCCGTGGCCAGGGCTGCAGGCGGACGTGGTGGAGCTCAGCCTGGCCCTGGTCCTGCCCCTGGCAGCGCGCGGCACAGCGGGTGGTGTGCCCTGCAAGCAGCGCTGCGCCTTCATCTGCCGGGCTGAGCAAACGCTGC
Organism: Anseranas semipalmata; assembly: GCA_013399115.1. Lineage (NCBI taxonomy): Eukaryota > Metazoa > Chordata > Aves > Anseriformes > Anseranatidae > Anseranas > Anseranas semipalmata. The sequence goes on from VXAA01003187.1 coordinate 34,649, forward strand.
CTTGCACGCCAGGGCCTGCAGCGTGCGAAGGCGAAGCGTGGTGCAAAGGCCTCTGGACTCTGCTGACTTCCAGCGCTGCCGCCCTGGACCTTGGGTTTTGGGGCCTTTGAACTCCAGTGGTGCCTGGGCCTGCGGCCAGCACCCGTGGCGGAGGCTGGCAGTGCGGGGGCACCAGCCCTAGCTCGGCTCCTCTCCCAGCCTTGAGTCACTGCCGAACGTTTCATTTGCCCGTAGGTTTCTGTGCGCTGAACCAGCCTTTGTGCATCCGCTGTCTGTCCCCAAGGAGCTGGTGCTTGAAAGAACCCGCTGCTGTGCTGCCTCTCGCCCCTCTGCTGGGCTGGCGCTGCCGCCGGGAGCCACGCTCCCGGTGCGGCTGGGCCCGCTTCTGGGCATCGGCGCTATCTCGCCTGATCTGCTCCACGCAAGCACTTCTGCAGGAGTTCCCTTTGAGCTTCTGTCTCCCTTATGCTGGTGGAAAGCTCGACTCATGGGCACATCTGCCCGTTCTGTTGGCTTGTGCACGTGGAGGTCACATAGCTGAGTTTGAAGTGGGGAGCTTAGTGACACCGAAGTGAGGAAGAAGATGCGGGTGAGCAGTGACAGTTGGGTGGAAAAGGCAAAGGTCCTGGGCTGCCCGGGTTCAGCTGCGCAAAGTGAAGGGCCTCAGATGGGAAGCACAGTGTGGTGTAACCCGTGCCTCGTTCCCCTGCAGGACAGGGCTACGATCGAGGGCGGTCAGCGGTGGTTCCCGCGGTGGGACGGGCTGTCTTCCAGCCTCTCCTGGGCACACAGAGAGGGCTGAGCCCACGTGTGCCCAAGAGCTGCTGAGGCTTGCAGGAGGCCTCCAGGAAGCCATCGCAGATGGTTTGTGTTTGGGACCCCTTTCTAGAGCTGGAAGGGGAGAGGGCTTGATCCACAGCATGCATCTGCCTTTGTCAGGAAGTTCAAAAGCTGTAAACCATCTGAGTCCGGTTCTGGCTTACACCCCTGTTCTTGGAGCTTTCCGGGCTGACCCCCAGCTGTGCTTGACGGCAGCAGGAGGAAACCCTGCGCAGCCAGCGCATCTCATGGGCCTTCTCCAGGCTGGGTTCTGGAGGAGATGGGCTCAGCCCAGGGATTTACTGATTTACAGGAGGGTGGACAGGGAGAACCTTGCTGCAACCAGAGTGCCTTCTGGGCCAGCACAGCTTCCTCGTGCTTCCGAGGAGCGGGAGGCTTGGAGCAAGGTGCAGCTGCACCCGCCAGGTTGGCAGCTGGGCACTGGGCATCCTGCTGCTGGGGCTGGATGTGCCAGCGTGTCATTTATATGCGCTGTTCTGGCCAAAAGCATCACTAGCAAGAGCAGCTGGCACGGACAGGAGCCCTGTGCCAGTCCCTCCCTCAGTCCCTGGCCATAAACGAACAAGTTCTCCTTTCTTAGCAGCACAGAGGGAAGCCCCTTCTCGAAGCCTGGGGACTTCCATCAGCCCTGCTTGTCTGCCGGCAGCAGCCCGCAGAACAGCCTGATTCTCCTTTCTGTCCCCAAGGGATTAAAAGAATCCTGCCCCATCAGATGACGACTGCTGGGCCGGTGCTTGGGGAGGAGAGGCGCTCGGATGAGTTCTTTGACTCACTGGATCACGTCATTGACATCCATGGGCACATCATCGGCATGGGCCTCTCCCCTGACCACAGGTGAGTATGATGGGGCTGGAGGCAAGCAGGGTGGGTGCTGCCTGCTGGCTCGGGACACCGGAGGGTTTGGGTGACAGCTGTTTGGGGACTTTGGGGTGAAGGGGAGAAAAATGCCTTCCTCCCTCAGAGGAGAGCTGTCTGCATCAGGCTGGGGTGAGGTACTCTGCATTAGGGCAGGTGGCTGCCCATTTACTGGCTGCACAAAGCAGTAAAAAAAAAGTCTCAGCAGCTGGGCCACCTCACTCAAATGCCTGCGGGCTGGGGTATCCCCAGGGACCTATCTGCGTACATGCACATGGCTGGCGGGCCAGTGGTTACTTGTCTTCCCCTGAGTGCTGGCAGCGAACTTCACCTTCTGGAAGATGCAGCGTGTGCCCTGAAAGAGCATGTGGCCCTGCTCCATTTATCCCAGACCTGGGAGCAGTTTCAGACCTTTGTCGCAGGTTGCTGGAGTGCTGCTGGCCTGGCGGCTGGCGCAGGGAGCCTGCACAGGCCACCTCTGTTTGTTTAGGTCCTAGTGCCGATGGTGTGTGTACATCTGAGCGTCTCCCCAGGTCTCAGCAGGAAAGCTTTCCTCTGTGCTGGTGAGCCCAGTTCAGGATAGGGTCAGGCAAGGAGCCTTGGAAGAGCGGAGGAGCTGCCCCCAGCAGCGTGTCTTGTTTCTGGGACAGAGGGCTAGGCTGCCATCTTTGGAGTTGGTTTAATGAGGCAAAAGAGGCTCAACCTAATCTCTAGGGCCCACCATCCCAGTTGGGATGGCCCATTCCTTTCCAAGTGAGGCAGGAAGTGGTCCAACACCGTGTTCCTGTGTTTCAGCCTGCATTTCAGAGAGCAGAACTGCAGGCTTGCTAAGGACCAGGGAAACTGCTCGGTTCCCTCACTGCCTGTCTGTGCTGGGGGAAAGGCTTGTAGCTGGGGCTTCATGAGCTTCGGAGCGTGTGGTGAGGTGCAGGATAACCCCTCTGCTCCCCTCCCCAAGATACCTGTACGTGAACAGCCGTGCCTGGCCTCGGGACTGCGTCATCTCTGACCCAATGCAGCCGCCCCCCATCGCCGAGGAGATCGATCTGCATGTGTTTGACCTGAAGACAATGAAAGAAGTGAAAAGAGCCCTCCGTGCGCATCGGGCCTACACGCCCAATGAGGAATGCTTCTTCATCTTCCTGGATGTCAGCAGGGACTTCGTGGCAAGGTGTGTGGCAATGGGGTGGGCAGGATCCTGCCCCTGAATACGGGAGGGCCTCGGGTGTTGTGCTGCAGGCTGGTTTGTGCAAGCAGGGCTGGTCCATGAGCTGGAAGCTCCTGGGCATTGTGAACAGAGCAGGAAACAGGAGGCTTGTAAAAAGCAGAGCAACTGAATCAAAGGGTGCTAATAAAGGTTGTCTGCTCTCGCCCTGTTGTGAAATCAGTGAGGAAAGAGGAAATCTGGGGCTGTGGCGTGTTTGGCAGTGGGCGGCGGTCTGCCTTCTTGGGGGCTGCAGGCAGCAGGTGTTGTAGGGCGAGTTGCGGGGAACAAGGCAGGTTCACTGCAAGTGCCACAGTGTGAGCACGGCTGTGGGCTCAGGCACACAGCCTGACTGCCCGTGTGCCTGTGTTGCTCTGAAGGGCTTTTCTTGCTGCTGTGAGGCCCCATTTCAGGCTCCACTTCTGGGAACCCACCACTGTCCGTGGCAGGGTCTGGGTCACAGAGGGGATTTGTCTGCCCAGGTTGAGTGCTGGTAGGTAACGGGACTGTAGGTGGAGGCTGGAGCCTCTGGCCAGGTCAAGGCAGCCGCTGCCTCCGTGCAGAAGGAAGGGCCTGGGGGAGGCAGGTTATCGGGGCTGCCTGGGTGGGGTCCTTACCGGTGTCTTGTCTGACGCAGTGGGGCAGAAGATCGCCACGGCTACATCTGGGACCGGCACTATAACATCTGCCTGGCCAAACTGCAGCACGACAATGTGGTCAACTCAGTGGCCTTCAGCCCGGTGGAGCAGGAGCTGCTCCTGACAGCCAGCGATGACACAACCATCAAGGTGTGGCGCTCCCCTCGCATGGTGCGAATCCAGCAGGCCAGGAAGCCCAGGCCCAGGAAACTGCTCTTCTCCTGGCTCATGAACCAGAAAAGCTGAACCCAGGTCCACCTGCTCCTGCAGCTTCCTCACTGCAGCCACCTCTGGAGCTTGCAGAGCTTTGAGCCCTGCACAACAGAGACGAGCTTTGGGCATACCAATCCCATCAGCTGAGTCAGGAGGGACCCCAGTACTGGGAACTGCTTCCTCCTCAGAGCATCTGCTTCAAAGACAGAACGTAAGAGCTGAGGTCCCATTCCTGGGTCTGGTGGGCAGCAGCCCAGGCTGGTCACTGCAGGGTAGCCTCCCCACAGCTTATCACAAACGCTGCTGCTTGGTCACAGCTCTCTCTGGGTGAGCTTTGGTCTCTGAGAATAGACTGAGGCACGTCTCCGGGATTTGGCCTGGGATGTGGCTGACCCCGCTGAGAGCTATCGGCTGCAGAGCACGTGGCAAAAGCAGCGGTACAGTGCTGTGCTGCCTTACTGCAGGACTCTTTTAATATAGTAGTTTTATTAGTGTTTGTTTGTCCTAAACCTCCATGGGCAACTCGTCTGGCTGCTGGGTATGCCGAGTGCCTCCCCACACACAGTGCTTGGGCCACGGAGGGCAGCAAAGACTGGAAGGCTGAAAAGGTGACGGCAGCCGGGGGAGGCGATGCCAGGGCAGGGCTGGAGGGGCCTGGCTGGCGTCTCTGTGGTGTTTGGTGCTGCCCCACCAGTGCATTCTGTTAGCAGCTAAGTATTGATCCCACCAGTTTCCAAATCTGAGAGTGGGGGGAGCTGGTGGTAACATGGTGCTGGCTTTACCCCTGTGGTCCTCTGCGCCATAGCACTTAAATAAGCTATGGCGCTGGTAACCTATTTATTCCAGGGGATCTGCTGTCCCTTCCCAAGGGGGCAGCCGTGAGGATGGCTGATGGGTCTCATGGTCACTTCCCTCCTCCACTACTCAAGTTGTGGCACTTTAGGTTCTCTTGGTAAGTTCTCTTTGAATGGGTGTAGGCACCCACAGGTGAACGGGTGGAGACGCAGCCCTCCTGCCTGAAGTGACATTTGAATAAGCTTCCTTCCACCTGGGTTGACTCCCCTTGGGTTCAGTGATCAGCTCCCCCCAGAGACTCCTCTGACAGTGGGAGCTGGCTCACTTTAAGCTATTTTGAACTCAGTGTTGTTTACTCTGTATTTGTCCCCGAAGCTTTTCTCTCTCCAGCAGGTAGCCAAATGTTAGAGTCTAAAATTAAGCTCCTAATCTTGCCTTGGCCTGGACAGCAGGGGCCCACAGTTCCCAGGGCCAGCAGTGACCCCAGGCGTGCAATTGCTCCTGGGAGCTGGGTTCCTGGCAGAGTCTGGAAGGGAGCCGAGCTGCCAGCATGGGCTGGAGGAGCAGCTTCAGGCCTCCCTTGTGCATGGGAGCGCCTGGGCAGTTGTCTGTGCCACTCACAGCCTTGAGTTGCAAATAGACTTCATGGAGGCAGTGGATACTGTCTTGATATGCACTGATGGCTTTAACAGCTCCTAAAGCCCTCGGCAAGAGGGTTCATTCCCTTCTTCCGCTCTACCCCAGCAAGTGCCCATGGCTTTATCCAAAATCCCTGTACTCAGGTTTTCTGTCATCATAGGACTTCTAGAAACAAGGGAGTCCTCTGTGTGTGTATGGGTGTGCACACAGGATCCACATCCAGCTTTCTGTCCCATTACACATCAGAGGAACAGAGGCTCTACCTTCCTCCCCTCCTCCCCCAAGATAGTGAAATGTTTTCCTCCCTTGGCTCGATGTAGTAGTGAGCAAGGCACTGAGGGTTTATGTTTGTACCAAGTTTTGCTCTTCACTATGGCATTGAATAAATATTCTGCTAAAGCATCTCTGCAATGTGAGTTTGTTTTTCTTAGTAGCTTTTTCTATTGAAGACAGAAGTATAATACTGCCTTGTCTGCTGCAGCCACTGCAAAAGTAGCTGTTGCTGCAGGACAGCCACGGGGCTGGACCAGTCCCATCTTTTCTGTATCCCTCCTTCAATGTGCCTTTCCACTTGTCTGGGCCCCTTGGCTGCTGCTGCTCCCTGTAAAGCTGGCCCAGCACCACAGTGCCTGTTCCCAACAGCCCTGTAGACCCTTATGTGTTTGACCCTTCAGCAGCCCAGCCTGGGGACAGGTCACCCCACTAAGGAGCTGCTCTGCCACTGTTTGTTTTGAAACCACAGCTCGGGGTAGTGCTGGGCAGAGCCCATGGGCTGCAGCATTCCTGCAGGGAGCCAGCAGCTTGAGAAAGCCGAGCACAGAAATAACCCCCCTGCCCTGCCCGATGCAGTCCTGGCCCTGCCCTTCCTCTTCCACCCCACACAGTGTTGGAGCCACAGGCTTCCATGAATTATACAACAGAGAAGCTCTTCAAACTTTTTATTAGCTTTTATTAGTGGTTTTCACCGTACAGCATCCTCAAGGCAAAACTTACTTCACATTGACAGGCTGAGGTGGGTATTTTCCGATAGCTGTGGTCAAATAGGGAAACAAAAAAAAGGGGGGGGGGAGGGAACAAAAAATCCAGCTGTGCTTTGTGACAAATGTCCATCTGACAGAAGAGCTTCAGTGCAGCACCCAGGGAAGGCACCTTACCCTCCCCCTGCAGTGCATAGACTGCTGCAAGGGGTACACAGTACAAGTAACCCTGCAAACGCTGCTAAAAAAACTATGAAAAAGGACCAGGCAGCATTTTCAGCACCAGCCCTCCCTCGCCTCAGCCTTGTTGTGAGGGAAGGGCAACACTGCAGCAAGTAAAAGCTGCCCAGTAAAGGCTGCAGGCACGCGTCTGCGGTGCCACAGCCCTGCCGTGCCCCTCACTGGCACCAGCGCAGCCCCTGCTCCTGCTGCGTGCCTTCCCTGGTGGCTGCCCTGAGCCCACCCCAACTCTAAACCATCAGAGCCGATTTTCCTCCCCCTCTCCAAGCAGAGGCTGGGCAGGGACCCTCCTTGGGGAGCACAGCCTGGCCTCCTCCACAAAGCTCAGGCTTTACTAGGCTTTTTTTCCTCCTAAGGCAACAGGGTGAGAGTGACAATACAGGGCTTGATAGATCCCTCAGGACGGGCTCAAAGAGGGTTTGCGCAAAGCAGGGAGCCTGCGCAGCAGGGTTCAAGCAGCAGGGAGCTTTCCAGTCCCGCTCTGCTCCAGGTGGACATCCCATCCACTGACCAGCTGCACTCGGGAAGAAACGGGCAGCCCCTGCCCATCCCGCAGCCCTCGCCTCTCCACAAAGCAGGGGCTGCAGCAAGGGGCTGGGCAACGCAGAGGCGGTCACCACCACACCGAGTACTGCTCAAAGGGAGAGGGGCAGCCTGCAGGCTAATTTTGATTTCCAAACCCCAATTGCTCCCCTTATCTTCCACTGCCCTTACACAAAGCAGTGATCCTGCTACCCCCAGGCAGGCTCGGCGTGGTCCATCTGCACTGCCACTGGCTGCACCAGGCTGGGCAAGGGCAGCCATGGGGAGCTGCCTGGGGACACCGCTGCTGTGCCCACCCCAACTCCATCAGCCCAGCCTCCTGTCCCCTGCTCCTGGTGGCACAGCAAGGTCTGCTCCAGGCTCCAGCCTTTGCACAGCTACACGCTGGGCGAGAGCACAACAGCTGCTGCAGCAGGGATGAGAACTGCACTGAGACTTCAAACAGGGGCTCAAAGGTCACCCCAGCACCCTTCCACAGGCAGGGAGAGCCACCATGTCGCGTGTACGGCCCAGCCCCAGGCAGGCAGCTGCAGAAACCACAGCGCCAGGAACAGTCGGCAGAGCGTGGTCTGAGGCTCCTCCACGGAGCGCACTGCAGCCTCCCACCTTGCGGCATCTCCTGCCGACCCCAGTTGAAGGAGGTTCGCTCCCCTTGCATGGGCAGCAATCACATCCACAAGTGCCAAGGAGAGGTCACCGCTCTCCAGCTGGTCACAGTGGCCTCTCTGCCTGTCCTCCAGGCCAGAGGAGCAGTGTGGGAGCTGGAGAGGACCTGGACAAGGGTAAGGGCTATGGCAAGGTGAGCTCAGCAACCAGCTCGCCAACCGAGCATCTCATGGAGCACATCAGGAAAGCATAGGGAGAAAAGGCAGCAAGCCTCAAGAGTCCAACCTGGCTAACAGTCAGTCCAGAGTTACATGTGGCCACCACAACACAACACCGGAGGGACTCGCTAGCCACGATGGAGGGATATGACAGCAGTTTCTTCTCCACGAAATACAGAGACCTTCTCTTGGGTACAGGTGCAGAATGTTTGCTGCCCAGAACGGAGCAGTGCGAGAAGCCCAGAAACAGAAAGGGCAACAGCAAGCTTCACTCAGGGACTTCTCCAGCCACCCCAGGTCCTACCCTCGTGGCTGGAAGGGCTGGGCAGAAGGAGCTCCAGTGACCAGGAGGCCCTGGGCAAGCTATTCCCAGAGAGGAGGGCACTACGAGGGGTTTGTGCCTGTGCCAGCGCTGGAAAGGGTGCAGAGACCTGGGAAGGCTGGTGTGCCCACACCACCACAGCTGCCCCCCTGACCTGGATTAGAGCCAGCTCAGGAGCATCTGTATGTGCCTGAAGACAGCCTCCAGCATCACCACCGCTCGCCCCACTGCTTAGGCACAGGCAGCCAGAGAGTAGCAGGGTCTGGCTAAAAACCTGCCTGGGACATACACGAGCCCTGCAGTCACCTCCTCTCCTCAGATAAGAGGGGCAGTCTCCAGGGGACAGTCACTTCTGTTTTTTACCACGGGCATCCTTGGTGCTGCCCCACAGACCCCTCCAGGCAGCTGGCACTGCCAGCCCATCCATCCCACATGCCCAGAGCACACCCACTCAAAAACACAGCTACAGCCGGACACAGGGTACCGCTCCCCATGTGCCGCCTCAGCTCTGCCGTGTGGACAGCAGTGGCAAGAGAACAGCAGCAAGCCAGGCAAGCCCTGCTCACTGCCCAAGCCCATCTTGGCAGACAAGTGCTGCAGCCTTCCCAGCAGTGAAGCACAAACCAGCCCCAGCGCAGGGCAGCAGTGCTCCTTCAGCCAGCACGACTTCCAGGAACACAGAGGTCTCCAAAGAAAATCCCAGACGACTGAGCCAGATATCCACATGAGGATATCCACATGCTCGAGCACCTTGTTTCACTACAGAGCTCTGAGGCCATGCACTGAAGTGGTAGAGCAAGCTGCACTTGCTCCCGCTGGGAAACCAGAGCATGGCAGTTCAGATAACCGAGTCTCTGCAGGTGACCCCTGTACCACGCAGACTGTGAATGTCCACCCTAACTTCTTGGGAAAGGTCTCTCTGATACCAGGGAAGAGGGTTCCCATCAGACACCTTGCTTCCACTCAGCACGGAGAAGGTCCCTTTTCAGGAAGGGGCCAGGTCTAGGCTTCTCCCCCCTCCACTTTGTGCCCCCTCCTTGCTCTGAGACCTGCCTGAAGGGCAGCACAAGAGGGGGGTGCCCCACAAGGGCTGGCTCTGTGTTCGCTGCTCCCGGAGGCGAGGAGGGTTAGAGGCCTGTGAGGTCAACGATGGCTTTAATAAAGATGGCGTCATCACGGACGTAGGAGTTCTTCGCTTCCATCATGGAGACAGGACAGAACAGCGGACAGCCACTGGCAATGTTCATTTCCGTGATGGGTCGCTGGAAGGAGGAGGATGTCACATCAGGTCGGAAAGCATCAATGATGTGCTCCCGGTTGTTCTGATCCAAGAGCATCAAGGTTACCTGTGGAGAAATGTGAAAATACACAAGAGCAGCTGAATAAAAAGGACAGCGAAACCCAGCCCGGTGACCTGCTTACATTAAGCCTGTTAAACATACACATAGAAATGCAACCATAGCCACATTATGCGTCTACAAATCTGAGAAATGCCTGCAACTAGGGTCAGCACAGAACGTCACCTCTGACATTCTGCAGAAATGTTCCCCACATCCTGCCTTGTCACTGGAAACTTCTGTGTGGCATAGCAGGGCTGTCACTGACTGTGAAAACCTACAACCGGCTGGCATGAAGCTTGCTACCAGTTCTCCACACAGCTGTTTCATTAGGTCCCAGACAGTTCCCATCCCACTGAGAAAGAAGGTGGCCCTCTCTGCATCAGCACGCCCTGGCTCAGTGTTCAAGCGTTTTGCAAAACTGCAAAGTTTAGGAACTGAAATCTGAACTTTTGATGCTGAGCGACCATCAGCTGCACCTGCAGCACCGAGTCCAGAGACGGCCATCTTCCCCAGTCCCACATTAGTGTGGAGGCTCCGCTCGCTCTCCAAGCACGCTGTTCTGCTGCCACAGCCTTTGCTGTTTCATACATCCTGCCCTGTAGCACATGCGGTGCTTTCAGCACGACGGGGGAATCCCCAGGGCGGCTGATGTCAGCAGGCTGGACTGATGGCGCCTAGCAGCTCAGGTGGGCGCAGAGCTTCAGAGGGGCACATCGCTGGGCACGGTGGGCTTCATCCCAAACCTACCTTCTGGTTGAAGGGCCAGCGCAGAAGAGCATCATTGGGTCCTTTCATCACCACAAAGAACAGGGACAGGTGGGTCCCACGCCCGGTGCCGTCCCCATTCAGGTAAACGCGCAGACACATCTTGTAGCCGTACTTGCTTGTGTAGAAAGCTATTGCAAAACAGACACAGGGAGGGTCAGAACCAGCAAAGCCTAGCACCAACAGTTTCCTCTAAACTTTGAGGATTCTACAGTTTGGATCCTAGAAGAAACCACGTTGGGGTCTTAAAACACCATAGAGATGTTCCAGAAAGCCACCACAGACAGACAACAGTCAGACACGATCCCAGGCTGGCTTGGAAACAGCCAAGGCTGAGGCCCCCACAAGCCCCTCAGCCCAGACGAGAAGCACAGCGTTGTAGCACGGGACCACGGAGGCTGCCCACGCCACAGCCTCCCCCTGCCGTGGGCCCTGAGGACACCGGAGGTTCCCTGGACGTGGGCAGAGCTGGAGCTCTGCCAGTGGCCGGTGCAATTCCTCCCCACACCCTGCCACAGGCTGGCCAGTCGTGCTGCACGCAGCTAGCAAATACCTTAGAGCAGCAGCCCTGACTGGTAAGAACAAACCGACACAGAACGTGCGGGCCATGGCGGAACGTGCCCGGTACTCACTGCAACCTCTTCATAAGCTCAGCAAGCAAGCAGTGCTCCCGGGTACTGGTGCTGGCGTCTCTCTCGTTTTCAAGCAATTCTGGCAATGCCCACAATGCGCTCCCAGCTCCAGAAGTAGGGCTCTGAAGGGCCCTGCCTCCAGCAGCACAGAGGTGCGTGCTCCAGGCCCGGGGCAGCTCAGCAGCACACGGAGGTGAACGCAGCTGGCGCTTTACACGGGACGTGGTACGCGTTTATGAACACGTACGCTGGCAATGGCTTCCACAGGCCAGGCATTCAGCGAGGAGCAAGGAATCAGGACTTTGCCATCCACGTCTCTACCGACGCTCCCAGCCCACTTCCTCTGGGCACCCGTCTCTACCTGCTTCCCCCAGAGTGAAGGGTGTCGGGGCAGATGCCACCTTCTGCTAGTCCAGGTGGCTCGTCCTCACAGCCCGCCCGCCAGCCTGGGGCTTCTCAGCACTCTCGTGGCCCTGTCAGTGCACAGCCAGATGGGGGACTGGAGGAAGGACGACCGGTGGGAGCACGCAGGCAGCCAGAGCACGAGCGCCTGGCACACCAGGCCAGTGGGCCCAAAGCAGCATCAGGGGATGGGGCACCCTGCCTCCTGCCAGCCGGGAGCGAAGGCAACGCAGGTCGGAGGCAAATCGGGACCATGGCGAGCCGCCTGCTCCCGAGGGCCAGTGGCTGCCAAGCAGCAGCTTTGCCAGGCCCTGCCCTGGGTCCCCCCTTCCTGGGTGGATTTGCCTTTGGAACTCTCACGGTTTGGGCCTTTGCAAAATCCTGTGGCAATTGTTTCTCCTGACAATGCAATTGCAAGTGGTAACTGTACTTCTTCCTTCTATTTGTTTTAAAACACATTTAATGTGGTATCTCCTTGCTTTTATGTTTTAATACAAAACCAACAATTATACTCATTTCCCTTTTTCATCCCATTAATAGCACAGACCTCTCTCTTCCCAGCTGTCTCTTTCCCAGGCTGAACACTACTAGTCTACTTATTTCACTCTTTAAGAGGAAAAAAAACACCTCCACATTTTTTTTTTTTTTTAAATTAAACATAACATTTGCTTCTCAGCCTAATTTTCTCAGCTAAAGCAGCACAGGGAACGAAAATCTCTTATTTAAATGCCACAATCAAGTACAGCAGGAAACAAGGCCTTGTACTTTGCCCTTGCAAGATAAAGAAAAAAAAAATAGTTCTGTCTCTTCGATAAACATCCTTGTGTGTTAGGCAGAGGCAACCTTTACCTTCCAGTCCCTCAAGCCATATCCAGTACTTTCACTAGCAGACTGCTGGTATCAACCAGCACCACAAAACAGTCTGGTGGCCCACAAGGTATTATTTTTCCTTTGATGAAGCACTTCATAAAGAGCTGAGGCTGGCATTCGCCTGCCCTCGCCTCCCCGGTGATTTACTGGGCAGCACCATGCCGCCGCAGGATGGGGACCAGAGAGCACGCAGCACCAATGAGGAGGCCACAAAATCCACGAGCTGCAGCTCTAGGAGCTGTGCATTCAGAGCACCATCGAGCAAACCTCTGGACAGAAGAACTCTGCGTTCGGAGAGGTCTCACCCCGCTCTTCCTCCCCAGTGCCTCCACTCTGCTCCCGCTCTCCAGCGGACTCCTACTTATAGCCCTCCATGAGCTGACTCAGTTCTTCAACCCAGGAAAGAATCCCAGTCCCCCAGTGAGGACACCAGTTGTATCAGCTCGTGGAGGGGTGCGAGGAGCCCCAGGGCTCAGCACAGTGAGCAGCAGATGCTGCTCAGAGGCCAGGAGGACAAGCTGTCAGCTCAGTCCAGACTCTACCTCAAAACTGCAGCCTCAGGAGATGTTGAGGTCAAGAAGCTCTTGAGGACTGGGCAGGAAACAGACAGGATGCAAGATTTAAGGTCCTATCTCTAAGCCAAACAAAACAGATTTGAACCTGATTTATTCTCTCTGAGAAGGAAGGAAGTGCTGCCTTTCTAGCACAGAGAACAGGGGTTTTCCACAGCTGTCGCTGACTTTTAAAAGGAAATGCTAATTGCACGCACACAGTTTCAGCAGCAGTTTAGTTCCCCTCAAGAAGGGGAATCCTTTTTTCTTTCAGTTTTTCATGAAAAAGGACCCATGACAGCCTTCATCCAGAAAACATTTTAAAATAGTTTTGAAAATGCAATTGCTTTTATCTCCTGGCCCAGCAACAATCTGATTTTTCATTACACCAGGAAGCAGGTGCAGCACATGTGCTCTTGGCTCACATGCAACTCTGGACATTTTGAAAAAGCTCTCCAGCACGCTTAGATCTAAGTGATTCCTACTCAGGGTAACACAAACTCACCTCCTCAACTGTTTCTTTGCAAGGTGAGCACCCTACCAAGCAATTAAACTGCATGCAGAGATGGTTTCATCTCACAGCTGCGATCCTAAGAAATGCTTTCATAAGCAAACAAGCCAGATCATAACCAACAATTTAATGATTTTTTTTTTTTTTAAAAGAACAGAAGGAACAGGGCTGGGCAAGTTCTGCAAGGAGAGCCCCCTCCTGGAATAGATGCTCAAGCACTTCCCTGTGTATGGTTTGGGCTTTATTTAGACACTGTCTTTTGCAACTTCATGCTTTGGGCACAAATATATTTCTGATTTCTTTCCTTGCTTAACCAGTTTATTGCTGGTTTTACTGTCTCTGGGTACTTTAATTATAACTAAAGGATCATGCAGGACTATGCTGGAGCTACGATGGCTGCACTTTCCATTATGAGAAATTAAAAAGGTCTTCAGCAGAGCACTTTCATTTAGCCCATTGCTTTTTAAAAAAAGAGTAAGTGGTTCAGATTCCCCTGGGATAGAGGGAGAGAACAGAAGTACATCTGAATGGCCATGCGTTTCACTTGCTAAGGTCACCACTACAAATCCCACACCCAGCTGAAGCACGAAAGGCTTTTGCTATTTTTCGGGCAATAACCTGGAGAGAAGATCGCAGGAGAGCGGCCTGTTATCGCCTCCTGGCGCTTCCTGGCAAAATCTGTTATCTTCCAGATGAAAACACCATCGTAGGTGGAAGCTTCCATGTTGCGGATCTTTTCCTCCATCTCAGCCATGGCCAGATCTTTGAGCCCAATGCTCCTTTCCAGCTGCCGAACCTGCTCAGTGGGACACATGGTGCAGCCTGGTTAGACATATGTACTGCTGTGAGACCTAAGAAAGCCAGCAGCCACCAGAATCCCCTTCAGGTCTGATCTTTCACAGAATCGCACAGAATCACAGAATGTTAGAGATTGGAAGGGACCTTGAAAGATCATCTAGTCCGATCCCCCTGCTGGAGCAGGAACACCTAGATCGGGTCGCACAGGAACGCATCCAGGTGGCTTTTGAAAAGTCTCTAGAGAAGGAGACTCCACAGCCTCTCTGGGCAGCCTGCTCCAGTGCTCCGTCACCCTCACCGTGAAGAAATTTCTTCTCAGATTTAAGCGGAACCTCCTGTGTTCCAGCTTGTACCCATTGCCCCCTGTCTTATCGTTGGATGATCTTTAGTGACAGACATTCTCCAGAAGTGAGAAAGGGACACAGCGGGAGAAATTTAACACAGTAAGCCAATTCACTGAAAGTTCCTTTTGAACCCTGTCGTTCTGGAGAAGACACATTAATACTACTCGGTGTCTGAGCTGGAAACTTTCCTGCAGTGAACGGAAAAATCCTCTCAATGATCAGTGCCGTTACAGCATGGCACAAGAAGCGAGGATGGGGAAATAAAAAGTCATCTTTGTGACAAAACTAGACTGAGAAGAGAAGAACCTACACACAGCCAACAAGGTCTCAACATAGTTAATTACTGCTAGGTAGCAGGGTTACATCTGTATTAGTATACCCCATGCTGAGAGCGCACAGATAAGCTACAAACTGCAAAACTCCCAGCCACCAACACACAAGAGCAGCGTGCAGCTGAGACCGTGCTGGAGCACACGAGATGGGCCAGCTTCTTCACTCTAGATGGTGCTGGATACAATGCTGTAGCATAGCATCAATGACTAGGCTCCTTATGAAAAGTCTGGAAAGTGGTAAGGCCCACGAATTCAAAGAGATTCAGTGAAATGCTGGGTACTCTGTCTCTCATTGGAAAACCTTACATAAGAACACCTCTGTGTGTGCATCACTTGATTACTAACAGAGACCCAATTACTTTCTGCATATCAGTTTAATTCCCATCTTTTCCAGAAAGCTTTTGAGGGCTGGGCATAGGCATAGATATTTTAGTTCTACTTTCAGATTTATGGAGATTGACTATATGGTGAAGCTTTGTTAACTAATAACGTGGAAAGTAAACTGAAAAAAAAACCTCTGCTCAGAGCACTGGAAAGCCTAAGTCAGTGGTTACACACCTTGTTACTCAGTGTTTCGATTTTTTCCTGGTCTAGCCGATGTTGCCGACTATAGGCTTCAGCTGTTAGAGACACTCTTTCCACTTCCCGGTTAAGCACACAGACAATGTTCTCAAAGGTCACTGTTTTCCTCTCGAGGGCCTCACATCTTCCTATGAGCTCCAGGGACTTGGAGAGCTCTGACTCGGAGCACAGAGAGTTTGCTGCCAATAGTGGGGAGTTACTTTGTGGTGAGGAGAGGGCAGGAAGATGCTTCAGGTCTCCAGACCCACTCTTGAGGCTGAGCACAAAACTCAGTAGCATATACAGATGCTCTGCCAGACACTTGGTTTCATGTTCTGGCAGCTTTTCATTTTCCACCTACATGAAGAGAAATACATCCCATTCAGCAAGCTCAATCTACGCTGTCACCATCCACAGAAATAATTCCTCCTCGAGGCCACAATGTTAGCTTTAAATTATAAAGGGGAAAAACCAAAGAAAAACAGTTAAAAAAATGTGGGTTTTGTTGGTGGGTTTTTTAAAGAAAAGCTGCAATCATATACAATGATGGATAAGCATCCAGCCAATGTTTCCCCAGCTGCACATATGGTTCTACTTTGTCTTCCTCCATTCCTCCATGCAAATCAAAAGGTCTCAGATGTACTTAACGACACCAAAGGACAAAGCCTCACATAAATCCCCTGAGAAGGGATTTATGTTAACATCACCAGTAAGAGCTAGGAAAACTAAGTCACATGGAGAAACATTGCCTTGTGCAAGCTCTAGAAGGAGAACAAGACACCGGATGCCCAGTTCTGTGCTTACAGCTGTCAGTGCCATAATCACCAGGGGCACTCAAAAGCACTCAGTGTGTTTCTCGGGAAGGTTTCCGTCTGTGTTAACTTCATTCTCTGGTACCCAAAGTCTGGACAGCAGATGATGTTAGGCTGCATTTGCAAAGGGTTTAAAACACCACTTTGTTCAATAACACAAGCATCTGCAACAGTTTGGGCTGCAGCAGTCTGCAGGTTATAACACTGGAACTGAAAACAAGACCCTGAGATAAACATGAACAGACAAGCCCTTACCATCTCAGGACATCCAACAACCTCAAATCTACATGACACTTTACATTTGCCACAAGTCTTCACGTGGTCCTGAAACTAGAAAAGAAAGAAGATAATGTTAGACAGATCTTATGCAACCCAAGTAACTCCCTTTCCATCTCAGTAAGGTCTAGGAAACTGAAGACAAACTGAAGAACAAGCCATCACTAATCACTAGCTTCCAAAGTCCATGGTTAAACCCAGACGCTGCCTACCATTAAATATAACTTCCACCGTAATTTAAATACAGCACTGACACCTGGAAGGAAGTTTTATTTCTCTCAAGGGCTAGGAGGTCCCACTTCTCACCTACACATACAAGAAAGAAAAAGCAGCTGAGTAACGAGCTTCAGTGAAGGCAGAGGAAGGGGAGGGATGAGGAACAACCCTATGAAACAGGTATCCATTTAAGTATGTGCACTTCATGTAACCCTGGCAGGGATGTGCCTCAGCTTGATATTTTTACTTCCAGCTAAGCACTGTAAATCTGAGAACAAAGAGCTTTCTGGTGGTCCTGACTATTTATAGCAACTACTGCAGATCCACCTCTACAAGGAAGGTCCTCTGCTGCATCCAGTATCCCCTTGCTGGAGTATGTAGGAATGTTGCACCTCAGCCACCTCACACCTGGCAGCTGCCGTGAAGAATGGAGGCCAAGACTGGATATTTCTATAGAAAAATGCCAATAATCCTCTAGCCTACAAGATGACTCATTTGGGTTCCCACACAACGTATGATTAATGCTAACAAGCACTGGCACACCATCATCTTGTTGTTGATATACCTCATCATTAGGTATCAGTGGTCTATTCTGAACAACAACTACGTTCCACATTTAACACCTACATCTGCCACAACAGATGTCAACTAAAACTGTTTTTAAACCACTTTTTAAAAAACTTCTAGATCCATCTGGCTTGCTTAATGAGTCAGGTTACTCAGTTACATGCTGAAGACTAGGGCCACAACGTCTGCAGCTAATTAACAAAAGTTTGGAGAAAGATAAAAGAGTTAACATTTAAACAGATCACCTATGGGAATCCTACAAGCATAAGCCTAATCTTTGCTGGGCTCCAGCTTCAACCTGCAGACAAGCAGATCCACATCCAAAGATAACAGCACAAAATCCTTCATTACGCTGGCTATTTCGAAGAACTCTACTCATCTTTTTGATGCTTCTGTGTCCCCTGCCCTGCTACAAAGGACTTTTGCAACAGCACTACCAAAAATATTTGCCCACAGCAGGCAGGATGGCTTCAGATGAATGTGCTTTTTGAAGATGCTTCCCAAAACTTTCATTTTCAGACTTTTGTGCCTCACCCCAGGAGCCAGTAGCATAGAGGCCCTATTAGATACGGATTCATTTACATGATTAATTAGAAAAAAAGTAATTTAGCTGGAGATGGGATTGCTTTCCAAGATTACACTAGCAGTTAATATAGTTGCTTTACATAAGACAAAGCTACCCTTTAAACCCACAAGCGTGCTTTTCCTGTGGAAGCTCTGCATCCACACACAGTAAATACAGAAGTCATAGGAAGATTGCATTAGCAGTATTAACGCTAAACTACAAGTGCTGATTAGTCACCTTCCCTAACACCCTCCCAGTGTTTTCAGCCTTATGGAAAAGCTGCATTTGTACTAACAGCTGCCACCTAACTGTTTTCCCCACTCCACTTCCCAATGGTCTCCCAGCTCTGAGAACCCCAGTCACGGTCTCCCAGGACCCCAAACATTGTCGCACACGGCTCCCCAGCAGTCGGGTACCTTCTCTCTTGGAATCTTCTTCTTCCCACAGCCTTCACAAGTCAATGGAAATTTAGGGCAGACTTCATCATGAGCCTGTAAAAGAATCAACAGGAGACTATTTGGTCCTCTCAATATAGGCCCCAATAAGGTTACTGCGATGAATACAGCTCAACAGCCACAGTTCTGTATTACACGAGAAGGCTGTCCTCAACCAACCTATCTCAAATCTTGGTCATGCTGGAAAGTCTTTATGCCAACTCATTTATGTGATCTCCAGAATCACCAGATCTACCAGAATTTTGGGTGCTTACATAGCCTTCCAAGTCTCGGCCTCAATTAAAAAAGTTGCTATAATAATTTAAAAGAAAAAAAAATCAAATTACTGCTTTGATGGACAAGATAATCAACAGGAACCTCCATTTATGGCTTTGGCAGGAAAATACACGTTCAGGCAGGTTAAGTGAAGTAAGCCACTATCTCAGCAAGATAATTTGTATAATTTTTCCACTGTAATGGTTATCAGTCAGCTGAAGTATGAACTCGTAGCCTGTCACGTGCCGAGCTGAACTGTCTGATAGTATCTTCACATTTGGATCAGTTCAACAGAAAACCATTTTTCAACCAGAAAGAAAAATATTGTAAAACAATTTCACTTAACAGCCCCTGCACACAAGCACCCAAACCTGCAGCAAGAACATACAACTTGTTTTCTGGCCAGAGAAGCTGAACAAATGATCACAGCAACATGATACTCTGTCCTCTACAGATACTAGGGCCAGCAATACCAGCTAAATTGGGACTGATGGAACATGCCTCTGCTTTCTGTATCACTTCCACACTGCTTAAACCTTCTTTTTATACACCACCCCATTGAAACAAGTGATAAATTTTGCTTTTGTAACTAGGGATCTAGAAAGCATGTCTTAACTTTACCCCTGTGGTAGTAAAAGAAAAAAAAATGAAATACTTATAAAATAGTTATCTGAAACCAGATGCATTGAAAACTTGGTCACATTTATTCTTTATTAAAAGAAGTTACTATCTTGGGGGGAGGGGGGGACACGCACAAGCTGTTCTGTTCTGTACTGTTACCACATCAGAAACTGGAAAGTGAAACCTATTAGTGGCTCAGGTTTGGCTTGTTAGTTACTCTCTCCTTCTTATACTTTAAATGAGTAATCAGAGTCAGAAGTCTCACTGCACTGTCCCTGCAAGAGTGACCTCCCAGCCTCTGCGGTTCAGCTGGGTGATGCTAGCTGCATGCACAGCCTGGATTAGCACCACTGCCTGCAGAAGGAGCCCGAGGCAGAGCACGTTACTTCATCCCCCTTGCACAGAGGGGTTGAACCCTTTCTTCTACCCACCTCCTGCTCTCATGTTCTAGAAGCACCAAATAGCATCTTCCCCGCGACCCACAAAATGCTGGCATAAGAACAGACGCTACAGGCTGGCTGAAGGAAGAGACGTCACTGCAGATACAGCTATTTAAAAAGGGGGTATTTAAAACTTGCCTTCTCCTGTGCAAGCTGCTGTGTGTGAAATTATCACCTCCTCGCAAATCAACCTACCCTTGCACTCCTCCCTCCCTCCCTCCCAGCTATTCTAACGCACCACGAAGCATTCACCCTCCATTTTGACACCAAACTGCACCACGATATAACATACCACATGCATGCAGCTCTGAGACATGCACTGAGCTCGCACTCAGAGGAGGGAAGCGCTGGCTGAACAGCACTGCACAGCTAAGCTGAAAGTGCAACAGGTCTGTATGTAAATTGTCCAAGACACCCAGAAGCACGAGCTCTAACCAGCACAGATCCAAACCTCTCGACAAACAGTTTTGTATAAAGAGTTTCGGGCTCCTCTGGAATCCCCTACTTCTGCCCCTGCTCCTTCCCCCTCCACGTGGCTGTCGGAGGAAGGTGCCCACGCAGAGAGGAATGGGATCCGCTGGGAGAAACCCACCCCGCGCAGCAGCTGGGGCAGGGGCTGGCACACAAGCCTGAACAGCCGCGCTCCGCTCCCCCAGGAATGGGGCAATCCTCCCGTTTACAGCTCTCCTAAACCCACACCTGGGAGCTTTGCTGCAGCAAGGACAGGCAGCTCTGACAGTCAGGTATTTACTGCAATCATTTTAGGCGGCTTTGGAGAGCCATCACTGCAAGCGTGCTAGGTAAAAGCAGAGTTGCTCTTTCACTGTGAACCTGTCATGAAAATCAAGTTAGATGGGGGTAGGAGAGAGGAGACAACAAAAACAGAATTAAAGCAGAGCTGAAAGACCACGGCCTGACTCAGACCTTCAGGGCTGCTTCTCCAGCTACGTCAGCACTGACTTCTCATCCACCAGTGGTAAACCAAGGCTCAGACTGGCCTGCACATCAGGGCTCAGCGTTCAACAGCAGAAGAAGAAAAACGTGGGCAGAGTTCGCAGCCTCCACAGCAACACCTACTTCTTCCCACTCAACTAAAACCAAAATCATTGGGTGATCTTGCAAATTGATTCCCCTCCCTAAAAATAAACAAGACAACCCAGTGACACTGCGGTACAACACATCAGTTACACCTCCATCACAACAGGCGATTCTCTAGGAGCCCACCTGAGAGACTGGAAAATCGGATACCACCACCTTTGGAAGGACCACGATAACGCGTGAGCACCTGGTCACGGTGCACGTGCTTGCAGGTGACCACTGCAGCTGCTCAGCCCACCAACACCTACCCCTCCTCCTCTCCGGAGCAGCACAAGCGGGCTGCAACGGAGACATCCAGCACTCTTCCCCTCGCCTCCAGGTCTCGCAGGACCATGCCTGCCTGTGCGCGTGCTGTAACTCTCGTACCTTAATATCAGGAAAGTAGAAAAGCGATTTGCAGTATTTGCAGTTGAGGTTTCTCTCGGGGCACTCCCGCTCAGAGTGGCGCTCCTTGTCATTCAGTGTGATCACTCCCTTACATGCCTGGCACTCAATCAGCAGGAACGGGCAGTTCCCCTCATGGCAGCTCTGTGACAACAAGAGCAGCACATTTCAATACAGCTGTACAGAAAAGAGCAGACACACGGGCAAAGAAGCTCGGTTTAGTAACAGCAGCTGATCCCTGGAGGATGTAATGATATCTCCTAAGGAATGCCAGGATGAGCTGCTCTGCTGGGCCTGTGTAAATAAGACAAAAGGGAAAACTGCAGTTTAATCCGATTGCTGCTCCGTGTCTCTAAGCTTCGCTAAACTTGAACTACAGAAGAGGTGACTGCTGAAAGTTATTATCCCTGTATCGTGGTGGCAGAACAGCATGTGCATCTGCCCTCAGCTGCCCTGCTCACAAACTGGCATATTAACGCAAATCTGGTTTTATGGAGGTTTTGCAACTGCATTAGGAAATCCATCAGCGTGACATAACGCTCCCCTCTGCCTAGGAGGCAAGGCAGGCAGCTGAGAGCAGCAACCAGCAGCTGCGAGGTGCCTCTGCCAGAGTCCCCCCAAGGTTATCGGCACAGGGCAGGACGGCTGGGGACGCCGGACACGGCAGGACAGGTTTGGCTGCAGGCTACACAACTTGGCTCTTCTGCCAAGTCACACACGGGTGCAGGTTGCTCTGTGAGAGCCATTAGCACCATCGGAGCACGGAAGCAGCAACCAGAAGCATACACAAAGCTGAAAGGCTTGGCAGCAGGGAGGGAGCAACGAAGAGGAAGGAAAATTAACAGGAAGGCAGAGGAAAAACCGCTGTAGGGGAACTGGCGCAACAGAGCACTGCCAGAGCTTTGACAGTCATCAGCTCAGACATTGCCAGGTCTGGCATCTTAGCCTGGGTGCAAGGAAAAGGGTGGGCCCACAGATCTGTAGAGAAAACACCGAAAATGGATCTTCAGCGTAAAAGGGACACCTGCCTAAGTTTAGAGAGAACCTGCATCACTTGCTCCAAATACGGTTTGCCTCATGCACCTTTGCCAGACCCCCAGAAACTCTCTGCACTCTCCAAGAGCAACGTGCTCCAGAACTGAGATACTTTAGAATTTCCTCCTCCTCTGAAGTTAAGAATATCCCCTTTCTCTTTTGTGTCTCTTCCTTGTCAGGGTTTTAAGCCAGGCCTGCTCGAAGCTTTCCCCACGCAGATATTCCCTGGCTACTTCCTAGAGCCCTGCAGCACCGGGCTGGGAAGCAGGAACCCACTCTGCACTTCACGGTGCCAGGCGGGACGGGGAGCTTTCTGTGAATGTCGCACCAGCAGATGCCAGGCACAAACTGCTCCCTGCGCTGGGACACGCTGCTGACAGAGATCAAGCCAGTCCACTTGGCATCACAACTAATTAAACCTCAAAGAAACTGTCAAAACCACAGATTAAGTCCACATCAGTAACCACTTACAGCTTTGAACTTTAGTTAGGCATACACGTCAGCAACGGAACTGGAAACCATCACATTTTGCTGTCCAAAGCCTCAGCATTCATCTGAGTTGAGCACAAAAATTGGCAGAAATGACGTCATGGGTTTCACAGGGCCTTGCTCACTTCTGTTTTCAGAATGAGGACTTCAGCTGCAGAAGAACTTTTGCTTTCAGCATTCTGTGGTTTTATTAATCAGCTTTTAGGACTGATTAGACAGACATTTGATTTGGGCTTTATTGGTAGAAAGAATTCAAGGCTCTGTTTCTTGCACTGAAGTAGCTTGTAAAGCAATAGCAGGGTTTGAAGAAAGTTGAAGGTACAAAACGCATCTGAAAGCAGCAGCAGGTTTTCTAACATTTCCTAAGACAGACTCTGCCTTGCCTTACTAGTTTTGAACTACACAAGTACTAGGCTCTGCAATACTCAAGGATGCTTTCTTCAAATTCGTGTGTGTTTTGCAATCCCCACCATCCCAGAGGATGGACTTTGCCAGGGAGGTTCTAGTCTGAATGAAGGGGTTGGGCCCCAGAACATTCCAGAAAAGCCCGAACCTGATCTGGCCTTGGTGGGAGCTGCTCCCGGGCGGAGGAGCAGGCGCTGCCCAGAGCACGCACGTGGCTGTCAGCTGGAGCTGCTGCGTCGCGGTACCCCTGCCCTGCTGCAGGTACGGTCGGCTTGGTTTTGAAACCAAAAGACCAGATCTGCTTGCCGAGGAAATTAAAAATTACTGCATTGGACTCTGAGTCTTGGTAAACTGCTGTTTGACAAATAGGGAGGTTCAAAGGAATTGGAGCATCTGATCCAGAGATAACTCCAGGCTACAATTACCAGTTACAGTCACACGAAAAGTCACCGAGATGTGCTGTTCATATCTAACGAGGTCACTGCTTAAGAACAAACTGTCACCAGGGAGTGGACTCCAATCATGCCATCATGCTAATGATGCCAGACACTGGCACATTCATAGCACTGATTTGAATTCACCACTGATATGCACTTCTGACAGCCAAACTGTCATTAATTAGCAGCAGGAAAGCCTGCAGTACTGACAGCTCTGCTCTAAGCATGCTAAAAACACTGACCGTGCCAACCAATTTTCCAGGACACCGATTCTGGAGAGATCTCCCTTCCTTTAAGTGGTATTTTCACCAGCATGCAAAGCTTCACCTCAGTCTCTCACATCAAAGTGGACAGCCTCAGGCTGAAACCTCTCAAGGATTAGCTGGACCTCCACGTTAGAGAGGGCACGGTTAAGACAGGTGATGTTCTGCAGGGTACAGCTGGTGAGCAAAGGCAGGGCAGACTCCTGCGTGTCCCAGCTGAGGCTGCGCCCAGCAGCGCGGAGGCACGGGCCTCGCACAGAAGGTTTGTTACAGCACGAGGCCAAGAACGGCACGGGCATTCAGAGAAGGAGAGGTGAGAAGGGGACAGATGGCTTTCGCAAACTGGAGAAGTCAAGCTAGCGGTGAGCAGCTTGATCTCAAAACCAATCTCTTTAGTTTATTGAAAGAGCTGAAAGTGCCTCTGCCTTTTAAACAAGGGCACGTCCGTGAACGTGGCTTTGGCACCTGCCTGATATCTGGAATCCAAGGAATTCCTATCTGGGAGTGAAGTGCTGCCCCAAAACTCCAAAAGCTGTGTTCAAACTGAGGCTTCCCAGGGGTTTTCATCAAGGCTCCGATGGGACACATCACTCTTCTCAGCTTCAAAGTCAGCAAGTTACAGCTCTTTGTTTTCAAAGAGGCAGATGCTAAACCTGTTAATTGGGTGGGCCACCACAACAAGGCACATACCACAACACCACAACTGCTTCTCAAGGCGAGCGCTGAGAGCAGACCCTCTGCTGCCGGGGCTTTCCAGCCCCCTCCCACGCTTGCTCTCGGGCACTCCCCGTGGCTTACCTCCCACCGCGCGGCTTGGATGGGAAGCTGCCTCGTGTCTGGGCAGCCAGCCACAGAAACTCGACTTCAGGGACTGCAAGGGAGGCCCGGTTTTGTTTGTGGACCTCAGCTCCAGCTCTAGAAAGCAAAGGTGTATCGTGTCCTTTTTGCTAAAACAGGAGGTCCTTTTGATCATCTTTATGTGCAAGTGCAGGGTACTGTGGCAAATGGATCCTCACAGGAGAAAGGGATCTGGGCCTGGATGATACCGCTGACCAGGCTGGAGCTGGCTGCAAACGGCACTTCAATACTGTACCGTAACTTGGAGCCAAAAATCTTCAGAAAAGGACAATAAACACCATTGCTGATTTTATAAGGAAGTCCGATTGCTCTGGTACAGCATCATCAAGTATGCTTGCCACAGCACTTAAAAAGCTGCATCTATGCAGGTAACACTGCTAAAAAACAGTTAACGCTACATTTCAGTGGCAACAGGAGCCAGGCGAAGTAGATTCAAAGATCTGGTCTCAAAGCTCTGGTCCAAAACAATACACAAAAGCCTGAAGCTGAAGTTGAAAACCACCACCAAAAGCTACTAGGGCATTCTTAGGGACACAGCAGGAAAGAGGGGTCATAAAGCTGTGAAGCATCACGAAGGAGGAGACCCCTGGCTCAGGGCCCCTAGAAACGTTTTTGAAGAGGGACAGTTTTCCCTATGCAAAGGGTACCAGGGCTCCTTCATCACCTCCCAGTGAACTCTAGGAGCACAGGACAGGAAGGAATTACCCAAGAACCCTGTCCTCCCGGTCCCAGGAAGCCACGGAACCCTGGAGGGGCTGCAGGCACGCTCTCCAACACCACAGGCTTTGAAGTGCTGGCACTTAAGTTCTGAGTTTTGCATCTTCCACAGCCTTTTAGGCTTTGATTAAAGGGAACTCTTCAAAACCAAGGTGACAACAAGGAAAACACATCCTCTCCAATTTGGATAAGGACAAGCTATCACCACAGATGACAGTCACCCATTAGACAAGCTCATGTTTTACTAGCACCCCCCCCCCATAACTTAGTTTAAATATATACAATAGACAACTTCATTTCCCTGTGTCTCAATAATTCTGTATTCCTTAAGACATGAAGCTAAAAGCTCTGAGGTACCAAATGAAAAAGCCACAGCCGACCACGTGAACACCCCCCTGCAGCCCTCCCCTCCCATGCCGACCCCTCCTGCGCGGCCTGCAGGCGCTGAGGCCGCGGCCGCCCGCCTTGCTCGGGCCGAGCGTCAGCAGGGGCTGCGCGGCCGCCAGCAGAGCACGGGACCCACGGGTACCGCAGGTGGGGGCAAAGAGGGGCAGCCAGGGGTGCCGAGGGTGACAATAGAAGGCGTGTGAGAACTGGAGGCGTTTTGATAAAACAGAGAGGCAACCAAAGAAAAGAAACACGCGTCCGTGCTGAGGAACGAGAGGACTGAAGGCCTCCACCTCCAACGGCAGTATTTGCATTGTTCCCCTAAAATCCCTCTACCTGGATATCACAGGACATGTTTTCTTGGTGTTTCCTTTTGCTCTAATGGGCTAGTTTTAATTTCTGCAGCCCCCCTCAGATTTTGCACCCAATTCTAAAGGCTCCAGCCCACAGCCTGCTTTCCTCTATGTACATTCAGGCAGACTTACCAGGAAACTTTTATGTGAAAAGAAGTTACAGGTTAAAAGGAAAAACCCCTCCAGCCCCACCACAAAATACTTTATCCGAATGCCACTAAATATTTACAACTGCATCCAGTAGTCAGAAAAATGCATTTATAAACCCAGACATGTTCTAAGCACTTAAATATTTTGTATGCTTCACACAACTCTAAGCTGAAGTGCAAGTCATGTCCAAGCAGATTTCACTCTTTCAGTTTTGTATGTCCCTTTGAGACTTGAACTTTGGGAGCCTGGACAGAAAGCAAAACTGAGATTTTTTTTTTTTTTTTTTGAAGTTGAACAGATAGAGCTTTTCAGCTGCAGAACATTTTTTTCCTTGTTCATACCCTGATAACATTAGCAAACCAGAAGTGACAATATCTCTTGATTTGTAAGTGGATAGCAGCCAAATAAGTCTCTCAGTACCAACAGTGCACAACTTTTAAATGAGCAAACAATGAATTAGCTCTTAGGGACTTTCCATGTCCTGTCGGAAATAGCACAGCAAGGGACTTTCCATAGTGGGAGCGCTGAGCTGCTGCAGGACGTTACACACATTTCTGGCTACAGATGCAACTGTACAGCACGAGGCAAACTGCAAAGCTGAGCTGTGACACCAAACCAACGCAAAGCTAACAAGTCTGCCTATAAGACACTGTTTAACATCAGTTCACATATGCTTGAGGTTCCTGGCTAACACATTTGTCCAACGCCTCCTTTCACCAGTCCTCTGCCACACATACCACCACCTCCCAATCTCCCGACCACGTAAGGACAGCCAGGCCTGATTAAATGCTACAGCTGTTTTGCAGGCAGCTGGGAGGAAAGGTAATAACAGCCAGACCCTGCCTCCCCTCACCAGCTCTCAGTCAGGAATCAGCTTTTCCCGAGAGGGCACAAAACAACATTTCCCTTGCTAGCACCGGCTGCACTATCCCGAGACAAACCAGGCAGCGCTGCCAGAGCCCTGGCCCCAGGCTAATGACCGCTGTGGCAGCCGAGCTCGGCGCCACATAGCCAGAGCCCAGAAACTCTGGAGTAGCACCTCTAGGAAACACTTCATGCTAGCAAAACATCTCTCGGGACCTTCTGAAGATTACAGGGAGAGTAAAAAAGGGGCGCAGCCTTATCAGCTCAGACACTCAAACAGTTGTGCACAAGATCATACACACCCTTGCAAGAAGAGAGACTTATCCCAGGACAGCTTGCTACCCATTAAACTTCTTGTGCAAGTACTGGCTGGACCCAAACCTGCTTTTGACCACACAGAAAGGACCTTCGGCACATGATGATTTTTGCCGTGCCCTGCAGAACTCATCTTCAAGACTTCTTTTAGGAGAAAAAGTTCAGAAGAGCTCATCAGTCACAGCTCCCTGACATTAGCACTGCAAGCTGCTGACAAATGTTGTTTGGTTTAGGCTAATGGAGATAAGCTCACTCACTACCATCACCATTTTGAACACTGCAGCGGGCATGAGACCTCTGCATTAAAAGCAACAAGTCACCAGCGCAAATTAAAGCATGGGGCAAACAATCTGAAGGCACCAACAGAACAGCTTGGCTACAGAACCTCAGCGAAACACACTGTGCCCAGAATGCAACTCCTCAGTTGTCTCTGCTGCATCAGTGTTAAGCTTTTAACTTGACTTTTATTAAGCCATGTGCATCCACACCACGTGCCACTTACAGATCTAAGAAGGGTTTCAAAGCAGGAGAAGCATTTGGCATCCTACATCCACTCATCTCCTGGTCTGCACTGTAGCGCAAAGAAGCTGAAAGCTCCAGGCAAGCACAAGGAAGCACAGGTGCAGGACACCCCTCTGCTACCAGGCTCAGCAAGCCAGGCAGAACACTCAGGCACAACCCACAGTTGTGCTGTTTCTTCCTGCCATCTTGCAGGTGCACTGCCAAGAGAATCCACACTAAGCTTAAACCTTTTCCTGATATACATCTCAGCCACTACCAAAGCTCCACAAACAACAGGGCAACAATCTTTACCTAGGGCTAGTGTTGGAGGGAAAAAAAGGTTGTTCCTCTTAACTCAGGCCCTTCACGTTCTTCCATTCCAGTATGGATGACAGAATTATCGTTTAGGAGCACCAAAACTTCACAGGTGAAAAAACATTGCTCCTACCTGCCAACACATCTCAATGATGCAATCTCCACAGCAGAGTTGAGTTGTTGGAAAGCACAGGGAAGCATGCGGTTCACTGCAGTTCTCAGAGCACACTTCTCATGTGGCACATTAGCTGCATATGTGCTACGGACCAAACACCCTGGGCCACGTAATGAAGGCCTGGATTAAAGAGCTGATATACTTCCCAGGAAGGGCAGGGGAAAACCATTCCAAAGAAGAGCAGAAAACCATTTTGTCCAACAGTCTTGAGGCACAGAGCAACTCGGAGCGATGTGTGGTGAGCCACTGAATGATGCCCAACCTCACTGCCCTCTTTCTGCAGACACTACGTGGCCCTGTAGCTGCCAGAAGTAGCTGGCTGGAAACAGGAACATGGCCAGGCCACTTTCCCCAAGCTCACGGGTAGGAAATAGGTTGTAGGTTCACATAGCACATCAAACTTAACAACATCTTTACACAGTAGTTTCTTGACAGTTCACTTGGCTCTTATAGCAGAAAGCAATTTGAGATAGAGCAAGTGGTTCCCACCAGGGAAATGATGTGCTTGGTGCCTGATATCATAAACAAGCTTGAAATTCTTTCAGTTCAGCCTGTGCCCTCAGCAGGGCACACAAACCCAGCTCAGTCGAGAAATCTCTGCAACTCCTGGAGGGCCCTGCTTACAATGAAATACAAAGGTGAAAGATCCCACCGTCACTGGCAGCATCAGCAGAAAGCAAAACCACCTGAGCCTCTCCTAACATCGCACAAACACAGAGGAAAGAAAAAGCACACAGACATCAAAAGCCTTCCTTTGAGATTTACCTCGTATTCCTTAATAGTCCCCTTCCACGTGCAACCATCATTAATACAGACAGCAGGCAGACTTTCCACCTCCCGACGAGCTGCGTTGTCTGGGAAAGCCTACAATGGAAAAAACAAACCGACCACAGAAATTAACGAAGGGTTGTAGTCTTGGTCCAGTATCTTGATTTGTTACTAACCATTCTAAAAAAAAAAAAAAAAAGGCTCCTCCCAAGTCAGTTATCACATCACATCCTCAGAGGTGTGCTAATGGCAAACAAATCTTCATTACAGTGCTTAAGTAGGCCACATATATTAACATGACCTGGATTTTAGAAGTCGGGGAGTCCACTATATTAATCGTAACTCTCACTATGTGAGAGAACATTTCCTAAGAATAAGGAAATCTCAGAAGTTTTGCTTTAAACAGAAACTACAAATGGTATTAATAACATTTTTACTTACTGAGCTGGTTTCCAAAATAGAAATTCCTTCTTCGTATATTCCTTCCTGAATACAGCTTGCACACTTTTGAGGTCCAGAACTAGCAAATAGAGAAATAATAAATCAAACACGCAACAAAAAGAGACCATTTTATGATATAATGACACTTTTAGTAACTTAACAAAATGAAAGGATTTTCTTATTCTAAGAACAATACACTGAGCCTTTGCTCAAGTGTATTTTGAACACCCATTCCTGATTCTAATTTTTTCTTATGATTAACTGTTCTACTCAACTTCACTCAAAGGCAAAAGTAAGATTACAAGTGGAAAAAAAAATAGTACAAGCGAACTCTTCTAAAGCGAGCATGTGCTTAAGTTTCCTCACATTTTGGCATGATAGCCACATGATCACTTTTAGGAGTAAGTTCCTTCAGTAGCTGTGATGAAGGAGGAGGAGATCAGTGATCCACCTGGATTGCCACCAGAAGTGCAAAAACAATCCAGGAGATTCTGTAAAAGTGAACTTTGAAGCAACCCCCAGAACAATAAAAGCAAGTCAGAGATTACACATTCCCTTAAAAAGGGGACCTGATGCTGAACCTCAAAGATTAAACACACCTCCCTCACTGAGAAGGCCCTGAAAAACATGATTTTCTTCCTTTTTGCTTCTGCTTACTTTTAAGCATTTTGTTTACAGACTGAAGGCACAAAAGTTACCTTATAATTTTCTTCAGACAATAGGAACAGTAGCGATGCCCACACTGAGCTTGAAATGGCCTCCTCAATATATTCTTGCAATCTGAACAGAGGTATTTGACCTCCAATTTAGTTCCCAGTATCTCCTTTGAAAATCCGGGCTGGTTTAGATCCAAAGAGCCAGGCGGAGTAGAGTTTGCTGCTGCCATGTGAACAAAGAATTCTGACTGTATATCCAGAGCCTGAAAATAAGAATATTTCCCCTGTTGGATTATAACTGGATGATGGTAATTTCTCACAAACCGTGTTACGGCATATTACACCGGTGCCAAAACACAAGCAAACGTACCAATGTAAACCACAAGGCTGCCTCTGCCTAGTTAAAAACGCAGAAAGAAACTTGCAGCTAACTTCAGAAAAACCCAGAACAAAGAAACGGAGCGGAGAGGCCTCACCGAAATCCCTCTCCAGGCTAATTTTGACGCAGCCTTTTCAGAGAAATCAAGGCTTCTGGCCCAGAACTAAAGCACGGTCCTAAAGCTGGCCAAGCACGTAAATAAATTGCCTCAGTCCGCCGAAAACCCGCTGGCACCCAGCGGGGTGACCGCGGCAGCCCACGCGGGGCTCCTGCCCGCGGGGCGCAGCGCCCACGGCAGCCCCGGCCCGCTGCGTCCCGACGGGGCTCGACAGCAGAGGTGCCAAGGGCACGGGCAGACCGCGGAGCTAACGCGGGAGAACAGGGCCCGGTAACCGGGTCGCTCAGGCAGCGTTAGCCCGCGAGGCGAACGGAGCCGCGTCGGTTTCCGCGGGCAGCAGCCTGCCGGGTCCCGCTCACGGCGCCGGGGGCTCCCCGGCACAGCCCAGCGGAACGAACCGCGCGGGACCGGGCAGCGGCGGCGGCGGTGCCGGACGGGG
>VXAA01003187.1:69595-90567 GCA_013399115.1 Anseranas semipalmata
CCCGGGCGCTGAGGGCGAGCGCTCCGTGCCCCTGCCCAAAGCCGCCGGGGGGAGGCGGCCCCGGAGCCGGCCGCCGTGGGACCGCCGCCGGGCTGGAAAGCCGCGGGCGTCCGGGGGGAGCCGGCGCTGCAGCCGGCCCCGGGTTCCCGCTGCTCCGGTGGCCGGAGCTGAGCCCTCACCGGTGCCTGGCGTCACAGGGGAGACGGGGCCGGCTGTTTCTGGAGCCTTCCACGGAGGCGCTGGGCGAACTTGGCCGAGCGATGTGCGCAGCGGTGCCTTGCTTTGGGCAGAGATACCGAGCACGCAGCTCTTTTCCATAAACATAGAAACCAGCAAATCTGGAGTCTGGGCGCTCCACAGCTCTTGAAAGAGCCTCTGTGATCGCACAGCTCAGGTTAAACTCCCAATTCACGCAGTTATTCCTCTTGTTGATAATGTACACTTAAGAATCTCAATAATTGCTTTTTTTTTTTTTTTTCCTGTAGCGTAGCATTTTAAAAATTCGGTTTCCTGTCTGATGCAAATTCTTAACTTCTCTCACTGTAGGGAAAAGATTATGACGGCTGTAAATAAATAAATACATGATCCTTGAACGGGGTTTAGTCAGCTTTTTCAAGACACTGGATTTCAGAGACTAATGTTAGAGAAGGGATTCAAATTATGACTAAAATCTTCTGATTAAAGTGAGGTAAAGCAACACCATGTTTTTGAACCTCAGGCTTTCGGCAGAGCTAAGTAGGGTTACAGCTTACTTCTAAACGGCATCAGAAAATTGAGTAAAAGCCCGTTATTCACGCTGCTTTGTAGCAGTGCAAGCAAGGTACAAGTTCAAATATTAAATCCCCCAGGCTGTAGCAAAAACTTTCATGTATGGAGTGAAATTTGAATATTAAATCCCCAAGCAATAGCCAAAACTTGCATATCTGGAGTGAAACTCGGACATGAAGTAAAGAAAGGGGAGGGCTCTGAATGACTGTGTTTAGACATCAGCATTTAATAGGATTAAGATAACATGTTCCCTGACCTGCGGCAAGCAGGATCTGGTTGAGGTCAGTGCTGATGTTGGCATGTTGAATTCTTGAGAACTCCCTGGGATCCTGGGCAGCTGAGTGTTTAGAAAAACTGCTTTGATAACTTTTTGGTGCAGCTCTGAGCCTTGTTTTCTGTTCTTGCTTCGAATGATAGGGGCAGCAGGCCAAAACAAACAACACTTTATTACGAAGAACACAGCCAAGCTCGACCGAGAAACAGAAGAGCTCCACCATGACAGAGTTCCCCTGGAGGTTGGCAAAGTAATCCAGCAGGGTCGGCAGAGCAAAGGCATGACACAGAAGGACTTGGCCACAGTAAGTATTGCCTGGCACCCTCTGGCCTCTGCTCTCGCCCTCTGGGGTTGGGTCTAGGCACCTCGAGGCAGGTGAAGATGGACACTTCTTTTCCTGTTTCCGCATGGGTATCATGAGCAGGAAGTTTGGTGAATGTAACACCTCTGATGTCTGATCTCCAGGAGAATTAGTTATGTAGGCTTAGGGGGTTATTCAAGCAGCCTTTGAACATCTGCTTAGAGACAGGACAGTGTTACAGCCAGTGAGCTGGTAGGAGGCTTCCCCCCGCCCCTCTTCCCATCTGATGTGAGTTTTTTGTACTGTCTGTGCCTGATACTGTGTACAGAAGCCCATTGCTTTTCTAACCAGCAGCAGTATTTAGTGTTTTTCCTCCTGGGAGGCTAAGAGAAGTCTGTCCAGGATAAGCGTCACCATCACTGTGGCACTTAAATAGTGAAGGGGGGTGATAGAGTGATGACAGAGTAAGCCTGGAAGTAGGCATTTTGTCTTCTGATCCTGGCATAATTAGAGGCTGCATTTTATCTGTGTGAGTACTGGGGGGTTGGTTCTGAATGTTTATTGTGTATGTAGCCAATGTTTGAGACGCATAATGTCTTTTTAGAAAATCAATGAAAAACCACAAGTTATTGCTGACTACGAATCAGGAAGAGCAATCCCTAATAACCAGGTTATGGGCAAGATTGAAAGAGCCATTGGTAAGTTATAAAAGTAGACTTCAAAACTAACAACGTTTTCAGTGTCTAAGAGATGTTTTTGTTTAAGTTATTTACACCTACAGACAGGAACAGGTGCTGACTGTAGGTTGTTATTGTAGCCGTGTCATTAAGCTGTGTGCTGATAAGATCTGGATCTGCAAACTCAAAGCTCTTATTCTCTTTTGTTCTTCATCTTCATGTGTGGGTCTGTGCCCTGGGGACCTCCCTTGTATATGGTCCCCCCCAGAATCAGTGACACGCTATGACCCTTGAAGGTCTCATGTTAACTCAGGAAAGTATCTTGCAACCATTAGCGTTGATGTGGCTCTCCTGTGCCTGTTCAAATACCACTTTCTAGGAACACAGCCAATGCATAAGCAAAATTGGAGCTTTTTTCTGTAGCTTTTCTTCACTTAGAGGGTGGTGAGGCACTGGAACAGGTTGCCCAGCGAAGTTGTGGATGCCCCATCCCTGGAGGTGTTCATGACCAGGTTGGATGAGGCCCTGGGCAACCTGATCTCATGGGTGGCATCCCTGCCTATGGCAGGTTGTTGGAACCAGATGATCTTTAAGGTCCCTTCCAAGCCATTCTGTAATTTTCTGGTGCTGCTACAGACTAAAGTAGGATTCTTGCTGAATCTTGTTCCCCTGCTCTCTTTTCTGGACGTTCTCTTCTTTAAAGCAAAAATTTGAGGAAGTAAAGCTATCAGGTGAATGATCAAGTGCACAGCAGCTGATGGTTGCCTCCTTTGTCTTATTCCAGGCCTTAAACTGCGTGGGAAGGATATTGGAAAACCACTCGAAACTGGCCCCAAAGGGAAATGACAACAAAGCCTCGAAATCAGTTTGTTCAGACTGATCTCGCCTGGCTGGTTCTCCTTAACCACCAGAATCTCTCTTCGTATTGCCAAGCTGAACAAGAGGGTTTCAGACTTGCTTTGGGGGGGAAATCTGCAGAATCTGTACCTGCTGTAAAAAGGCAACCTTAAAGAAGCGTTTGTCCTGGTTTTGTTTTTCCTTCCTCCTTTCCAGAGATTGAGGAACTAAACCCAAAAAAATACTGCATCTAATTTGCCAGAAAACATGTGCGTCTTGGTGTTTAGAAGCAGCTAATGTTAAGACACTTGGGGTGGTCTGAAATGTGATCATTTAATTGGAACAATTTTGGGGAAGGGTGGGATATATTATATATAAATAATTTGGGAGAGTTGGGGGTTGATCAGTGTCTGCATTTGAAATGATGACTCAGTCACTGCATTGCAATGACATTTTTCTTTGTTCCTTCCAGCCTGTTTTAAAGAGATCTATAATAAAGTTTGATACCCTTCAGTTGCATGGGATAGTTGCTTCATGTTTACCAGCTGGTAGTAAATTTTTGTTGTTGGATGTGACTGGTGCTGTTAGCACCCTCTCTCTTCTGGAAGTGTAATGGGACTACCTGGAGCATCTGGGCTAGCAGCTGATGTTGTCACAGCCTTCCTAGTTGCTCTGCTTCTTTCCCTGTCGATTAGGACTGCAGCTTTGGCTTATGTCCCAGAGATGAGATCAATACTGTGTTTTTTATCTTGTGCGGAGAAGGTGAGTAGTCTTTGGCATTGTACAAAACAAGACTGATGCAGAGACAATTGGGCATTTATATGAAGCCAGAGCCCTCCTTATATCCTCGTTACCCTTCCTGTTTGGCACTGGCAGGATGGGGGCGGTGGTGGAGCTTTAAGGATCGTGCTCGACGTGACTGGGTGGCATAACCTAAGTGGGACAGAGCTGAAGGGAGAATTGTATGCAGCAGGACAAGAGGAAAAACAGGCTTCTGCCGCAAATCACAGAAGCGGCACGCCGTGTTCTCTTCAGCCAAGCTGTGGAAGTTTGAAGAGAGCGAGCTTGCTAATGAACCATTTACCTCCACAGAGGCTGAACTGGTTTGTCTGCTGTCGCACTTATGTGGCAGATTTGGCAAGGGTGTGCTTGGGGCAATAATATTGTTTTGAAAGCTGGGGGGGAAAAGAGTGGTCCTGGGCTTAGGGTCTCCCAGGGCCTGGCTGCAGCAGTGGATGACCTGGCCCTGAGCCCAGCTTGTGCCTTGGGAGAATTTTTCTTTTATATTTCCCAGTGACATTTAAATACAAATAATGAAGAGTCCTTTAGACTAGTATGGGCTGTCCAGTGGTGCGTGAACGCCCATACAGCTGGGCTGGGGCTGTTGGCTGCCGGTGGGTGTGCTGTCTGGTGCTGCCCGCTCTGTTCCCTGCCCGACCACCTCCACCCTCCCCAAACCCCCACTTCTGTGCCCTGAGAGCTGCTGGGCCCGTGCTCTTGTGCTTAATCCTGGGAGTGGGAAACAGCTCCTGCCCAATGCGAGCACCCACCCCTGGCGGGGTGTGGGACAGTGCACTCTGCCCCCCTCCAGCTGAGAAATGGGCAACGACCAGGATCCTGCTCGCACAAGGATGACCAGTCCTGCTGGGAGAAACCTCTTCTCCCTATGTTTGTCAACGCACAGGCACGTCACGCTGCCTCAGTGGGGCGCAGAAAGTTCATGTTACAAAAGACAGCAGTGCTTTTCCCGAGCATGTGGAGGTAGCGGAGGAAGCATCCGAGCCGTGCCCCTGGGGCCAGTGCCCGCCGCAGCTCTGCAGTGTGAGATGTCGGATGGTGAGAGCGCCTGGAGTCGGGCGAGGCTGTGAGCTGGACGGCGTGTGAGGTTTTGCTGGAAGGGTGCTCTGCTCTGTGTGTGCCTCACAGGCATGAGGAGGCAATGAGTGTTGTTGGCTTATTGATTCAATCTTCATTCCCCTCTTTTGGCACTGGCGATATAATGACCTTGTCCTGTAAAGAAGGCTCGACGTGAATTGGTTGCAGTAAGCATAGGCTGCCTAATAGGAAATCCGAGGACTTCCAGGCTGTGAAGGGGACAACCCCCATGCCAGCACGTGTGAACCCCAGTGAGGCCAGGTGGGCTCCCTGTCCTTTGGGGTCAGCCCTGGCAGCATGGCTGCAAGAGGTTGGTCACTGATGGGGACAGCATGGCACCAAACTCATCAAAAGACACTGAATGTAGTTTAAGCTGCCTCTGTAGGTTTGAAGTTGCTGGCTAGAAGAGGACGAGCAATGTTTGCACGACCTGCTCCCCAGCAGGGCTTTGGGGAGGAGGACTGCAGCCTCAGCTGTTTCTGGAGCAAGTGCTTGATCACAGCAGCAAAATATCTAGGTCAGTCCTACAGCTCTGGGGTCACTCATTTGCCAGTGATCAGATAAGAGGCAGAGCCCTTTGCACCTCTCTGATGTGTTGGCAGATTGTGGGCTCCCTAGGTTCCTGCTGGGATTTGCTGAGCTTTTAGGAAATGCTGTTTTGGTGCAGCTGGGCAAATGGAAGAGTCCTGCACCCCCATCTCAAGGGCTGGGGCTGTTCCTTACATCTCGAAAAGTGATGTTGTCGAAGCCCTGGGGAGCGCCACTCTCCGCTGATGTCGTGCTCCCCTGCCCTCTCCTCTTCAGCCAGTACCAGCCGCCAGCCACTGCCAGTGCCAGGATGATGATGGCCAGCAGAAGGCTGAGCACCACTTCTGCCACAAAGCCACTGGAAGACTTCTCTGCAAGGGAAAGGAGATGCTGCCAGGCTCGACCACCATCGGGGAGAGCCAGCTTGAGCCACAGCCAAAGCACCAGCACCCTGAGTGGCACAGGGTTCACCTTCCTCTGTTACACCGCACCAAAGGCAGCCTGCGTCCAGCCTCTGTTTGCACCTGGAAGGATGCATGGCCAGAGGGAACTCGCCGTGCTGCATGAAACCGTCTCATACCACCACCCCCACCCAGCTGCCATGAAGAGGATGAAATCCTGTGCTCCGAGGCTGGAGGCAGCTGTGCACGAGCTGCTTGTGCCCCGTGTGCTCTGAGGGCTTGCAGAGGCCATGGTCACAAAAAGCATGCGATACTGTTGTTTGGGGCTGCCCCACACCTTTTCCTAGCGTCTCTGGGCTGGAATCGCAGCCTCCAGTGGCTCTGTACTCGATATCGTCCAGTGCCACAGTCCCCTCCATCGGCCACATCTGCGTGGTGATCTCAAAGACAATCTGCCAGAGAAGATGGGGTGCTGGAGTTGATGTGCAGGGAGAGCACCCAGCACACCGGGAGGGCACTCAGCGCCCCAGCACGGCCCTGCTCACCTGGAACTCGCCGTGGCTCTGCACGGGCACCGTGCTGTCCCGCCAGCCGTGGCTCAGGTGCCCTGCCACCCTCCAGACCGTGCGCTGCCCTGCCGCACTCTGCAGCCTCACCCGCAGCTCCCCACCGGCTGTGGTGCAGGGGGTGGGTGGGTTCCCCCATATCAATGGCAGCTTGGAGCCCCCCAGAGCAGCCGGGCCCTCCTGTCCGTGCCACTCTCCACTGCGACAGCAGCACCCAGCAGGAACCCCCCTGCCCTGCCTGAGCTGAACCAGGGTGCCCAGCAGTGCCCACAGTCCCCTGGGTGGGGAGGGGGTTCGCAGCCCCCTGAGCGAGCCCCCAGCTCCTGCCGTGGGCTGATGCCACCCTCCCCAGGGACAGCACCTTCCCCCTGCCCAGCCCGCCGGGGCAGCACTTACAGAGGTGCTCTGGGATGTCCATGTGGTACCAGAAGCGCAGGCAGGCGTCAGCGGCGGCGGGCAGGTGCTGGCTCTCCAGCCGGGCAGCGGTGCCCCCCGCACCCAGCACGCGGGTGTCAAAGTGTATGTAGTGACCTGGAGAGGCAGGGACAGAGCGCAGGGTGTCCCCTGTCCTGCAGCCCTCCCAGTGCCTCCCGCTCCCCGTGGAAATGCCCTGAGAGATGCCCTGAGGACTGCACCCCCAGCCCTGCTCCTTGCTGCCTTTGGGACCAAGCCGCGGGGATGACGTGGAGCCAGCTGTCCCCACCACGTGCAGGGCTGGGGCCCACAGTGGGGCTGTGCTGCCACCTGGGTGGGCATCTGCCCTCATGGGGTCTGTCCTGCCTGGTTCCGTACCAGCCCAAGCCTGGGGCCAGGACAGAGCTGACAAGGGCAAAGCTTTTAGGGCTGGGATGGACAGAAGGGAACATTCATGGGTGACCCCCTCCATCCACAGCTCCTCCTGCTCCTCCCCAGCCAGCACTGAGCACCCTGGGGTGTGTGTGTGTCCTACCATCCCTTGTGCCCAGGGTGTGATCCTGCTCGGGGCCAGGGTACTTGGCCAAGGGGACCCCACTCTTCCAGCCCCAGGCAAAGCCGTGCAGGCGCTCATCCGAGGGGCTGCTCCAGCCACACATGTCCAGCTCGAAGTCACAGGACGCTGGAGAAAATGGAGGTTGAGATACAAGCACCGCTGGATGGGATGGGCTGTCCCCATCCCCATGGCCACATGTCCCCATGGGGTGTCTCAGCCCCCCCCCAGCCTGGCCATTCTGCCGCCATGGCATGGGCTCCCACCTGGCTCAGGGCAGGCTCCGTCCGACACGTGCAGGTCGTCCAGTGCGATGTAACCGCGGTCACCCCCAGCTCCCACCGCCTCAAATATTGCCTGCGGGGAGGTGGGAACAGAGGGGCTGGCAGCTGCTGTGATGCAGGCAGTGTGCTGCAGCGGTGTACCCATTGTCACCGCAGTGCCTGCCCCCTCCTGCAGCTTCGGCGCTGCTCAGAGGTGCCCAGGGCCCTGCCTCACCTTCCAGTCCTCATCCGCCTGGACAGTGACGTGGCCACGGTGCCAGGCCTCCCCTTCCATCGTGCTCACGCTGAACAGCTTCCTCCGCACCCCGCTCTCCTCCACAAGGATGCTGAGAGACCCTGCCAAGGGCCCCCGCGATGCTGGGCATGTGCTGTGCCATGCCATGGTGCAGGACAGGCACTCGGCCCGTGGTGCCCCCCCATCGGGAGCTGCTCTGCTGGACCCAGACATCCTGTGCTGAGCAGGAGTATGTGGCGAGGGGGACAGGGGGCTCACCTGGGGCTCCGGTGCTCAGCTGGTACCAGAAGGCCAGGCACTGGGCAGGTGCAGAGGGCTGGTACGGTGCGGAGGTGAGGGTGGCTGTGTGCCTCGCGGGCAGGGAGCCCTTGCTGGTGCTCACCACCATGTAATGGCCTGGAGAGAGAGAAGCCCCTGTGCCGTGACCCCACACACACCCCTTGCCCAGCCCTGCTGGGGGGCACTGAGGTCTGCGTGGGCAACCCCTGCATGGCCAGGGGGAATGCTGGGGCTGGGGGGACCCTGGGTTGGGGAGCCCTGGCGTTGGGAAACTGTGGGTTTGAGGAGCCCTGGGGTTGGAGAGCGCTGTACTCAGTGCTCCTTTCATGCTGAAGCAGCAGCTCAGAGCGCAGAGGGCGGGGGAGCTGAGCCCTGTGGCCATGCTGGCAGCAGAGATGCAGGGAGCGTGGGCAGGGTGGCTCCCCAGAGCCCCACAAAGCCATGGCCCTGGTACCTGTGGCAGTGCCGGTGGTGTGGTCGGCCGGGGGGCCAGTGGTGGTGCCGGTGCTGTTGCTCTGCCGCAGCCACGCCGGCTGCTCACTGCCCACTAGCCCGCAGGTGCCTGCCTCAAAGGAGCAGGAGAGCTCGGCCCCACAGGCCCCTGCTGTCAGTGTCAGGTCGTCCAGCGCCATGTCACCCATGAAGCCATCCCGCAGGGCTTCGAAGGCCAGCTGTCACCAGGGGCAAGACGGCAGCATCAGAGGAGCCCAGCCTGCGCCCCATGGCACAGGGACCCCAGCACAGCACAGCCCTGCGCCACTGGGCACCCCCGGCCCTCACCCGGTAGCGCTGCTGTCCCGTGGCAGGGAGCGTCACCAGACCCCGGTGCCAGAGGCTGCCCCGGGTCCCCCGCTGGGTCCACAGCACTGTCTCCTCTGCTCCCTCCAGCTGCAGTTTGAGGTTCAGGGTGCCTGGGCAGAGGGGAGCGTTGAGGAGCCAGCCCCGGTGTCCAGGCTCACTGTGGTACAGCACAGCCCTGGGTGCCCTGTCCCGCACCCGCTGGGACCCTGCAGTCCTCAGCACTAGCCAGGGCTGGGGCATCCTATTGAGGATGCACTTACCTATCTGTGGGCCAGCCAGGCGGTACCAGAAGGAAAGGCAGCGTGGGGTGGCAGCGGGCTCCTGGCCATAGGTGATGAGCTGCGCGTGCTGCCCGCGGCTCCACGGCGCCGAGGGGTCGGTGGCCAGGAAGTAGCCTGAGCATTGGGAACAGCGAGGGTGGATGGGACACGGACGCGGGCACTCCAAGCTGTGCCCACCTGTCCTGCCCTCACCACCAGGGCCTCATCATGCCCCCAGCCCCAGGTCTGGGTGCCCCTGGGCTGCCTTGGCTGAGCTTGCCCCACATGCAGGGGGCTCCCAGGGCTGCTCAAGGTGCGCAGGGCACGTCCCACCCTGGGGACAGGGGGCTGCGGGGTCCCCTGAGCTTCCTGGGCCCCTGGAAGAGGAGCTGGCCCCTTACCCGAGCCGGTGGTGTGGTCGGAGCCCTGCCCCTGCCCCATGCCGTGGACCCACTGGAAGTCACTGGCCTGATCCTGGTACCAGCCACACAGGCCCGTCTCAAAGTTGCAGGACAGCTCTGGCCAGAGAGAGGTGACCATGGTGAGAGTGATGTGGATAAAACACCCCAAAAGCAAGCAGGTCTCCTCAATGTCCCTTTCCTCTGCCCAGCACATCTGTTCCCCCCGTCCCGCTCCCCAGGTTCACCCCAGGCTCCTGGGGGTGGCGAGTGCCGGGGGGCAGGATGCGTGTTCAGCCCAGCCCCGGTGCTCCCACAGCCGCAGCCCTGTCCCTGGGGTGTGGACAGGGTGAGGGTCACCTGGCAGCCCCCAGGCAGCAGCACCCACCTCCCAGTGGCTTGGTGGCTCTGAGCGGGGTCCCCTCCTGCCCACCGTGCCCGGAGGAAGGCACCTGTATGCCCCGACGCACCTGTGGCCCCTGGGGGTACCACGCTGGGGTCGCAGTGCACGAACGTCACGTTGTCAATGGCGGCATTCACCGGGTCCTGCAGCTCCACCAGCCCCAGCAGCTCGACCTGGGGGTGGTGGCGGTGAGCCCTGGGCTGCCGGTGGCACAGGCACTGCCCTGCCTGCTGCCGGCCAGGCTGTTGTACCTGGAAGGGCCGGGCCCTCTCCCCCAGCGGGATGCGGACGTGTCCCCAGCCCATGCTGCTGTGCCCCTGTATGTGCCAGGCCAGGTGGGTCATGCCCGTGGCATGGTCTGCGACGGTGACGGCGAGGAAACCTGGGCACAAGAGACCGTGCTGGGGGCATGGGTGGCCCTGTCACCCACCCAGCCTGCAGCCACAGGGGACGGGGGAGCCCCCTGGCTCCAGGCGGTGCGATGGGGCAGAGTGGGGCTGGGAGAGTCAGCGGGGGCTGGCAGTCGCCCCTGGGCCAGGCAGGGGCTACCTTGTGGGCTGCTGTGGATGTGGTAGCTCATCTCCATGGTGCAGGCCGGGCCGGAGGGGCCCAGCAGAGGTGTGCGTGCCTTTGCAGGAGCCACCATTTGTCCTTCTCCTCCCTGGAGGGCCAGGAAAGCCCCTGGGCAAGAAAACAGCCTGAGAGAGTCGGGGCAGAGCCCCAACAAAGCACCCCCAGCTGAAGCACCCTGCTCCCAGCACCCTGCCTGGGCATCATCCCAACCCCTCCCGCAGCAGCATCCATCCACCTGAACAGGAGCAGGGGCAGGGGTCTCTTCACCGTGGGAGCCCCCATGGTGCTGGGGACCAACGAGCACCATCTCGGCAGTGGAAATGGCCTCACCTGCTCCCACGAGGGCGGTGGCTGTGGGCTCGGTGGCCCTCTGCACGCCCCAGCGCAGATGGCCCATGCTGACATCATGCCAGCCCCCAGCTCCCTCCTCAAAGGTGGTGGCTCCTGCAAAACCAAGCGATCAGCGCTGCAGTGCCGCGGCACTTCTCGGGATGCCCCAGCCCCAGCTGCGGGTTCCCCAGATCCCCTTGCCCCGGTCCCCACAGTGACTCCAGGCACAGGGAGCCAGGTGCCCGGAGCCCACCCACAGGCTCTCACCACAGAGTTTCTCATCGGAGCCGTCAGTGCACGTCTTGGCAAAGTCGCAGGCCAGCTCAGCGCTGATGCAGCCCCCATCATCGCAGGTGAACTCCTCGGCTGTGCAGGGGCCAGCACGGTCCTGGCCCGACAGTGCTATCAGAGCTGGATCTGATGGTGAAAGCCCCAGGCTGGAGCGTGGCACTGGCAGGGTGCGAGGTCAGACCCCGGTCTGGGCATCATCCCCAGTGCTGCCCCTTCCAGTTGCAGCCCCGCTGGGTGTCCCCTGCCCCAGCACAGCCTGGCCGTGGCACCAAAGCCCTGTGATGGCTGTCTGCACCTCCCCACTGGTCTGTCCCCACGGCTGGTCACTGCTGGTCCTGAGCCCCTCCCTGGCTCTCCACGTCCTCCAGCCCTGCCATGCCTGCTGCCACCAAACAAAGGGGACCTGGTAGTGGCCGGTGGTCTCTGCGTGTGTGACATGGCTGGGGAAGGAGGTTTTGGGGCAGGGGGTGTCACAGCTTCAGGACCAGGACACCAGGCACCCCAGGCTGTAGTACTCAAGGCAAGTGCTTGCCACGTTGTGCCAAGGATGGCCATTGTGACAAGTGGAAGGATGGGCAGACCCTGAGGTGAGTTCTTTAGCGATGGTGGCATGGCCACAAGGCACCTGGGGGCTGCTGCCCACACCCCCAGCTCACCCTGCTGTCGCGCACAGCCTGGAGACAGGATCAGGTCATCGATGGCCACGGTCCCCCCACTGCTGGCCACCCCCTTGATCAGCACCTGCAGGGAAGCACCATGCCGGCAGTGTCGTCACGGGGTCTTGCACAGCACAGAGGGGCTGCGTGACACTGCTGGGAATGAGGGGACACTGGGGAACTGTGGGGTGGGGGACCCAGCCCCTCTGATCAGCCGGCACTCATGTCCCCAGGGAAGGGGTCCACAGGAGCAAGGGCGATGCTGTGGCTGGAAGGGCTGCATAAGGTGGGGTTGGGGCAATGATGCTGCCCTTGTGCATGCCCCATGGCTTGTGGCTGCCCAGGGGTGCCATGGGGTGCTGTTGGGGTGCTGCCAGGGTGCCCTGCATGGGCAGCTGGGAGAGGGTTGGGTTGTGTGGGTGGTCATAGGGGACTGCAGATGGGCTGGGAGAAGGCATGGGGTGACATGGGGTGTGTGAAGAAACAGGGTGGTCCCTGGGTCTGGGGGGATTTGGAAGTGGGATCATGGGGACAGGAGGGTGGTACACGCCATCACCAGGAGACCCAGCTCTGGCCTCTGGTTCCCAGTCCATACCCTACCCGTGGTCCCATGGGTGTGTACTGGAGGCCCACAGATCAGACACGCTGCATGGGGGCAACCCCTTGCCCTGCAGCAATGCTGGTAGAGGCCGCCCTGGGGTCGGGTTTTCAG
Organism: Anseranas semipalmata; assembly: GCA_013399115.1. Lineage (NCBI taxonomy): Eukaryota > Metazoa > Chordata > Aves > Anseriformes > Anseranatidae > Anseranas > Anseranas semipalmata. The sequence goes on from VXAA01003187.1 coordinate 82,012, forward strand.
GGCCGGGGCAGTGTCACTGCAAGGTCCCCGGGCACAGTGGGGCTGTGGGCACCCAGCTCACCCAGCATGGCTCCAGCCCACCTTGAAGTTCCCCGTCACATTGAAGTCCACTCTCTCCCGGACCCAGCAGCTGCCCGTGTCCCCTTTCCTCTCTCTCACCAGGTGCTCGGCGGAGTTGGTCACGTAGGAGATGCTGAGGCTGCTGGTGGCCGAGCCGTGGAGGTGGCAGTACAGCACGAGCTGGAGCCAGGGAGCAGCAGTGAGCGAGCCCTGAGGGCTGAGTAGGGGCATGGAGCCCCTGCACCCCATGGGATGCTCACAAAGGTGGAGCTGGAGAAGCTCAGCACTCCCAGCAGGTGCTGGAGATGCCACCCACCACCCCCAAACCTGCTGTCCTCCCCAGGCAGAAGACCAAGGCAGCCCTGGCCCCATGTGGTGGTCCCTGCAAACGGGGACCCCCATCCCTCACCACTGCCGTGCCCCTGGGACTGCCGTCCCCTGCCCTGCACTCGCGCACTCGCAGTGACTCACGAAACAGGAGCTGGTGGCCTGCAAAGTGTGACTGCTCAGCCTGGCCATGCTGCCAGCCCCTGTGGCCAAGGCACTGCCAACATGGAGGAAATGGCCTGCGGGAGACACCGGGATGGGGCTGAGCGGCTCCGGGCATGCAGGCGCAAACGCAGAAGGAGCAGGGCTGACAGTGGGGGCCAGGGAGGCTGGCACCACCAGGTGGCATGTGGAGCACCATGCACACCCATTCGCAGCTCGTGCCCCCCCAACCCTGCCATCACAGCTTTTAATTCGGTTCCCCCAGTGTTCACCAAGGGGCTGTTTTCCTGCCAAGGCCCAAAGCAGGGGAAAACCAGAGGGCCCGGGAGAGGACAGCCGGTGCTGCTAGGATTAGCAAGGGCAGCTGCTTATCAGCACCGAGTGGCTGCAAGGTTTCCAGCCACGCTTGCAAAGCCTCTCCCCGAGGAGCCATCCGTTGCTCACTGTTTACAGAGGCTGTTTTCCCAGCGCAGCCCCAAGCCGAGCCCAGGCGCGCTGTTATCGCAGGGGCCGGAGGGCACTTCCGTGCTGGGACCAGCGACGCCAAGGCTGGCGGGTGGCTGGATTCCCCAGTGTGACATCCCAGTGACCCTGGTGGGGCTTGCAGGGGGTCTCGCTGCCCAGCACATACCTGCCACGCTGTTCGTGCTGTGGTCCCGTGTGGGGACACCATACGTGGTCCCCAAATTCATGCTTGTGTTCCTCTCCCATGCCGGCTGCCCAGCCTGCACTTCCCAGTTGCAGAAACCTTCCTCAAAGGAGCAGTTGTCGAAGCCCTCTGTGGGGGGAGTGAGAGCAGTGACACAGGGATGGGGGCCCAGCCCCACCCGGGCACGGAGGCCCACGATGGGCTGTGCTGACATTTCCCTGTGGCAAAGGCTGTTGTGTGGTTTTGCCCCCGCTGCTGTAAAGCTCCAGGGCAGCGCTGGAACAACCCATGCCAACCCCATGCCAGCCCATGGCCCCATGGGATCAGATCCTCTGCACATCTGTGCCCCCCACCCAGGGCTGGAGATGCTCACGGCACCGCTGCTCAGTCTCGTCCGAGCTGTCCCCACAGTCGTCGGTGCGGTCACAGAAGCGGTTCAGCGCCAGGCAGGAGCCCTGGCTGCAGCTGCTCTCCTCCACCCCGCAGACCTGCTGCCCAGGTGCTGGGGATGTGGGACACGGTGTCAGCACCTTGCTGGCCCCCCCAGGGACCCCAGCACCCCACTGTGCTGCGCTCCCTGCTTTGTCCTTCCCTCGGTTGCTCTCCCCATCTGAGGGATGGCTTCTCCCTGCCCACCATGTGCCCTAGCCAGGGCAGGTGACCCCGAGACACCATGGGTGCTGGGAGAGCTCACACAGAGCACGAAGGCCAAACCAGCACCCTGGGGTCCTGGCTTGCATCATCCCAGCAGCCACGGGACTCACCCTGCAAGCCGCAGTTCCTGAAGACGATGTCATCGAGTGCCAGCACTGCCCCGCGTGCAGGCGGCTGCGTCAGGGCGAAGGTGAGCTGAGATGAGAGGCGAGGGCTGGGTGAGCCGAGCGTCTGCCCAAGCCACCCAGGCAGCCTCTGCTCCCAGTGCAGCTCATGGAGCCCAGCCAGCCCCCAGCATCCCCCGGCCCCAGATCCCAGGGACGGTACCCAGATGCCTAGGCGGCCCCATCTCACCTGGAACTGCCCCGTGATCCGGCCTGGGTATGCCACCAGCTGGTGCCAGCCCTCAGCCCCGTGCTCAGGGCTCCGCCACAGCTCTACCACCTTGTCCCCGAATGCCATGGTCAGGCGCAGCACCGGCCACTCTGTCTGGTTGAGCCCTGTGGGGAGCCCCAAGACGTGGCCTTCGGCACTGGGCCTCCCAGGGTGCCCGCAGGGTGACTCAGACCCCACCAGCTCCGGGGTCCGGAACACGGTCCTGCCAGCTCTGCTTGCGGGGCATGGAAGAGGCAAGCAGGATGGCAGGGACCGATCTCAAGGTGCCAGTGGCTCTGTCCGTCCCCAGTGCCCCCCGTGGCCACTTCCCTGCCCTGGTACTCATGGGCGCCCAGCTGCACTCACCGCTTCCTGAGAGGTGGTACGAGGCCCAGATTTCGCACGTGGCGGCTGCTTCCTGCATCACCGGTGACCTGAGCCAGGCAGTGGCTGTGGCCTTTGCCGGGGGGGACACTGTCACCATGAACCACCCTGGGGAGGGCAGAGCAGAGTGGGTGGCTCTGGAGCTGTGGCTAGCACCTCTCCTGTGGGCAATGCCCCTGCACCCTGCCAGGACAGGAGCCCCAGCACCCTCAGGGCACCCTTAGCCCTGAGGTTTGGTGCTGTGGGCGCCCACAGAGCAGCTCCCACTTACCCCGGTCCGTGCCCATGGTGTGGTCTGAGTGGGGCCCCGTTCCCCATTTGTCTAGGCTGGCCCGGCCCCGCACCCATCTGTAAGATGAGGTGCTCACATCCTGCCAGCCGCAGCTGCCTTCCTCGAAATCACAGGTGAAGGGGGTGCCCAGCGCAGCTGAGATCCGCAGGTACCCTGGGGACAGGGGGACAGGGGTCAGGGCAGGGCTGGGTCCACCCCGGGGAGCTGCTGTGTCCCCAGCTCCATTGCCTGCCCGCCAGGCACCCACCGCACTGGTTCTCGTCGGAGCAGTCACTGCAATAGCACACGAAGTCACAGAGGTGCTCGGCTGCGCTGCTGCAGCTGTTGACAACAGCAGCCCCGCTGGAAAGGACAGCCCCGGCTGCGAGAGAGAGGAAGGGGCTGAAAAACCCCATGGAGGAGCCAGGCATGGGGCCACAGCAGGTGACATCTGTGCAGGATCCTCAGTTTGGGACCCTGCTCGGGGGGGGGAGCTGGGCTCTCAGCGGCATCGTTCCTTGGACAGGACCCCCTGCCACTGCCCGGCTGGCTTGGCAGCCAGGGCAGGAGTTTCACCAGGGCCTGGAGAAAAGCAAAATCCTCCAAGGCCCAGGGTCCTGCCCCATCCCTGCCCAGTTGTGCCCACACTCACGGTTTGGCATCTCCCACCACCAGCACTGCAGCACCAGACCCTACCAGGGCCACGGCATTGACCCTGCTGCTGTCACCCTGTTATATCACACCCCTGGTCAGATCCTCAGCCCCCGTTTGGGGGGGACACAGGAAGATTTGGGCATTTCCTCCTCATGCTGAGGAAAGCCATCAGATACCCAGCCCGACGCTGACTTGTCCCTTGCTGCTCCAGCATGTGCTTGCCCCAGGGATTCCCTGTTTGACCTCCATGGGCAGAACCCTGACAGAGGGGTTTGCCCCCCTCCCTCCCTCCAAGCTGGGAAAGCTGCATCAGCGCTGGAAGGGGAGAGGGGGGGGAAAACAAGCCCCCCTGTGGGGCAGGGATGGATGGGACCAGCAGCGCTGTGGCCCCTTCTCACCCCACAGCGTGACCCAAGGCACGGCCCCGGCATGGGGAAACAACTCACCCAGCAGCAGCAGGGTTGGGAGGAGCACGAGCCCAGACATCTCAGCCTCTGGGATGTGACACAGGCAGAAGAAAACCAGGAGAGGCAGGGGCCGGGGGAGGCCACGCTGCGAGCACCAGGCTGGAATCTGTTCCCCGGGACCTGCCCCGCTCTGGACTTCAGCCCCACTGTTATCTGTGCTGTCACACGGCGCAATTGCATCAGGCGTAGTAAAACACAGGGCTCGACTCTTTCTGAGTGTGAGTGGGGACACGTGGAGGTGAGAAACCCTGTGCCCTCCCGTGGAGCAGCCACCCCAGACAGAGGCTGTGGGCAGGATCCCAGCTGAGCCCTGGCAGGCACCGAGCTGGGCGGGAGCCGGCGATGGGCTCCCCGGCAAAGGAGCCGGCAGGCTGCGGGGCGGCCCTAGGCAGAGCGTCCCCCGCAGGGCTGATCCTTCCCCTCTGCTCAGCACTGGGGAGAGAGGTGCGCGTACTCCAGCTGGGGCCATGGGGGGACTGGAGCATCTTTCACATGAGGAGAGGCTGCAAGAGGTGGAGCCTGAAGAGGGTGCGAGGGAATGGAGACAAGGGAGCCAGGCTCTTCCCCGTACTGAGTGCCCAAGGAAGGGACAAGACAACGAGAACAAACTCTGATACATGAAATGCCACCTGAGTTTAAGAAAAACCTTGTTTCTGGTGAGGGTCATCAAAACCAGAACAGGCTGCCCAGGCAGATTATGGGGTCTCCACCTGTGGGGATGCTCAAAACCCATCTGGATGCAGCCCTTGGGGGCTAGTGCAACCCTGGGGTTACGCTAGACCGTCTCTGGAGGTGCCTCCAACCTCAGCGATTCAGGGACTCGAAGGGAAGCTGTGCTCCTCCATCCTACTGATCCCAGACACTCACATCCCCCTCCCAGGTTTTGATGCCTAACTGCCATTCGTGTTCAGGGAACTGGACCCTGTGCACGCATCACTGCTGGGTGGTATCACCCAGGCACGGGGGAGCAGAGCTCTTCACATAGAATCACACAGCATGGCTGAGGCTGGAAGGCACCTCTGGGTCCCTCTGGTCCAACCCCTGCTCCAGCAGGGCCACCCAGAGCAGGGTGCCCAGGACCACGTCCAGGTGGCTTTGGCGACTCCACAGCCTCTCTGGGCAGCCTGTGCCAGTGCTCCGTCACCCGCACAGCACAGAAGTGCTTCCTGATGTTCAGAGGGAGCCTCCTGGGCTCCAGTTTGTGCCCGTTGCTCTTGTCCTGGCACTGGGCACCACTGACAAGAGCCTGGCTCTGTCTTCATGGCATCCTCCCTACAGGTATCTTACACATAGATGAGATCCCCCTGAGCCTCCTTTTCTCCAGGCCGAAGTGTCCCAGCCTCTCCCCACAGGAGAGCTGCTCCAGTCCTTTGATCATCTTGGGATGATCTTTTGTCTTGAGTGGGCCCAGTGCAACCTAGTGCATGCTCTGGGCACCTGGGCTCAGCTCCTGGTGTTGTCCCCCCCAGCTTACAAGGACAGAGGTGGGTTTGGGCACCATCCTCCCCAGGAGACAGCTCCAGCCCCAAGCCACCAGCCAGGCAGTGGGCCTTGCAACAAAGCTGGGAGCACCCCCAGCCTGGTCCATGAAGCTCACCCCAATCCATCGCTATCCACTTTTTCCTGTTGCACATGGGAAGTTTGAAGCAGGACGTGGGGCACTTGGGCTGAACATCAGGTCTCACTAACCCTGCACATCTCTGGGCACAGAGGAAGCACCTCCCCTAGGGGACCCCCCAGACCAGGAGGGAATCAACACCTGAGCTGCTTTTCCAGGGCACTGCGCTGCTGTGCTCCAGATCCCTATGTCAGATGACTTCCTTGCTCGCAGATGTGAGCAGGGCTCTGTTCCTTGTGTCTGCTCAGGGCGGTTTGATCCTTCCCCCGTGAGGATGACAAGACACTGCCTTAGAGGGATGGTTTTATCAGGGAGCGATAGGACAAGGGGTAATGGCTTTAAACTAAAAAGGGTGGTTTTATATTTAGATATAAGGAAGAAATTCTTCACCATGATGGTGGCGAGGCACTGGCACAGGCTGCCCAGACAAGCTGTGGATGCCCCATCCCTGGAGGTGTTCAAGACCAGGTTGAATGGGGCTCCTTGGGCAGCCTGGGCTGGTGGGTGGCATCCCTGCCCAGGGAAGGGGAGGGGGGTGGAACTGGATGATTTTTCAGGTGCCTTCTGATTCCTGTCCACGTCGCACTTCCCCTGACAGCAACCAGGGAGGACAGGGAGCAGCAGACAGCATCCAGGATGGAGCTGCGAGGACACTTGCGTAAGACTGGTGCTGAAGCTCAGTCGCAGCCTGGCCTTAGCCACCACCCTCACCCCAGCAGAGGGGCTGCACGCACAGCCGAGCGAAACAGGGGCTGGGGCCAGGCCACAGGCTTGCCTGGGAAGGTGAGGTTCCTCCAGCCCTGCCCTTGTATGAGACAGCGATGGCACAACCCACCCAGCCAACCTCACCTGCACATCTCCCTTGAGCTCTACCACCACCAAAACCTCCAGCAGCTTTTCCCAGCCTCTCACCATCCCCATCCTCCTCACCACAGAAGTGCAAGCAGAGACCCCCCCCTTGGAAGAGCAAGCTGGGAAATACAGAGGAGCAGGAACCAATGCTGGCTGTCCAGAGGGTTGAATCCAAGGAGGATGCTCTACCTCAAGGTGTGATCAATCACTGTCCTGCGTGGGTGAGAACAGTGCACATTCTTCCAAACCGTGCTCTCGGCCAGCTCCGCCCCATCTCCCAGCAGCTAGGGGCAGGAGATGAAGGGACATGTTCTGTGGGCCACTGTCATTGCAGTGCTCCTTCTGCCCAAGGAGTCTGCGTGTCCGCTCTGCCCTTCCCATTGTCACTCATGAAGACTCATTGCTTTCTACTAAAAGTTCCCTCACAGTTCTGCTTCTGGCCCCAGTTTTGCTCACTGTTCTCATGGCTGGAGGAGAGGCACTACTTTCACAACCCACCACACCTGCCTCAGTTGCTCCCAAGGCTAATCCTGACACGTACCTGTCACCCCCCCAGACACTGCCTCCAACAGAAGTCTCTGTGGAGATGGAAACTTGGGGGCTCACTCCCACTGTGAGGGAACTGCAGGCCCAGGTACACCCTGGACATGCAGAACAAGCTGAGCCATGAACACACAACCAAGCAGGGCCAACGGCGCTCCCCAGCATGTTTAATTCTCACATACAGGTGGGACAAACCCTTGCCGGGGGGAGGCCAGGGCTGAGTGTCCGCCAGCTTCACCCAGGTAAGGACTTCAACCGTAGACTTTGCGGCTCTGTGGCAGGGAGATGGGAAGAGTCCATGGCACGTGGGAGGTCCAGTGACAGTGGAGATGGGCATGTTCCCCTGGAGGATGGAAGCTCGTCAATGCAGTGAATTCAACACAAAGAAAAACCCAGCAGAGCCCAGAGTGCTGCTGACCGCTGGGACCCTGCTGACATTTCCCGAGCGCTGGAGGCGGCCCCACCAGCTCCAGGCTGGTGCCGGTGCTGTTGTCCCACTAGATCACGTCAGTAGCCTTCATCTGCCCAGGTGATCTCATAGTCTGGATACTTGGCTTTCAGCTTCTCTGTAGTCACAGAGTGATTTGCTCGCCCAAAGCCCTGGAAGAGGAAAGAGGATCCAAAAAGTAAAGCAGATGAGGTTATCACCTACAGAAGAGCTTAGCAAGCAGCTGAGACAGCTCAAAGCAATTGGACGCTCTGGGAGAAGCCTGCAGTAGCAGAAGATGCCACTGATCCCATGTCTGTGAAAGACTCATTGGCTCAGATCAATACGTGGCACTGTCTGAAACTGTGTGTAGCTCAGCGTGGTGCTGGCTGCCAGGCAGCATGGCACTTGTCCGGGGGTAGTGCCACCCTGCCACCCCAAAGCCACCCTGGGGGACGAGCGCTGGGAGGACTGGAGCTGGTATCACCGACACCCTTCTCAGGGTGCACAGCTGTGTGGCCTCTACCCCGAGCCCCTGGGGGACCCGGCCAGAACTTCAGCCGCAGCACAGATGGGAAGTGGAAACGGACCTGGGGAGGCAACTGAGCGCTACCTGGCCGAGGTGGGCCTGGCAGAGAGCCACAGGGCAGGAACCGCGGCTCCTGCAGGCACCCCCAGCTCAGCCCCACAGTGCCCAGGCACCCGCGGCACTGCGGGTGTTCGGCCGCGGTCTCTGTGCTTTGGCTGAGCGCTTGTACTTTCAGATGCTGCCTTATCTTATGCAGTACGGCCATTTGTGCCGTCTCAGCTGCTGCCACCGGGAAGGAGGAGCCGCATCTACAGAAAGCCCCTCGACCCTGACGCACCCCCAGCCAGGCCAGGCACGCACCAGCCGGGCTCGGAGAAGGGCTGCTTACTCACCAGGCCCAGCCTGAAAGCCGGGCACCTCTGGGCTCGGCACCCGCAGAGCTTGCCCGGGGCGGAGGAGGACGCACGCCTCCCTCCTGCCGGGCAGGGCCACTCACCACCGAGTATCCGTAGACGTGGATCTTCTTCTCCTCGTGCTGGTGGGAGATCCGGCCGCCCCCCAGGCACTCGCACTCGAAGCCCTGC
>VXAA01003187.1:100259-164253 GCA_013399115.1 Anseranas semipalmata
TGCCCGCGGCGGCCGGAGCCCCGGGGGGGGACACTCAGGGGACACAACGGGCAGGCGCCGAGACGGGCAGGCACCGTGCCCGGGGGCTGCCAGCACACGACGGCCGCAGCGCGGGGACCCTGCCTCAGTTTCCCCCTTCTCCCGCATGCGGGGTCCCGGCGCCGGCGGGGTGCCCTGGTGAGTGGCCTCGGTGCTGGGGACCCGCCAGGGTGGCCTGGGGGTCGCAGGCAGCTCCGAGCCCGGCGCTGCAGGCCTGTTGCCTGCACGCATCTCTGCTTTAATGGGATTTGCTTCATTTCAAAATCCTCCACAGCAAAAATCCTTCCTCCCTCTGCTGCGGCACTGAGCAGCACAGAGCATCCCTCCGTGCAGAGGAGCACCGGTGTCAGCGCGGTGCCTGCAGCACGCCTGCACACCCGTGTGCGCACACATGCACACCTACATCGGGTGCACCCGGAGCGGGAGCGCCACTGGCTGCCGTGGCACGATGCCCGCTGCGGGGAGCAGCAATGGGCACGGGGAGCTCCGGCAGCGCTGGTGACCGAGCGCTTGCAGTAGTGCTCGGATCTGGAAGCAATGACTCATGGTGACCCAGTGCTGATGTCCTTACAGTGGGGCCAAGATGTGGCCTCCAGGACTGTGGTGGTGACGCGCAGGGATGCACAGATCCCCTCGCCTTCCCCCGCCGCTGCCGAGCGCCCCAGGGGACGCTCCTGGCTCCCGGCGCAGCGCTCCCGGCTGTGCCCAGCACCTGTCTGCCCCGGGGCTGGCATTGCTGTGACTGCCTGCAGAAATGCGCCGCGGGCGTCTGTTGGGCACTTTGTCCCAAAACGCCCCTGTGCTCCCAGGGGCACGGTGGGGACAGCTGAGCGCACTGGTGTGAGCAGCCCTCGCCCTGCGTGGGAGCAGGCTGAGCCCCAGGAACTCATTGCACAGATGATCAGGGTGCGATGGCTGCGGCCGCTGCGAGGGGCAGCTCGTCCGTGCTGCACAGGCGAGCGAAGCCCCTTCTCGCTGCAGAGCCAAGCAGCCCCCAGGGCACTGGGGCCCGGGACCCTGCCACCCCCTCCCACCCCCCCTCCCCGAGCTTCCATTTTCCTCCCTGCAGGACGCAGAGCTCATTTCAGCTGCTCCTGCTGCCCCCGGCTCCTGGCCCTGCGGCCCCCGCGGCCCCCACCGTGCTGCTCCATCTGCTCCCCGCCTGCTGCCAGCCTCGCGCCAGCCAGCCCCATGCCTGAGCTGAGCCCCGACGAGGCTCGCTACACAGCCACTGAGGCACTCGGGTGCTTGGGCCAGGCTGGCTCGCGGCTCGGGGGGGTCTCAGCGCCCCACACAGCCGCAGGGACGGGTGTAAATCTCTGGGCAGCTGCAAAGGGAGGGCAGGACAAGCACAGCAGTGGTGGCTGGGAGCCAGCCAGAAAGCAAAGGGGTAAAATCCATGAAAGTGACCCAGAAGATGTAGGAGCCCAAATCCTGTCGGGAACGCACGGAGTCCTGATGCAGGGATGCTGCTTCCAGGCAGGCACGGAGACACCTTTACCAAGGGCACAGGGGCTGCGTCCCCTGCAGTGCCACCTCTGTCCCCACAGCTGTGGTTCCGGGTGATGCCTGCAAGGGCTGGGGCTGGTGGGAGTCCCTGGTGGCTGTCACCTGTTCGGAGCCCCACGCCTTGGGGCAGCCACGGAGCCTTAGCTGCCCGAAGGCAATGGGGATCAGTGGGGACGAGCAGGCTGGCCTGTGTTCCTGCGAGCCTTGTGGCGAGGGGCAGCGGGACAGTCTGCTCCCCCCGTGTGGCTGCTATTTTAGGCTGGGAAGTGCTGAGGACAGCAACCGGCCATGGGCACAACTCCAAGCCACTGGAGGTGGCAGCGCCAGGGCCTGTGGGTGCCTCCTCCTCGGAGCAGGGGCAGCGCTGGGAGAGAGGAGAAGGGGAAGCTGCCGTGGGAGGAGGATGGAGCTGAAGGCTCTGGCAGTGGCTGACACTGAGCACTGGGGTGGGCTGGTGCTTGGGGCTGTGTTGCCCCCAGCCGCCCATTCTGGGGCACCCAGTAAGCGGGGGGCAGCCGCAGCTCTGCCCTCAGCACGAGCACAGGGCTGCTGCCTGGCCTGCGCCCGCTGCCCACTGGGGTGCCAGCCCCTGGGATGTTGGGGACACCCCTCGCACTGCCCTGGGAACAGCCCTGCGCGGGCAGCAGGACACTACGGAGAAGAAGGCGACCGCCCCGCTCAGAGGACGGTGCTGCTGGGCCCCCTCTCTGGCACAACCCGGGGCTGAGGGCGCAAGCCCGGGCTCATCCCCACGGCCGCTGTCGCCAGGCAGGAGCAGCCCCATGAGACCCCGTCCAGGCTGTATGGCCGCAGCTCGGGGGCATGCAGGAGCAGTCAGGCTGGGCTGGGCAGGGGTAAACCCTGCTCCTCTGCTGGGGCTTCAGCCTGCTGGGGGCTGGGGGCTTCTCCCCCTCCAAAGCCAAAGGAGAGCAGAGGCCAGGGCTGGGCACTGTGCGCCCGCCAGCTCTGACATGCAGCCTCCCCGCCAGCAGCAGCTCCCGGCCCCATCCTGCTGTGGTGCGGAGAGGCCAGTGCTGTGCAGGGGACAGCAGCCATGGCTGTTTGCTACGATCATTCATCAGCTGCCTACACACCACAGGGCCGCAGCCCGTCCTAGCTTTTTCCCTGAAAAAAAAGCAAATCCAGCTGGCGGAAAGGGGGATGCTGTGCTGGAGCAGCTCTGCAGGATGGCCCTTGCTCGGCCCCGCTCCCTGGGGGTGCAGGGGATGGGAGCGGTGGGTCCCGCACCCTGTCCCTGCAGCTGGGGGTACCCTGGCCACCGCGCCTGCGTGTGACAGGCTCAGCTCTGCCATGCCCCAGCCAAGGGGGAAGCGGAGGCCCGGCAGAGCAGCGAGCCCACAAGTCGCCTCAGGAGCCTGTGCTGTCGCTGGGCCCTCGGCCACCTCAGGCAGGACCGACCTTGGGGTTGGGGTGCAGGGGCTCACCCCTGACCTGTGCAGCCTGCAGGGTGGGGGCATCGCGCCAGGCCTCCCCGAGGAACAGTCCAGTGGGGCCAGCAGGACACAGAGCCAATGGGGCTGGTCCCTGCTGTCCCCACTGTCCCACAGTGCTGTACATGGGGCACCTGGAGACGCTTCTTCCATTCGCAGCCTCCCTGCGCTGTCCCATTTACCCTGACCCTGTGCCGACGGAGCTGCTGCTCACAGGGGTCAAACCCCGCTGCCCCGCAGTGTGCTGGTCCCCACCAGCCACCACCTGCAGCTGCAGGTTCATCGAGATGTTCCTTAGCTGACAGTGCCACCAGGACATCCCACCGTGCAGGGGGACAGCTGACCCAGCCTGCTGTGCTGGAGCCACGGGATGGTGTGGGGAGCCAGGAAGGCAAGAGGGGGCAGGCTTGGGGACAGAGAGGCAGCACCCATGGGTCACCTGCCAGCCTTGAAGGCCACCCATCCTGCTGGGGCTGCAGCAGAGCTGGGCGTCTCCTCGCTGCCGCCCTGCTGGTGCTGGTGCCAAGGTCACCAAGAGCCCTGCTGTGTCCCCAACTCTCCTGCACATCGTCACCTGTGCCTTCCTCTGACCGGCACAGCCCCGTGGGTGGCAAGGGACAACTGCAAAAACAGGGTGACCTGGCAGAGCCAGCCCCATCTCTGTGCGGCTGGAAATGGAAAAACCTCAAAGGTTTGGGGCCTGGATGGATTCTCAAGCTGCCTGCCTCCCACATGCGTTGTACCGGGAAGGGCCGTGCGGCCCCAGCGGCACAGCAGTGAAACAAGGCGGCAGCTCAGCATGGGGACCGCGATGGGAAGTGACAGCGCTGTGCAGGCAGCCGCGAGCCTGGCCCCGGGGCCACCTGCGAGATGGAGCCCAGCGTCAGGGTGATTGCACTCGCAGGGTGATGGCTCGGTGAGAAACGGGGCCTGGGCACGACTCCAGCCGAACACGAGCGGCTCCGTCGAGGCAGGTGAGGAGGTGGTTCCTGGGTCAGGGCAGGAGGGCACTCGCCCTCCCAAACACGGCAGATGCATCCACACAACCCCAGCACACAGCCTGCGGGACTGAGCATTTGGAGGTGATGCAGGGTCTGTGCCACAGCCATGACACCTGCATGTGGCCCTGGACCGGCCTTGTGCTCGCCACTGCCACCACCACGGCCCTATTTATTTTAGCAAATCCATTCCCCGATCCCCCCGAAGCCCACAGCCATGGCACTGGCACAGTTGGGGCTGGGTGAGGCTGGCAGCTCAGACACCGCTGCTGGGCTCTTTTCAGAGTTTGGTCAAAGAGAAAATCTTCGCTCCAGGGCTCTGTTCAGCTCTTGCTGTTTCTCTGCAGCTTTCGGGGCTTGTGTTTCTCCAAGGGTTTCTCCAAGCCACCAAACATGACCCCAGGACCTGGAGAATGCACCTGTGGCTGCAAGGGCTGCCTGCAGTGCGTGGGTGCCCTGGAGCTGGCGAGGCCGAGTGGGTGGAGGTGGCTGCCAGCCCCCAGCTCTGCGTGATTTTGGGCTGCTCACTGCCCACGGGTGCTGCATCCACTGCAGTGGCATCCACCAGGGTGAGGGCTCCAGCACAGGGGAACAGCGTGGGGAGCACGGAGGGGATGGGGGGCTGCAGCACCCCCTGCCATGGCCTCCCCATGGGAAATGAAGCAACGAGCATTCAGCACAGCCTGGGGCTGGCAGCCTGCATGCCCCCTGCCCCACCCATGGGTGGGGGTGAGGAGGAGAGGGGCATAGGCAGGTTTGGGGGGACAAGGCCCCACATCTGCTCCCAACTCCTGGCAAGGGGCATAGGGAAGGCTCTCTCCCCACCATCCCACCGCAGACAGCATCGGCACCGCAAGCTGCTGGGAAATCCCCCATTTCCATGGCAACGTGGGGACACCCCAGCTGGGACAGGACCCCTGCCCACTGCCTTGCCTGCCTGGTCCCTTGCTGATGCTCACTGGGCCCTGCACCTCCCAACTGGGGGCAACGCTTTCGAACGAGGAGCAGCCAAACCCCGCAGCAGCAGCACGGAGCTGGGAGCTGCTGGCCTCACTGCGGGGGGCTCTCCCCTCCTCCAGCCTCTCTGCTCCTCTTCTCCCTGCCTCCCTGACACGAGGGAGAAGCCAGCCCTGCTGCCTGCCTCAGGGGCTGGGAGGGAGCTGGAGCCTGCCTTGCAGCCCGTCTGGGTGCCCTCGGCCCCGCGGGCAAGGAGCTCGGTGCGGCGGCAGCGCGTGGCGGGAGCTAGGCCAGGGCAGAGCGGGCAGCGGCAGCGCAAGCAGGGCATTGCTCCAGCCTGCCCAAGCGATGCCACGCACCAGCCTCAGCTGCTCGTGACCCCCCAGAGCCTCCCACCAGCCTCCGCTGTGATGCATGAAGCAACCCCTTGTGCTGGGCTGGTGTCCCCTACACCGGGCAGTGCTCAAGGCAGCAAGGCCAGGGGGAAGCCCCCTGCCCCACACCCCTCGATGGAGCTGTTTTCTGCTGACAGCACAAGGGGTGTTTCTCCTACCAGCTCCACGGAGAAGCCTGCTCTTTTCCCAGCCGGCTGGCTCCTTCCCGTAGCCAGCAGGCACATGCCAGCACGGTCTCCATCTGCAGCTGCCTCCCAGGCCAAACCTCATGGGCAGCCAGAGCTCTCATACCAACACGTTGCCCACCCACACCTACTCACCTGGAGCAGGACAAGGGCACGGGGTGGCCGCAGACCAGGAACATGGAAGATTGGAGAGTGGCACCTCCCAGGTCCCCCCTGCCACCTGGAGACACAACAGCCTCCTCCTCCCATCTCATCTATGCTGTGAGAGAGCCACGCTGCCAGCCTCCCCTCCTTGCTCCCAATGTAAGTCAGAGCCTGCCAACAACTTGGAGATAACCACAAGTTCATGGGTTTGCATGCTGGGTTGCTGCCCCGTGCAGCATCCTTCTTACAGCTCTGAGCACAGCACGTGTGCATACAAGTAACACCTCCTGATTTAACCCATAATATTGTCCTGGCTTCCTGCAGGCTGCTGCACACCTGAACCTCTGAAGGCACCAGGGGATTATTTCCCTTTGCTCAGCAACCTCCCTGGAAAGTGGTTGAAAGATAGGTCTGGATGCTCACTGTGAGCCATCCTAGGGCCAGGCACATGTCAGAAGCCTGAGATGCTGAAGGCTTGTTTTGGAGGCAAAACCACAACTTAAAAAGGCTCCACCGCTTGTCCTGGTATCTTTAAGCAGCAAACTGAGCCAACTCTGGATTAATTACATTATGCCATGATGGTGGCTGTTGCTAGGTTACAGCAACTGGTCCCTAAGCCTATCTTACTGCAGAATTTCCCCAGAATCACTCATTTGTGAGCTCGGGGGCATCCCAGAAGGACAGGCAAGCACTAAGATCTTGCAAGCAGCAGGGCCCTCAACTGCAGGGGAGCTGCAGGCAGCACGTCCATTAGACATCTTGCCCCCAGCCCAGCCACCTGCCTGCCCCGTCCCGCGCCCAGGGCCTGTCACAGCCGGGCTGCTTGCCCGGCCCCGCAGCACCTCCAGGAGCCCGCAGGGCTGCCTGCGGAGCAGGCCTCCTCAAAAGGCACCTGCAAGTTCCCACATCCAGTTTGTATCCTGATAAAACCTGAGTTTCAAAAACCTTTTCATGTTCACTGCTGGAAGGAAGGAAGCAAATTCCTACCCGAGGCCTTGCCAAGCCAAGGGAAAGCCTGTTATGACCTTACAGGAGCAACAGAAATAGGGTGAAACTGAATCCCCCAAAGGGCAGGATCATTGCACTCCTGGCATTTGGCTCTTGTCATAAATCATGGGGAATGATGAAGACCCAGTACACTGGTCAGCCAGCTGCTAGCTGTGAGTCTGCAGCAAGAAACAGCTGTGAATAAGGCCAGCACCATCCCAGGATGCAGCAGGAGATGCATTATATGGGAAACATTAAGTACAAGCCCTGGCACAACCTCATCTGGACTGGCACAGCCTCAGAAAGATGAACTCAAAGTGGAGCTGGTGCCAAGGACGGCCGCTAGCTCAGCTGGGGGACAGCTTGTGCTGCAGAAGAGAGGCAGAGCAGGGATGAGAGGCAGAGCAGGGATCCGAGCCCTGTCTGCACAGGACTCGGGGCAGGGGTAGGGGAGGAGCAGTATTTAAACAAGAGTGCTGGCAAAGGAACAAATAAGCAGAAATCAGCCAGGAAAAAAAATGGATGGCAATTATCAGACAGCTCCTAAGCCTCAAGGCAGAAGACTGATGTAAAGCTTCCCCCACGGATGCTAGAAACTGAGCTGGTCTGGAGATGGTGGGAACTGCCAGGACCAGTCTGTCTGTCCGTGTGGTAGTTTTCTACCTGGTATTTTGACATGGGGATGGAGGAAAGCACAGGTTGGGTATCAAGAGAGCTGGTCATTTCAGCACAGGCTGTGCCATGCAGGGCTGGGTACATGGCTCAGCAGTAGTGCTAAGCAGCTTGATTCTCTTGCAGGGATGAGTTTTGTGACAGCCACTAACACAGATTAACACCAGCAAGAGCTTTAGCAAGCAGGGATGGCCACCCGTGCTAAGGAGACTTGGGCCATCAGAAGAATGTTGTGAACATGCTGCCTTTGCACAGGATGAATCCGTGGGGAGAAGATGTACAAGCATGGAGGAGTCAGACAGCTCGAGGCCACTTGGGTGCAGGTGAGCTGGAAGGTCCTGCCCAAACTGGCTCCTAGCTGGGGAGCCATGGGGATGTCTGCACACAAGGCATGCTGCAAAGCCTGCAGAGACCAAAACGTCAGCCTGCTCTCAGAGCATGACTTCACTTGTGTCTTGTCACAACAGCTGCGTCAAGTCACATGCCAGGGATTGCCAACAGTGACAGGAACTGCTACCCGTAATGCTTAATCTTCCCATTCCAGGGATGGGGATAGCAAGGAACGCTCCCCAAAATAAACACCGGGCACACAACTCCCATTCACATCTCAGGTTAGCAGCACAGCACCAGCTATCCCAGCTGACTATAATCCTGTTCACAAAGCAGATGTCCGGGCTCCCCCAGATGCCAGGTAGATGCAGAGTCCCCTCTCCTCCTGGGCCTGTGAGGCAGCCTGATGCTCGATGCTCGAGCAGAGGTTGCAGGTGAGGCAGCTCCTGTACTGCGCCCTGCAAAGGCTTGGTCAGCAGCTGAGTGATCCCAGCTGAGAAGTCGTAGTGGGGGGGAACAGCACCTCGGCGTTACCTCTCACGACTTATCGTGGATGGTTTGGCTTCAGACGGGCACAGCAGAAGCCAAGATGCAACGGTACCATGTCAGAGGGCCCCACGGGATCTCAACCCCACAGTGGTGCGGAGGCAGGGGAGCAGGCAGCGCAGCTTTCAGACGTGTGCCTCCAGCAGCAGCCCTCGAGGACAGAGCTGCCTTTGCCGTGCTTGGGAACCAGGCCCTTTAAAGCAGCAGACTACAAATGCAGTGATAAATTTGCACTTCTCCCTCCTGCTGCTCTGTACCAACTGAGAAAGCCTTGTACTACATGCAGCTCTGGCCAGCATTAACCAGCATTGCAGCTCCTCAGCATTAAGGTCTTGATTTTTTTTGGATGACTGATAAACCCCAAAGCAAATACACTGGTACCTCTTAGAGATGCTCACAGGAACTATTTATATCAATGTGATCCTGCAGAAGCTTCCCCGCAGTGACAGGCACGTACACATACCTCTTATATTTAGCTTATTCCAAAGATTGGGCATGGGTGAGTCCAACTCAGACAAGCTCTATTTCTTTCTCTCCTTACTCACGCTTGCCAGCACTGGATTACACCTCACACTGTAGCCCTAACCAGTTCAGCATTTCCTGAAAAAGGGAGAAGCCTAAAAAATGCCTTTTTGCTGCTATTCCCCTCCACACTCCCACTTCACCCACTGGGTGGGATTTGTCTGGCCTTGCCACCAAAGCCAAAATATGTCACATACCCTCCCGGGGCTCTAATGTAAGTAAAGAGAGCTCCCACATCTGTTTCTCTTTTAAAGGAGAATTTTGGAACACAATGACTCATCTTTGCTTGTTTTTGTCTCAGCTCCTTGTGTTGACAATGAACCCGAGCCGCAGGGAGTGTAAAGGCTCCTACCGGTGCTCAAATCTGGCCCAGGTAAAAAACAAACTAATGCCAACGTAAACGTTTCTAGGGGACTCAGTGCCTGTACAACCTTCTGCTAACCCACGAGCTGCATTCGCAAGGAAGCTGAGCTGCACAAAAATGCCTTCTCCCTTATGCTGTATGAAACAAAACAGCTCTCCTAGGACAGACCTCAGTTTTGGGGAAAAAAGTCATGTTTTTTAAGTTCAACTTCTTCCGAATGATATTTAATTTAGCACCCCTTTCCACAAAGTGTGAGAATGCAAAAGCATGAGGAAGGGGCAACAGGCTGTCCTCCTGTGAAACACTCCTGGAGGGACAAGCAGCTCATGAGCCTGGGCAGACACACCTGCAGTGGAGAAGAAGATGTACAGAGGCAGTTGTACAACAGAGCTTTATAGTCAGAATGTATTGTACCAGGTTTTTTGATGCAAAATGGAACATGACCCAAAATCTTTACAGAACAGAAGCGCTTTCAGGAACGCAGCCAGCTGAAGCTCGAACACCTGCCTGCCTTCTCACAAGAGAGGCCACAAACTGGTTGCATCCCAATCAACTTTTTCCTCCCCAGGCGTGCAAAGTTTGAATCATCCCATGCAATTTCCCTACAGTGTCACAAGAAATGTAGTAATGCTCAGAGAAGTAGTGAATGCTAATGGAAAACAGACCTGAACAATGTACTGCTCATGCAGCAAAAACCCAGTTCATTTTATAGGGAAACAGTTACAATTGCATTGTGGGGGCTGGGGGAAAATAAAAATAGAGCAGATAACTGCCTGCTGTTCAAGACAACTCTGAAGTGGACAATGGATCAAAAGAACACCTTGCTTTATGGGGATGTAGTAGGAAATCCCAGCTTGGATATCATGGTTGACAATTTACAACAAAAAGGGGAGAGGGAGAACAAAACAAAACCTCAAATCAAGCTGGGTGCATCAGGGTAATGTAATGCACAGAACCTGGAGGGAGCTTCACTGTCTGAGCTGCAAAAGGGACCCAGAACCAAAACAGAAGAGGGTATGGAGAACTAACAAACTCCATCAAACATGGTGGTGGCTCACTGAGACACAGGCAAGTGCGAATGGCTGGTCTGTAGCGCCCATCCAACTGCAGCCTATGGTGCTGAGGAGGCACCAATCCACTGGTCTAAGCTCAAAGCGAAAATTAAAAGGCTTCCCAAACTCATGGAACAGAAGGAGGCTCTCCGCTTGAGGCAGGGGAGGGCAGCACGCTACCTGCTGGGAGGCTTGGCCCAGTAAACGCAGCTGCAATATTGACAAGTTGGACCAGGAAAGGTTGTCTGAGCTACAGTAGGTGTCCCTCTCAGTGTAGAGAGGCAGCCGGTGCTTTACAGCGTGACTGTAAAATGCCTGAGAAGCAAACGCCTTGCCATGCTAACACTGCTCTGTAGACAGTTCTGAAGCTCTGGATATCTTCATTTCCATGAGAGTCATGTCCCTGAGAGGTACCAAAGGGAGGGGATTCTAGTGTATGCAAATTCAAGGGTGGGAAATGCAGAAAAGCAGTGATTTTTCCTCTCTTTTTTAGGTTAGCTTTGCACTTTGCATTGTTTTCCCAAACTGCATAGCAGCTTACATGTAGTGTCTGAGACACTGGGGCCACGGAAATCAATGGGGCTTCATGAATTCCAACAGCAGCACCAGTGAGTGCTAATTAAGCTGCTGTGCAGAAAGGTCCCTTTCAAAGGACTCCAACATCACACGCACTCTCTCTCACTCTGGTCCTGTGGCTGCTGTTTTAAAGAGCTGTACCATAGCATGATCTACTTGATTTAAAGCATCAAATGCTGGGTGGAGCAATGGCCAATACCACCTTTCTCATTAAAAAAATAGGAAGGATAAAAAGTTAAAGACTTGAGACAGGCGAGCACAATGCATTCATGCAGCATGTTTTGTTGCACTCCTTAACAAGACAGTAACTTCAGGTGTGCAGGAGTGGCATACAGCAGTGGTGGAGCTGGAAGCAGGTCCCCTTCCCCTCTCACACCCTGCCAGCTACCCAACGGGGCATCTCTGGAAGGAGAAAAAATGATAGCCTGGAAATGGGCCTGGGAACCATGCCCTGAACCTTCCCCTTACTCAAGTACATCTCAGCTGTATTTTCTTTGTGTAACGGACACACCAGAACAGCACACACAGATGTAAAGCTTTTGTTCTGCCAGCTGTTTTGAGTGTATATACGGCAAAAAGCTTTACACATCTGCATCTGTCCTGGTGTGACTTGTAAGAAAAGATGGAGACAGCCACGATAGAAGAGTCCGCTGCATGTACATGTGGCCAGCCTACAGCTCCTCATAGTCCCCACCTCCTCGTGGCTTGCTCATGCTGGCTCCTCCTCCAAGAAAAGCCTCCAGTTCATCTATCTCATTGTTTTTCTCCTTGCTTCTCTTCTTCTTTTTCTTTTTCTCCTCTTTGCTCTCCTCCTTTTCTTTGCTCTTCTTGTGTTTGCTCTTCTTTTTCACAGACTTCTCCTCTTCCTGCAAAATGAGAAGATTTTAATTAATAAATCCTCTGAGCGTGCCAGTAACCCAGCATATATCGCCCTGAAACTTGGCTCTGATGTGAACCTTACTTAGGGAGAAGCATCTACCACCAAGGCTGTCTGGGAACTAATTTCAGAAGACCCTTCTGCGAGTTTGGACAGAAGAGAGGAAAGACCATCTGGTTTATATGTAGCAGTGGTCTGCCAGGAAGTTTGAGTCTGACAATACCACAGTACTGGACAAGCAGAAATGTCAAAGATGAAGCCTCCTGCAGACTTTCCTCGCTGTCTCTGGGATTAGCTCTGCCTGGGATCTCCCTGTGCTTGGAAAAAGCCATGGTGCTGCCAACAGACCACTCAGCAGAGATGCGCTGCTCTATTTAATCCTACATTTTACAAACTTACACACTGCCTTTTCAAAATTCAACTGTACTAAAAGTTTGCTTTTAAGCTGCAAAGTGGTTAATGGTCTGCAGAGCCTGTGGAGCACACCTCTGGCTGCAGAATGCCAGAATGGAAGGCAGTCCACCAGGTGCACAGAGAGCACTGTGGGCAGCCACCCCTTTCCTTGGCTGCTAGACAATACGGCAGATCAACTCTGAGGAACTGAACAGTACCTCTTTGCTTTTCTTTTTCTTCTTCTTTTTCTCCTTAGAAGCATGTTTATCTGTTTAAACAAACAAACAAAAAAAACAACATTGCTTTTAGTCAATTTACACCACAAGCCATGCAATTCTGCCCTGCCCCTATTTCTCAGAACAAAATGCTCTATCCTGAAGCCACATGCAAAGGCAATCCTTATTCCTCAGAACAAACTGTGCCCCCTTAGAAACCAACACAGGTTCCAGCAACAGGCCCTAATTTAACCAAATGTATCTAGTTTAATTATGAGCATTATATTGTGTATATTATTTTGTGTTATGAACACCTAGGTGTCCATTGTATCACAGCCACTGAAGAAACAAATACAGAGATCAGCTCTACAAACTGGTCCAAAGGCCAAACTGGGGACCAGACTATTAATACCAGAACTGAAGAAGAGCTACTGGGAACAATTTGCCTCTGGCCACTAAATACTTGAAGGCAGATGGAAATCCCACCAGGCATGGTGGGATTCTGCTCTCACGATCGTGCTTCTGCTGGTGTAGCTAGTAAAGGAAGGACCATTCAAGACACAATGTCAGCAGATGGGAGCAGCCTAGCAGGCTAGCACTCACTGTTGTTCAAGCTGTGTATGGAAATTATGTCACCATGAGGCCAAAGCACCAGTGTTGCAGCCCTGCTCTACAGCAGTGTCTATTTTCACTATACCGAAACAGCCCCAGAGCCCATCACTGTCTAATCATTTGTCCCAGGTTATTGTGGCTGACGGCTCAGCCACTGATTTGACTGCTGAACTTCGACTGATTTTGCACAGACTCCTTGAACAGATGAGTATCTATTTGGCTTTACGCAGGAGGCTTTATAACTGTACTACATTTCACATTGTGGTATTTGATACCTACACATTCTTCTCCGCAGTTGATATGTAAATGCAAGTCAGCCATGGAGAAATCTAATTGCTGATCAAGCTCCAACTGACTGACTACTGAGATATGTTTTTATATTTATCCCAGAAAGAGGAGATAGGAGAAACCCATGTTGGATTACTAAAAGTGCTAAATGGAAGTTGAATTACTGATCTGGGCCTCTGCAGATACACTTCTACCTATTTCAAGTTGTGCTGCTCAGCAACAAAAAATCACCAGCCGATGAAACCATCACAGCCCGTGACATCTTACTTGCACTTTTGGAATAAATTTGGAAATAGAATTTGGAAACTCAATGATAAACCTCACTTATGCTGCTTACAGCTTTTTCTCCCCTTAAGTTTTTAACTCGCCATCTTTCCGGGTGACATCAGGGACAGAACTATAGGAATTTGCTTTGCAGCAATGCCAAGACAGCAGAAATAATTTGCGCGAGTAAGATTTGCTCCCTCAGGAGATTGGGGGAAAATAAAAAGCCTGAGGAGTGCTTAAGTTATAACCAGAACCTCACCCCAACTTTCCGAAAAATAGAAGAGCAAATTGGCAGGGTATGTCAGAGCATTTTGCTCACATTGATCCAAATTCTTGAGGAGGTGGACATCGCAATGCTGAGCATCAGTTCCTGGGCATGCAAAGCTAAGCAGGAAGCCTTACAGAAGCAGCTGGTGAAAGATGTGCTCCTGCTTCCAGCTAGGACAGAAATAATACACGGCTGATGCCATGGATGAGCCAAGTTCCTCCAACCCCCACAGGGAAAAACTTAAAGAAAGTTATTTATGCTGTGTTAAACCACATTAGAGACTCACACAGGGCACTGCATGAAGTTGCAGGGTATTTTATTTAGTGCAAATTGGTTTGCTTACACCCTGGAACCATTTTGGAAAAAAACAGATGCCTGACAAACAAAATCAGCAAGAGTGGAAACATGGTCTGACCTTTACCTTCTTCACTGCTCTCCTTGGGACCAGTTTCTTCCAAACCCAAACCAAAGAGATCTGAGTCATTTTTCAGTTTAAAAGAGTGGACTGTTGACTTCACAGGCTGGGGTGGCTTTGCCAATGAGGTATCGTCATCAGATATTTCAGAGAGATCTTCCCGGACAGGGAATTCATCCTAGGGACAAGAAAAGGCCGACAACGCAGACAAATCTTTCAACCAAAATCTCTAAACATTTTGTATACAGAGATGTCAGATGTCAGCAGGTGGGGAGGAGGGAAGGAGAAGGTAGCTGAACTGAGCTGTTATTGCCTGGAAATCAATAACCATGATCCTGTAAGCTCTATCTATTTCCTGCTATGGTAAAATGGCTAGGTAGCATTGGTCCTGGAAAGCACACTGGTATCTTATCATTCATGACACCAAAATCAAATTCCTGATGTAAAGGGATTAAATGAGATTTCCAACTGTATTAGCTTCACAGCACCAGCCTTTACTTGCCCTGGAGAGGCACCTCTGTTCTGGGGAAAATCAAATCTAAACAGCTGAAAACAACTCCAGATCTGACAGACAAAACCTCTCCTGTGTAGCTCTGTGGGGTCTAGCACACCAGAGGCAACATGCAGCAGGGCCAAGAAAGCAGTCTGTGTTTGCAGAATAAATCCCTTCATCAAGTCAAAAGAGAATGTGCTCCCAGTGCAAATTTTCCCCTTCAATGTGGGTTAAAAACAGGATGCTGCAGAGACCGGATATCACCCAAAAATCCAGTGTCTCTCTGCACAATGGGAATGGAAATGAAGTTCAGTATTCTTCTGTACGTGCCAACTGATCCTCTTCAGAATTTGTTAACCTCTTTTTCTTTATATCCTCCGATACTGGCCAAACACACCTCACTCTGCTGCTGATTTAGGCAAGTTCCCCTCCTCCTTGCTAATGGTGCTGTTTTCACTGCTTCACCGGACCAGTAACCTTGTAACTGAAAAACACTCATAACTGGAGGGGCATCTCCCTGACACTGTTGCAACAGCAAGTTCTCTTACAAATCCCATTTCTCATCATCATTTGTCACGTGTACCATCACAGTTACAAGAAGTAAACCTGCTCCAAATACTTTTGCTTTTATATTAAGGTGTCAGGAAAAGCAGGTACTGAAATGCTAAATGAATGGAAAATTACTTAATAAACAACAGCATGACCCATAGCCTTGGTCAAAGAAACTGGGACAACTATCCTTTCTGCATGTTTCTGGAATGAGGCAATCATATAAAAGACTCCTGAACGACAGCTGACCTAGACACCAGGAGTACCTCAGAACAGCAACTGTCCATCCCGAATCATGATTCGCAGTTTCTACAGAGATTGCTCTGCTGGCTGCGAGTGCAGATCACCGAAATCAGGGATACCTAGAGGCACAGCAGCAAATTCCTATGAGCCCAGAGAAGATGCTTGCGTTTTCTCCATCTTTAATATATGACAGGTTAGGGACAGGAGCAGGAGCAGAACGGACTCATGCCGCACACTGTGTTTAAGAAGACACCTGCAGGCTGCACTGGGCAGCTGACCATGTGCTGAACATCCCAGACATTTTACTGCTAACCTGGCTATAACAGAAAGTCCTTCTCAGGTAGGTTTTCCTACTTCAGTAAGGAGCTTTGCCAAGCAAATCTGGTATGGCCTTCTGATTCCTGGATTGACTCTAAGGACCTCACTTGTTCTCTCTCTCTGGCATGCACACACTTCTATGTATTAAACTTTGGGTGAAAATCCACCAGCTTAGTATTTCATACCTTCCACGCTGCTGGACTGACCACCCTCTGGATTTACTGAGAATAAACAGCCCATTAAAATCTGTAAGCACAAACCTTGTTGCTGCATGGCTCTAACAATCACAGAGTTAGTGGGTTTGTGCTTAAATCAATTTCTTCAGGTTGCTTAGCACCTGACTTGCTGAGACTGCTGCTGAGAGACTGGGAGAGCAGATGAAAGCCCTGCTCAGTGAGATGCCTCAACACTTCAAGCTCAGCTCTGCAGCAGTGCACAGCAATTCGTGCATTCTATTTACCGTTTTCTTCCTCTGGCTGTCAGATTCCTCACTTTCGAAGTCTGGGTCATCCATAACAAATGAGAGCATTTGAGCAGCTATTGGTCCCTCTTGATCACTGTCAGACTCCTCAGGCTTTTCCTCTTCGACCACTTTCTGTTTGAGAGCATGTCCTTTGCTTTGGGAAGTGGTCTTTGGGGCCTGGACTGCTGCTGGGGTGGTGGCAGCAGCTGGCAGACTAGTGTTGAGCTTGCTGCTGCTGTTTCTTTCAGACACAGAACGTGGAGGTAAACTGTCAAGAGGTTTCGGGTCAGTTGCTTTGGTCAGTACTGCTTCACTCTGTGGTTTCACAGAATTTCTGGAAGACCTGAGAAGAAAAAAACAAGTTGTCAGAGCCTGCCCACATCCCCATTCTGTGATTCTGTGAAGCAAAGCACAATGACCAATTAATAGCTGAACCTGCTTTAAAAACTTCAATGTGCATCTCAACAGGAGATGTCAGAGATGTAGCTCATCCTGGGTGTGTGTGTATGTGTGTTTGAACACATACCGCTCAGATGTTGAAAGTGTTTCTGGCAGTAAGTCAAATGCTGAATGTTCTCGTGTCCCTGAGGATGCTGATGCACAGGTGCCTGCATTGGTAGGCCAAATCCAACCATATTGCCCACAGCATATGGTGTGTGGAGAATATGATTCAGTTCATCGTTCTCCAGCACAGGGTGTGGTGAATGACTTCCACTCCCACTGCAAGACTCGACGCCTCTGTCCTCCTCACACCGTTATGAACAGACCTTCAGGAGCTCAGTTACAGTCTCTTGTTCAAACTTGAGAAAAAGGCTGGGACATTCCCAAACAGAAATGTACCAGCGACCATAGAAGGACAGTGCTCAAAAGCACGCTACTTAGGTGCAGTGCAGTTGCACCATAAAGACTGCTACTAGTACCACACCCTCCCTCAGAAGATGCTGCATAAAGCAGTTCCAGCTCAAGTAAATGCAGCTTCAACTTATAGTTGAAGGAACAGGCTCAGAGAGATGCCAGGATTTCCCAGAGCTGCACAGAAGTCAGTGGCAGGACTGAGAAGAGGCCCAAGCTTGCCAGCACAATCCCACACTTCAGGATGTGCTTTGTACCTTTTTTTTTCATGTTCCGTGTCAACCCTTTCATCAGGTATGAGTATGACCTTAGAGTCCTTAACCTCTTCCTCCTCCTCACTGGACAGGGTGACGTTCTCGCTGGGCACCCGCTCTGTTGCCAGCATGGGTCTGCTGGGGATTTTGTCATCCAGGTCCAGGTCATCTTGGAAACCCGCCACCATAGGGTTCCCCCCGGGCACCTCTCCATCACTGCAAAGTAGACAATGATTAGACACAGCACCCTCAGGACATGCTACGACAGACGTGCCTCCCCTTGAAAGCAGAGTGCCACTTGCCAGGCTTTTAGGGCCAACTTCAGGCTCACCTTCCCTCCACCAAGGCAGCTCCACAGCCAGTCTCCCTGCTGCGTGCCCCCCAGCCTGTTGCCCCATTCAGGCTAGACCTGCTCCCTGCAACCTGCAGGGGTGACACAAGCCCAGTACCAAAACAGGTCACAGAAGGATGTGTCACACAGTGGCTCTTACCACTCAAGGCTAAGACGGTAAGCCTCAGTGCTGCAGAGCAGCCTGTTGCTTCAGCAGGGCCTCTATCAGAACATCTCTGGTCCAACATGCAAGGATCAGCCAATTAAAGAGTGAGAACTGCCTGCCTTGATCCTCACATCCTGTAATTAAGCTTGATCATATACTGCCACTACTATGGGAATTCACTTGCAGCTATTAGCTTCTTGGAATTATTTCTGTTTCTCTGGTGCTCCCTGAAGCAGGCAGCTACTCAGACACCATAACCATGCTTTGACATTCCTTAAATTAAATTAACCTAAGGACATACTTTTAGAGCTAAGAGTCTGTCAGGCTCCATGAATGCAATACAGTTATGCGTTCAGTGTCATCTTGATAGAGCTTCACAGCTGGAATTACCAGCTGAAGGATTCTTGTCTGGATTTCCCCAGGACTCAACAATTTTAATACTTTCTGATGGATTTACTCATGTCAGGAATATACGTATTTTTCACAGTCTCAGCTGATGAACCTTTGCATTACCTTGCCTCATTCTATTTGCTTTATCTGCAACAGATACCCAGTTCATTCCTGATAACCTACCACATACAATACCCACTGTCCTTTAAATGACTCAATATGGACTGTACAAACACAGCATTCATTTTTATGCAGAGACAAAAAAAAAAAATTATGGCTTGGAACAGATTAGATTTTAGAGTCACAAAAGAAACCACCAAAACCTACAATCCTTAATATGGAAGACGGTGGTGTTCCCAGCAGATGGCCAGCACAGGAAGAGACAGTGAAGGATGCTGTGCTGATGGGATGGGAAATGCCGAGGCACTAACAGTCCAGCTGATTGTACTACTCTGGCTCTTCTTATGGCTAGTTACTGTTTTACGAGTTAGTTTTTAAAGAATTAATATATCTGCCAACAGACAGTGGAGCATTTGTGACATAAGGGACACTACGCTTATCGCAACTGGCACAGCACGTTACGAGTGACTACAACTAATGCTTGTCTGGGTTATAGCACTAAGATCAGGACTAACATCCGTTCCCTCCTGCTTTCCATGTGGAGTCCCAAAACGTCCCTCTGCTTTCAGGGCTCAGAGCTCAGCTCCCAGCTAAGCAGAGGCAGGCTGCTGAAGTGCCCCTTCATCATTAACACTGCTGCTCTCATACTGAGCCAGAAAGGAGGTACACAGCCTGTCCCACACAAAGGAGAAGAAAACTGCTGTCCAAAGCAGCCTCCAAGTGCCACACTGGCTGGAGGAATTACAAGTGAGAGATTTCCGAGGTATGTGAAACACTGGCAGTGTTTCCTCTAGAAATGTGCTGAAAAGAAAACGGAGTCGCATCCTAAAAAATGGCAGCATATTATCCTGAACAAGTGACACTGCATTTCTTTAACACATCACTACCCTATTAAGAATGGGAACTCTTCAGACTGCTGCTATCGCCACTGTCCTTCCACCGCACACCACACTCGACTTGTGGTCTCTAAAGCATTCCCAGTCTGAAGGGAACATCCACGTGTGTACGCACACATGCACAAAGTGGGTCATCTCCCTTTGCAGCGAATACACTGCCTCCCTCTATAACTTCCACACAAATCATTAAGCGACAGCTTAAGAGCAAAGCAAAGAAGTGAATATATGTCAGGAAAATCACTGCTGCAGTATAAACAAGGTCTGACAATGCAAAATTAGTATCAGCTTGTGGTCCTGAAATTCCAGCTGGAAGGAATTCAGAGCATGCAAAAACAAGCACATTGCACCACTCTTGCCAACGCTTGACACACTGCCAAGCCTGCGTTAGTGTTGAGCCAACGTGTTTGCAGGCGCAGGTACCCACCAAAAATGAGTATGGTCGCAGAGGTCTGTGTGAGTTACTGACCAAAGAGCACATCGGGGTTTCCTCAGAGTGAGCCCTCCATTGTGTGCACAGAACAGCTTCTGGTGACAAAACAAATCCTGATGCAGTCTGAGCATACACTCTCAAACCTGGTTTGACAAGTATCCCACCAGCCCTGACGGATAGCCAGTGGAGCTAGCCCCACCAGGAGCCAGCAGAATCCTCTTGCCACATCAGTTTTTGGAGCTAGAGAAAGAGGAAAAACTCTAATAAAGCAGATAAGCTGAGGGAATCACATGCCGCAGGGTGAGCCTGCGTGACTACGTTGCAGGAGATGAGGGTCTTCCAGTGTGCACCAAACAGTGCCCTCAGGCTCCCTTGCTTTGTCTTGCACAGCTGGGTACCACTCTATATGAAACAGAGGCGATGAAGCAAAGAAACTGTTAGAAGCCCTTCAGATATAAGGACATGGAAATCTAATCAATGTTTATGATAAATGTCTAGTGACATGGAGAAAACTCAACAGGAATCCGGTTAGCTTCAGCATACACTCACTTGCAAATAGACACCTGCAGCCTACCCACGGACCCAGGACAGCCTGAGCCAGCAGGAGGCAAGAGTGGAGTCTATCTGGAGCCAGATTAGCTCCTCTGACGTGGTCACATACACACTGGCTCTGAGTATCAGGCTAAAGAGCACCAAAGTAAGTTCTGAAGCAGCAAACTGGAACTGCTTTCCTAATCAACCGATAAGGAAACTGATTTCGGGAGTTCTCTTCATTCCAGGCTGGAGAAGAATAATACACCATTAAACAAAGTGCAGGACTCCACTAATCTCTGTAGATCTGCACTGGGATTTAGCCATAGCAACACCAAGAGATGTCAGTAAGTGTTGAAAGTCTCAGCAGTTGTCTGATCTTTGGGCAAGAAGTGCTTTGTTCCACAGGCATGAGCTCATCCCTTGCTGCTAGCATGCTTCAGAAAAAACGTATTTTTTCTAACATCACTGCTCCATGTCAACTCTTGCTCCGCTGTTTAGAGAGATGTTATAGAATACAGAATGGGAGAAATTAACATGACATCACTGCAAAAAAAAAATCCTGAATTCCCAATGTAACTAAAATGTGTGAGAAATATCAGACTTCACAGCCTCTTTCTGAAGCTTAGAAAGGAAAAGCAAACAAGTTCTTATGCACGGAAGCAAACCCAACACTGAGTTCAGGACACAGTTCAGTTACACACCATCCTGCTTCTAATGACAAGAACAGGAAAGTAGCTACCTCTGCTTCACATATGAAATGCACTGTGCACTAAGGGCTTCTCACATGAGCTAAGTGCAAGACTCTTGCTTATGGACAGCAAGGAAATTTGTCTCATTCAGGTAAGAGAAGTAACTTTACGAATTTTTAACACAAAGCCCATTTTCCTGCTACATCTTGTATGGTTCTTCAGTTTAGGAGCTCACGCCCAGAGGAGCCGTGTAAGCTTAACACTCAGATCTCTGCTTAAAAACGTTCAGAAAACATTCACGCACCTCTCTAGTATGTTCTCAAGCTTTGTTCCTCAGTCAGATGCAAGGGGAATGCAGCTTCTAGCATTGTTGTTTTTTAAAACCAATAACATCTCCATTAGGTTTCAGTGGTTTCACAGAACTCTTGTGTTCTTTAGGTCTGAGATAAATTTTTGCAGCAGCAGATTTTGTTGCAATAATCTACTTGCTGCAGTAGAGGCTGAGATGGTGCTTACAGAACTCTTGTGTTGCTCCTGGGCACCATGGGATTGTAACTGGCATCCTAAAGCAAATCAGTTATTGCAGGTGATGGACAGAACCACACGCTACATCTCTGAATTTCAGCATGCCTGGTTTATTGTGGTAGGCCCTTTTTGGGCAAGAAACAGAAGGTGAAATTGCCAGACAGCTGAGAAAACTGTGCAAACTACATAAAAAATCAGAGCGAGACATGGCTGCCACACTCTCAGAGATGCACTGCGAGGTCTTCTACCAGGGAAACAGAGCTGTTTTAACATTAGATGATTACCACTGTTTGTCAAAAGACGAAGCTGTGAACAAGCGTCCTCCCTGTGCCCAGTGGAAGCCCAAAGGTGTCTCCCTTTTTGCCTCCATCAGCTTGTATGCACTGGAAGGCTACCAACGCTGGGGACAGAGCACAGAAGGGCTTCGCAGCAGCTGAAAATGTAACAGCTCTACAGGCAAGGAGCAGGGCGCATTACACCACTATTTGAGATGTTTGGATTTTATACAGTTTAACACCTACTTGCTTCCAATAACTGATGTTTGTTAGAAGAGAAGCCTGTGCTAAAGAACCAACATCGTTCCCACAGCGAGAACTGCGGCTAAAGAGCTCTAAGGGCACTCCAGGACCCAGTCCTTCAGCAAACCCCAGGAAGGTCAGGCTTGGCTCTCCTGACATCTCTTTGTTAAACACAGAAAAATAATCCAGCTTGGCCACGGCCGCAAGCAAGATACTTTGTAGGCTAGCATGCTTCCAGCAACTACTATTTTTTTCTTTTTCTTTCCTTTTCTTATTTATTTTTTTAATAAAAAACATCCATGTGTTCTGTTGTCACAAGGGATGGTGATTCAGGCTGACCTGTATTAGACAAGCATCGAGCCTCACACACAGCATTGATTTCAAGTTGTTGTGGTTGAACTAGAGAACACTGAAGCATGACAGAGATGTCAAAAGATGCAGAATCCAGCACATTCCCAGACAAGCTGTATCAGTGTTTAATTACTCTCCTGGTTAATCCAGTGGTGATGACAAGAGGCAGCAGGCACAGACTATTCTAAGCAGATGGATGCAGAGCCCGAGAGTACTCTTAGGTCACCTCTCAAATGACAGCCTGCTTTCAGACAGCCTTGCTTGCACATCCTCTTGTCTGAGCAGCTCGGTATACCACAATCCCCTTTTTGGATAAATAAAATGAAATCCAGGAGAAAAAAAAAAAAAAGAAAAGAAAATCCAGCCTCCAACATAAGCTCAGCTCTCTGCCATTTGGAGGATACTGGGAAGGGACATCAGAAATGGACAGAAGAACAAGAAGGTCTTCCCTAAGACTTTTCTGGAATCTGCAGGCAAGCATGCAAAGACAACGCCAAAGGAGCGCAACCACGTCCATCCTTCCTGCCAGAATCCCACTGAGCCATGGAGTGCCCCCAGGTGTCCACCAAAAAACACAACCCTCTTCATAATGCCTCCAAAGTGGAAGTATCAGGCCACAAAAGAACCTGTCCATTCTTTGGGCCTCTGCAGAGGCAAGGTATTCGTTAGGCAAAATATAATAATCTTGCAAAGTGCATCGTGTTCCATAAGGAAAATACCTCATATGTTTCATCACACTTGGTTAGAAGGGAAATCCCTTCCTGACGCAAAGCAACCCAGTGGTTTAACATCGAGCATGAAAGGAAGAGAGCAAAACCAAGAAGGTGATAACTAGCTTTTACTGCCATGCCTCCAATTCCCAGGAAGCAGTGTGTATCATTAAAAGGGAGACAGCTGAAGACAGAAAGGCATAAGGGTAGCTAATTGCTCTGCAGTCCCTTTTTGAACAGTTGCAACAGGTTAGCGAGGCCTGAGCAATTATTCAGACTGCACATCCTGCTACTTTCCTGTCTTACCCTCCCTCCATCCTCCTTCCCTTACCTTTCACTATCAACACGGTGTTTAGTCTGTGGTTTTCCTTTGTCCTTCTGTGGGACTGGGTCTTCTAGAAAGCTGTGATCCAGGCTGTCATCGGGAACGAAGTCCTCCACGCTCTGTACTTTTGTAGGGGCTTCAGGGTGGGGAGGAGGAGTAGCAGCAGCAGCATCTGCATTAGCAACAGTAGTTGTAAAACAGAGTTCACCACAAGCAAGACAGAAATTTGCTTTTTACAGATCTATCCTGCCAGGGCCCCTTCAGCACACAGATAGCAGCCACAAAGCAGGACCTCAGCTACACAGCAAGGGAAGAGGAAAGCTATGAACAGGATACTGAAACCAGCCCAGAATCTCACATGAAGGCATTCACAGACCACATGCAGCCACTGTGGTTTACAAAGCACCAGGTTGATCCAGGCTCCTAAATGAGCCTGAAAAACTCTCTAGCATGGTAGCTGATTCTGCTCTACAGTGAAAACTATGACTGACTATACCACAACCAGATTTTTATACTTATACTGTATGCACCACTCCTGTGTGATGTCCCTTCGTTATTCTTTCACCTTTCCCAGACTGTTCAGTTCACTCATTCATTTTCTCTTGCTTTTTAATTGTATCTGTCAAAGGCAGAATTGTTCATACTGTGCTTTAAATGCTCTATGTAACCAAAAGCTCAAGAGCTACTACAAATAAAGACTTGCTTTAATACAGATTATGTGTAGAGACACCTTTACCCATTTTCAAGGTATCAGGATGAAAACTTGAAGCCTAGAGAGATTAACCTTTTCAGATTCGCAATATTAACCCCTTTTCTTCTGCCTGTACTGCACTTCACACCTAGGCTCTTTTCTTTTGGGTGAGCCAGCTTTCTATATGAATATAGATTTTGCCCTAATTGCACAGTTTTCAGTTTACTTCTGCATATGAATAGCAGTGTTACTCATGTCACAGAGTAGCTTTGGTCACAGCCAAAAGAATTACTGCTACAAGACTTCACCAGAAAGGTTAAATAGCAGCTCCCACAGAAAACACCAAATATTACTTTGTGATAGTGATTTTCAACTGCTTTCCAATTAGCTAGTCCCTATGCATGTTCCAGTAGAGGTGCAGACCTTTGGCACACTACATAACTCTAACAACAACGACAGATCAGCTTTTCCTTGCTGTCTTTTGCAATCCTCCCAGAAAGCACTCTTGAGATCCCAAGACTGCAGGCCACAAGCCTAAACAGCTCTTGAGCTAGACTTGCTGGTAGACCATTAGTTTTTTTTTATACTTATCAATATGACCAATCTTTTTGTTTGTTTGCTTCTGGGTATGAAAAGTCATAAACAAACCGAAATGGATGTACTGTGTCATAGCTGGTAACAGGTTCAGGATACAGAACATTGTGTACAAATCCAAAACTAAAAGATTTCAACATCTGAAACTGCAAACCATGTTCCCAGCACCTCCTCCTTTCTTTCTGTGGGTGTCTCGAGAGTACTGTGAGCTCTAGGGATTGACAGTTTGAGAGGGAAGGTATTTCCAAAGGGTGATTCAAACCATGTCATGCTAATGATTTTTAGGCAGTGCCAGCTCTGCATCTCCAGTCAGCTTCACAAACAAAGTGAACGTGGCAGGCAAATTAAGGTCCAGATCAGTAAAAATGAATGCAACAAACTCCGCAATGCCTCTGCCCTGCAACTTCATCTAGCCAGGGTTTGGACTGAACGCTGTGCTACTCTGCACCACTGTTTACTAGTGCTAAAGAAGAAATCAAAGCAGGCTGCCCTCCTCCTCAGACCATCTCCGAAGGAGCATATTTCCCCGAAGGGGAATCCATTGCAGAGCCTGGGCTTACTTGATCATTTCTGGCTGAATAACCTTTAAAACCAGCACTCTGCTACTCTCTGTTAACACACAGGAGCCCCTTGGAGCTGCCAGACTTTTGTGAAGACAGTGCTTCAAATAGCTTCTCTAATGATTTTTCTTGCTATTCAAGAGGCGTATGTGTTCCTGCTAAGGAGCTGACAGTTATTTTATTAGTGTCCTCTGCGTGCTTAGTACATTCCTCGTGAAGCACACTACAGCCCCCGGCCAGCTGGCTGGACAGTCCCTGCCCAAGTCCAGCACAGAGGACAAACCAAAATGCCCGTTAGGAAAAAAGAAGCGAGTGCCCATGTAGCTCTCCTTGGACATGCTGCACACACGCAGGGCCTGGGTTTGTCAGACAGCTGTCTGCGTGGCCTCTCACAGTGGAAAAGTAGAAAGGAAAACAGAGAAACACCCACGGGTGACACCCTGCCTAGACCTACCCGGCTGGGGAGGAGAAGGGTCTGGAGCAGGAGATGTCCCAAAGAGACGTGAAATGATGCTGCGCTTCGGAGGCGGGGCTGCAGCTGGAGGTGCTGGGGAGGTGGTAGCTGGTAGAGGTGCGTGTGGCTGCTGGGCCTCGGGTGCAGGCACTGGTGAAAAGGATGAGGGGGGTTCAGGAGAGATGGTGGAGCTTGTGGAAAGCGGCTGCGGTGGCTGCGGGGTGCCAGGGCTGGAGCTGCCCGTCGATGTGGAGCTCGGAGGTACTATGGGTGACTGGGAGCCAGAGGAAGGGCTTTGCCCATTAGTTGTCAGTGGCGACGTGTGTCCTCGACTTCGGGCTTCCATCATTTCAAGGAAGCTGCAGGGAAGATAAATTGCAAATATAAGCAATGGAGAAAGTACACTCAACAGAGTACAATGCTGTGTTGCTCTGGCTACATGCTGAGCTGGGAGGGCACAGGCCTGCTTTTGGTGCTGCCACGACGCCCCGGGCCATGATAAATCTGGTTCACCCATGTGTGCTAAAGTCACACGATCTGCTTTGAGGTGTGGAGAATCCCAACCTGCTTTGCACTGCAGGATGAAACCTACATTTGCAATGCTGCTGGGAACTCCCTGGATAGACAGACTATAACAACGTGCCAGGGCTTCAAATTCAACCTTAAGTCAGTTCTTGGACATATGTCTCTAAGGGAGTAAGTGCTACAGGAATGGCACACTTCTGTATTCTGCAGAAGAGACCAAAGTGTTTGGGAAATCGTAAGTACTATAAAAACCTCTTCTTTCAGCCAAGGATGGATTTGCGAGGAGAATCCTTGAACGTCAAAAGAAAAGAGCTATCCAGAGGCTCACAGAAGACTGGCTGCAATTATTCTCACAGCGCACAGATATACGCGCAGTCTCTCCCCTCGTACACACACACCGTGCATGGGAGCCAGTGGAGCCAAGCAGCAGAAGCTCTGAAACAAGCCGTGGTTCTGGCTGGATTCCTGACTCGAAGAGCATTAAAGCCTGTACCGTCAGAAAGGGTGAAATGCCCCATCCTTCTGAAAAACGAAACCAAGTCTGATGCTGCTGCAGCCTCCTTCTGCAGCCCCCTTTGGTTAGCAGTCTTTTCACGAGCTTTATGAGATGAAAAGACTTTTACTATGAAATGGTCTCAAAGTTGAGCCAGACAGACACTTTCACTGGAACGATTTCTAAACAGAAAGCAAACAGCATGGGCTAAAAGTTGCAAGTAGGAGACAGCATCTACACAGAAAGAACCAGATGATTGAGAACAGCAGAAATTTGAAGGAATTCAACAACTCAAAGAAAACAGTCAGCTGCTCAAGGGCTAGGAAACAGATCTCCTTGCTCCAAGTTCACCACATCTGCATGGCTAGGAAGGACCTACCACACTCATTCCAGAAGACCAGGCTAGAAGGCTGCAAACACAGCGCTGCCTGCGAGGAGCAGGAAAATAGCCAGGCTGTCACACGGCCCGTTCACTGCCTCTCCCCTGAGACTGCTGTCAAGGCAGCTAAAGTAGTGCAGCGGTAGCTTCATTGATGCTTCCACCAGGATCTTGAGCAAGGCTTACATGTTTATTCTACCTACACCGAGTACAAGCTCCCATCAGAGCCGCGATCAGAGCATGCAACGGAGCATCCATTCCAGCATCCTCCCTCCCAAGGGACTCGTAGCTGGGGTGAGCTGTGCGACAACACGTTCCACTGAAAACGATGCATGGATTTGTCATGCGCCAAAGAGAAAACACAAAGGATTTTAACTCTTGCACACACAAGTGCAGATGTCTCTGTGGAGACAGCATCAGGTTTGTCTGGAAGGTGCACAGTGCATCATGCACACGCTGCAAGACTCTTACAGTGTATTTTCAATGCATGGCATTCACTGTGCTGTGGGACTGAGCAACTGCACATCGCTCCTTTCTTGACAAGGGGGTCACAATACATGTAATTCAGCATCCCGCATGACAGACTATGCCCTACATCTGTGGTGAAGGAAAGATAAGCCAAGGATACCTGTAATTCAGCCCTTGTCCGACAAAGTGAATGCTCTGAACCCGCAGAATTGTTACGGCCTGAAAAACTATCCAACATGCTTGCCTGCCTGGGACGTGCAGCTCTGCAGCGCTACACCAGAAGCACCAAACGCTAAATTCTGTCAGCTCACCCCTCTGAGCTTGGATTCAGGGCTCCCGGTGAGCTGAAGGCAGGATGGCTGAATAGTTCTGCTTTGTGGTACTGATTCCTCCTCCCGAGTCCTGCTCAGGGTTAAAGACTCCTGCATCCCACTTGTGGAGAGAAATGAATGCCAGCTGATCTACATGCACCCCTATTCCTGTTTATAGCAACCGTGCTCCTGGCTGGAAGGCCTGCAAGCTTGGTCACTGCTACTGCCAGCATCCAAGATACTGATGCCAGCTCTGCTTGCTCTCCGGGCCAAGCTGAGCTTTCTGGCTAAGAGCAGCTCTGCCTGCCTGCCTGAGCACCTAACTCCCCGAGGCTACACACGAACAGAACTGCACAACAACTGAGTCTTTGATCAGGACACTGGGTCCCACCATCAAGGCAGCTGGGTGACTCACGTAGGATACTGAAGACTAAGGAACAGGATCAGGTATGAAGTACATACAAAGAACGTATATAGTCATTTGAGGATAAAGAATATTGAGCTTGAAGAGTACTTAAAGCTGGTCCCAACGAAGTGCAGGACACTCTTTACAATATCAGGCTATTTGAAGACTTACTGTGCTTTGTACTATCGAAGCTACCCATTTTGGAAACAACCTGCTCTGTTCCGGGCAAGTGGCCAGCTCCAGAGGGAGGGAGGGCTGTGACTACCACCTGTTTCTCCTGCAGAATTTTAAGAGCTGGAGGGGAAAAATGCTACATGATTGAACCCTAAAGAGTTTCATTCTTCCCTCCAGCTCAGCTAGTCTGGAGAGTAGCACACATGCAGGCTCCCTTCTGCACCTGCTCCTATGCCTTGCTCATCTGAAGGGCATAAGAACAAGACACAGCAAGTTATTTTTAGTAGAAAGGCACAACTGGTTATTTGGGGACAGCACGACACAGGCTCTTACTCCAGCACAGCACGAAGGAGAGCTCTAGTACCTGCTCTTTGTGTGACCTTCCTCATCCCGACCTAGACACATGGGCCAAGCTCTGTGTTGTGTGCCATGACAGTGGAGAAAGAAGCACAGTCCGATATCTGCTTTACATGGGCTGCATAAGCCAGCTCTGCTGAGCTTTCATTTTCATATCTTCTTCCACGGAAGAGGTGGGGGGAAAAACAGCATACATGAAAATGCTGCCAGCAAGCTCTCAGTAATTTCCAGGGTGGAGGTGTCTAAGCATCCTCCACACTTCAAAAATACTACATAATGCATGAATGCTTTCTCTGGCTTTACACACACTCTTCAGAGGCACAATCATGGCTGTTTTAGGAACTCACCAGGCCAAACCTGCTACGTGTCTGTTTTTTTTTCTCATATTCTATACAATCTGGCTACTGCGTTCCTTGTTCTATCCTTTTTGGCAGTCCTTTATAAAAGGTCTCACTCAAAACAAGCAGTTTCACATCCACACTAGGTTTTGTAGACAATCGATGCACAAGATGAACTCGTGCTGTGACCTGTGTCACATTTTAGAGATAGCAAACGTGCCATGCAAGTCCAGATGGGTTATCTACCCACACCCATGCAGGCTCCTTGTTTGCATTTCAATCCCTCCATTTCAGGCTGAATAACAAATCCATATCCTCAAAACCCCTGAATAATTCACTGTGTGTTGAACCTGCTCACAAGAGGAAACTTTTATGCAATTTTAAAGATGACCATGCTCTGTGGGAACAAAAATTCATCAGGGCCTGAGGTTACTGTTGCTCTGTGCACAGAACAAACAAAAAAAGCATAAAAGGATTTGTTAGCCTCGCAGTCCTAAAATTGTCAGTGTTTGTGTTCATTTACAATTGAAGACAGGAGCAGCCTGAAGCTTTTTGGCTCCTGGTTCTAATGTTTTGTGATCAATTTCTCAAATGGATTTCATGTGGCAAAAAATTGTTTGGGTTATTTTATTAGTTGTGAAAATGAAAATTAACAGGCCCTGTGACATCAATTTAATTGGGGTTATTGTATAGAGGGTTAGATTTCCACTTGTTTGTTTTGGGCCCCTGAAAGGCACTGAACCTGATTCCCCCTTGAGCCCAGGATCCTGAACGCAAAATCAATCGTCAGGAGAAGCTGGGCTGCAGCTGGCTGTTCAGGCCTCGGAGGCACAATCCCTCCCCAGTTGTTCCTCAGGTTTTCCATTTGACACAAGACTGATGCAGCAGGATAACGCCCCTCCACCACATTCTGGATACACTGCATGTTCTACAGTTCTCTAGAAAGATCAATGATGAGAAGATCAGGTGTGATTAATTCTTAATGCATCCACACACAAAAACCAATGACCTAGAGTCCCATTTAGTACACACTGGCTCCTGATCGGATGGAAACAGTGACTCACAGCAAGCTGAAATGACAGAAGTGGGGCAAGAAGAAAGCAAAAAGTGGTTTTACTTTCCTAGCTGGTCCTGTCCACTTCAGCCAGTGGGACTCCAGACCTGTAGTTTGATATAGCTGAAGATACTGGACAACAGCTCTAGCAGCAAGTTCTCCTGCCATACATTTGGCACTACTCTGTACCATGGTCTTTGCAAACTTACAGGCTGTGCTCAATGCATAAAAAACAAACCAGCAAACAAAAAACAAAACCCCAATGAATGACTTTGTAGTGAATAAAGCTTTCTAGCACAGGGAGCGTGTTCCCCAAAAAAAGAGTCTGCATCAGGAGAGAACAAACGCTTTTCTGCAGTCCCTGTTTCACCATCTTCCCTACCAGGGCAGTAGCACCTGGCTATCCAGGATTACCTGACGATGCAGACGCAGGCTGTATGGCAGCACTGAGAAAGTATCTAGAAGTAGTTCAGTCACATGGCATACCTGGGACAGACTGTCACTGCCAAAGTTGTAGCTTGGATCATACAGTATCTCAGATAATCCGAAGTTCAACTGCTTTGAACATATTTTTGCAAAGCCTGACTAACAGTTTGCTTAAGAGCTCTTAAACACAAGGGGTAAATGATCTGACAATTTGTTTCTTATGAACAACTCATGGGAAAAAGTTGGACTTCACATGCTTACAAATCAATCACACGGTGGTTTATAGATGACAATTTCCTGAGGTTTCTCAAAACTGACTCTGAAAGAAGATGGCATATCTCACAAAGAAAAACCTCAGTATTCCTTCTGAGTAATTTATATTAATCTCCAGGGGGAAAAAAAGGTAACCCAAAGAGAATTGAATCCTTAACTCTTGAAATTAAATTGTTTTTTGATATTAAGAATGAGTAATATTAGAAAAAAATGCAGCAAAACATAAAAGTTTATCAAAACCACACATTAGATTTGCTTCTTATTAACTTTTGCAAGCATTTCCACCAGCAGCTCGCTCCTGAAAAAAAATGAATGTGCAGGAAGAGCTTCCATAATTTCCTAAAAATATTTCTCCATGTACATCATTCAGTGTGGGAACAGGCATGCCGTAACTGAACAAACACAATGCATAAGAAGTTTTCCTTGTGACAGAAGATAAGATGGACACAACTAAACATGGAAAAATTGAGCAAATTACAAATTCAGAACAGTCAGAAAAGTGTTTGCTGTTTGTTTCATAAGAATTCAGAAACTGAAAAAGGGCTGAAATGTGTTTTTAGCAGCATTGAGAATGTAAAATCTGAGACACCACAGGGAAAGTACCAGAGCAAAAGGTGTGGCAGGCACAGACTAAGCACAGGGAAAGAGCTGGAAGCCTCTAAACGTGCATTACACAGGCAAAGCCTGGCCAGCGGCTGCCAAGGGATCGCTTACATAAGCTGGATGAGGCAGTGTTGTGTGCCACCTTGTGTTTTCTTTGGGATGCACGTTTTAGAGCAATGACGTTTTGTCCTCAGGTACCCCGCCACAGCAGGATGAAGAGTTCTTGTGCTCCTTCTGTTCTCACTGATCCAAATTTAGCATCAGTCATTGTGACAGAGCAGCTACCAGACATACACAGGGGTGAATGAAAGAACTGAGACGTCCTAGCACAGCCACCTTGTAGGCTCCGCTGCCTGATTTTATGACAGTGCAAGTTGGTGAATGTAAGGAGAACAGGAACCACCTCAGAGGTGATGTAGCAGCCCCACAGCACCCAGTGCCCGTGGACATCTCCCCTTGCTGAGCAACTCGTGGTGACTGACAGCAACACTCCAAGTACCATCTAAATCCAAGCAGCCAACAACACGAGGGCATCACGTCTGCCAAGGGTCAACAAGTTACAGTGCACCAATACACGTGCTATAACAAGACGGGTGTCAAAGCACAACACATCAGGTGCTCATTTTGACGATAACCACAGTAGCATGTTAAACATGATAATCTCAAAACAAAAGGATGGGCATCTGTCAAGCTGGGATGTGAGGACCCTCCCAAGCCCTGTTAAGGAGGGCTAAATACCTGCCTCACCTGCAAACTCTAACCTGTGCCTACAGATATTCTGCTCACCAGCCTAAGCAGTTTACCAAGAATCAGAACTTTACCCCAATCTGAGTTCCCTTCCACATGTGTGTGGTTATTTCTTTAAATCTGGACTTGGGCTGAAGGACTCAAGCTCAGAAATTTAAGAGCTCCCACAGGGATGAAAAATAATTCCATGGAGAATATTCTTTCAGCTCTGGGATAGAAGTAACCCTCTTGCAGCTCATCTGCATGAGAGGTGCCTCTGAAACAGACCCTTCATTTCTAGCTGGGGTGCAGAGAAAAACCTCAAAAATCCTAAAATAGCACTCTATTTTAGTCAGTGTGGTCAAAGTACTTGGACATGACACATCCTGGTGCTTTTCTTTTGGCATCAGTGGCTCAAGCCAGGAAGCATCCCCAGATATTTTAAAGACCTTTCCGTAAAGAAGCATTACTTTCTGAAAGCAAAGAACGTTGGTCCGAGTAGGCAGGCGTAAACTCGCAGTACCTGACATAAAAGCAGAACTTGGCCAGCTGCATAAAAAAGTTAGTTTATTTGCCAAACCAGAATTCTAGGAAAAAGTCTTGCTTTTAATATCTGAGCAACTCCTCACAGTTATCATGGCTAAGGTATTGCTTACTCCATGTAAAGCCAATTATGCAACCTAATAGTGCAATTAGTACCTCCAGCGCAAGCCCTCCCCAGCAACTGAGCTGCAGTCCCTTGCTACAGCACTGTTCTGCAGCGCAGGAGAGGGGCAGCTACTCTGCCCATCCAGGCTGTGGGCATCTCTGAAGTACGTCAGGTGCACATACCCCACCTCCTGTTCTTCCTGTGCTCACAAGCTGGTTTGGAAAAACAACAGGGAACTGACAAGTGGGCCAAATGATTATCTGGCTTTGGAGTTTCTGCAGATGACCCAGGGGCTTCTACGGAGATGATACTTGCCACTACAGACTGCACTGAAAGCTCTTTTGAGGCTGCAAAAGGCAAGAGCATGCCCTTTGACTTGTTAGTGCACACTGCCTGGACCAGCTCGGCCTTAGGATTCTGGATGCTGCCACATTGCAAATGATGCTCTTTAATAATCACAGTATTTCTGCAGGAGTAGGTGCTACAGAAAGGGTACTCTCTTGCAGTGGAAGCACCCCGACATTATAAAATGTTGTATGTTGGTGTAGTTACACTGGATGGGATGATCTAGTCTAACATGCATTGCTGGAACCAGGAAGTCTTGCCATCCCACCTCTGCCAGCCCCATCTCCTGCTGCTTCCTTTAAGTTCTGATGTTGAGCAGATGCTTCTCAGAGCAAGCCCTCATGCTCTGAGGGCTTTTGCCACTCACGTGGCAAAAAAACTAATCTAGAAGTAGATGTTGGTAGAAGATGGTTTTCTGCTGCCTTTGTGAGCTGAATTTGTTCATGTGAGGGTCCAGGAAATGCTAAAGCTGGTATAAAGGGTGACAAGTGTCTAAGCAGCAAGATCTTCTGGTGTAAGCTTGGCACAGCTCTGCCAAGTCTCGATTCTTTTAAATATCTTCCCATTAGTGATGCAGTATAAAAAACACTGGAAAACAATCTGACAGCATAGCCCACACAGCCCAGTCCTTTGAGTAAGGACATCAAGAGGCATGAGGAGACTAGCCATTCCCTAAGGAAACGAATGAGGTGAATACTCTGGAAACAGTACTGCTTTGTGTGTAATATGGGCTATTTCAACGGTCTCACAAAGGAAAACACGCTGACCAAGCTTACAGAACTTGAAACTTGGTCTAAAAATGCTTGTCAAAATGGCTGTGCATGAATATTTCATAATCATTGATTCCAACTTCCAGCTGAAAATGCCTGTAAAGAATCTTTTTCCAATTCATTCTAGGGCTGACTAGGCTTGCATGTTACTGCAATGAGGACCTCGCAATAGGAATTCACGGAACACATTTACCAGCAGTATTCAAATCTGAAGAGATTCCAGTTCACTGTGCTACAGATGTACTGGCTTTACAGGGCTAACTCTGGCAAATGCTCATTTCAAGCAGCAAGCAAACAGACGAGGCAGTGAACAAACACAGGTCACTGTTTCAAACCAGAAATGCACTGAGGAGACCAGAAGTATCCAAAGGGAACAAAAGACAACAGTGCTGTAGCTATGAATTTCTGCCTATTGCAGGACACACAGTACACAGGAATGCAACAGACAGAAGAAAAGGAATCAACCTGTGTGCTGAGCACTAGAGATGGAAAATATCCCATTTCTGCATCAGAGGCTGCAACATACTTAGCTATAATCCCTTTACCATGTGCTGCCTCCAGGCGTATGGCTCAGCTCCACCTCCACTGCCCTCCCATAGGTCACGTGCTTGTAGGAACCAGACCCTTTGACAGGGATCCCAAAGTGCATGCTTTATTTCAGGAGATGCCACTTAAAATGACATTTTACAAGATCCAAAGAAACCCTAAATGTCACTCACAACACTTCAGCCTGACCACATGCCAGGGCTGGGGCTATCCAACATTCATATGATACCTAGACTGCAACAAAACAGTTAGAAAACATGGCTCAATGACATACAGTTCGTAGTTTTGATCTTCTGTCTCTTGCTGCACTGACAGCTCCTCCAGAGTTGCATCAATATCCAGCTGATTCGTCTCCAGCTGCCGTAGCAACGTCTCCCTCTGAAGAAAGGAAAACAAGCTGGGTCTGAGCAGGAAGGGTCATTGTAACAGATCTCTGCATGCTCTGGGTGCAGCAAGATCTGGTGTCACCACTCTACCCACGGCAATGAATTATACAGGAGCTTTGGTCCATCTCATGGTGTTCAGTTTAAATACAGAAGCACAATGGGAAGCAGAAGCAGTAGCAAAAGCACGTTAATCCCGAAAATCTGATTGTAAGAAAGCAATCTGTTCTGAGAGCTGTACTGTATCAGGCCATAAATCAAGAATGCGTGATTTTCAGACACAGGATCACTAATTGCATTTGGAGAATATCAACGCCTGTGGAGAACAGTTGTGCAAACAGTTCATTCTGTTTTTGTTGTTGTGGTTTTTTTTGTTTTTAAAACTCCTGGCAATAAAGAAGCCCTCCTGGGGGCAGGACTCGGTGCAAAACCTCACAACAATTTTCTTTTTACTGTTGGGCCAGATGAGTGACCACAGCCT
Organism: Anseranas semipalmata; assembly: GCA_013399115.1. Taxonomy (NCBI): domain Eukaryota; kingdom Metazoa; phylum Chordata; class Aves; order Anseriformes; family Anseranatidae; genus Anseranas; species Anseranas semipalmata. Next base: position 135,485 of record VXAA01003187.1, read on the forward strand.
GTCAAGCTCAGGGAAATTTTAGAAGTCACTACCCCTCTGCCTTCAGTTGCTGCCCCACAGATGGGGGACAGACAATGAAGTCCATTTCAAACGTGAAACAAAGCAAGTAGGCTTCACTGATGTAAAACAGGGTAGATTTTTCTATTTCAGTCCTTCCCCTTCCACATTTCCAACAGATTCCAAGAATAAACCTCAGTTGAGGGGAAGCTGCATCTTCAAAGACTCTAAATCAACTGCAAATGGCCACAGCACATCCCTCCTGATAGTCCGGATGGCAACGAGATCGATAACCACATGCATTATGCTGAGACTGCGCCAGCATTACCAGCTCAGGGGCTCACCTGCAGAGCTACCAACACTGGGTGCCGCACCGCGCGCCTGGCAAGGACCTGGCTCTCCTAGGGCTGGAGCCGCGAGGCCAAGGCAGCCACCCTTCCTGCAGAAGCACGCTTCGGGATCCCCTGGCCAAAACCAGAGCCATCCGCTTCCAGTGCCCTGCTCCACAGCACAGCTCTGTCAGCAGAGCCCCCGCGCCCCCTCGCAGCGGTGCCCGGGAGCCTCAACAGCAGCGGCCAGACCTGACGGAGGCTGCGCAGGTGGAGTCTCCTGCCACGGGCACTGAGGCACCACCGGCCCCCAGGGAAGGCTCTGAGCAAGGGGCACTGAGTCAGCTTATCACAGAGAAACACGGAATGGTTGAGGTTGGAAGGGACCTCTGGAGATCATCTAGTCCAACCCCCCTGCCAAGCAGGGTCACCTAGAGCACGTTGCACAGGATCGCATCCAGGTGGGGTTTGAATATCTCCAGAGAAGGAGACTCCACAACCTCTCTGGGCAGCCTGTTCCAGTGCTCTGTCACCCTCACAGTACAGAAATGCTTTCTCATATTCAGCCAGAACGTCCTGTGCTTCAGTTTGTGCCAGTTGCCTCTTGTCCTGTCGCTGGGCAGCACTGAAAAGAGTCCGGCCCCATCCTCTTGACGCCCTCCCTTCAGATATTTGTACGCATCGATGAGATCCCCTCTCAGCCTTCTCTCCATGATAAACAGGCCCAGCTCCCTCAGCCTCTCCTCCTACGACACCACCCTCTGGAGTCAAAAGCCACGGTGCTAAGGGCCTGCAAGTGTCAGCCCTCCCTCACCGCCCGCGTACAGGCGGCATGGGGAGCGGCGACAGCCTGCGCTGAGCCGCATCCGACGGCTCGTGGCCCCGCAGCGGCGCGCGTTCAAGCAGGGCCCAGCAGCACCACAGGCTGACGAGCTGCTCTGCACCCGGACAGATGAAGTAACGGCCCAGCAGGAGATGGAAGAGAAATCCCAGGTTTCATGCAAACTGCAAAGGCTTTTGCTTTTACGACTGCTTCATCCTCAACATGCATTTGTTTTCTACTATCACAACCGTTTTTTGAATTGTAGCGTCAATAACCGTGGTGAATTTTTAATCCGATGTTTGAGAACACATATGCTCGCTGCATTAATTAATCCCACTGGGGCAAAAAGCACAAAAGGAAATCTACTACATAATTTACAGAATAAAATCCCCATAGGAAAACAAACATTTGGATAAAGCAATGGCATTCAGTCTCTATGTGTACATACTACTGACAATATAGCCTTATAGACTTAACTCTGCAGGTATCATTAAAGAGCAAGTAACTCATCTGCCTTATACGAGACACACCACACTACCCCATCCAGGGGAGTAGTCAAGGCACAGCTTGAGCACTCCATGGAGTAGACTGATTTATATCAAATTCTACCATACCTTAACTCAACAAGCAAGGTTCAAGTCATTTTTATTTTTGTATTACATTTGTGAGACCAGGTGATTCATACTGACTGATAACCGTAAAACATGCTAATTCCCTGGAAGACACAGCCTTTCTCAAAATTTAAGGGCTTCTATGATTGTTTAAGTTAATTCATTGCTTACCAGACATTTAGATTCTTCATTTTTACGCTTTGTTACCATGTTAAATGCGTGGAGTAATCCATTTTTCCTTTGCTAGGTAATTTTTATTCATCATATTCATAAGCTCTATGCAGATGGAAAGTTGAATTCAATTAAAATGTATACAAAGAATTATGAAGTCATTAGTTAACTTGAATTCCCTTTATTGTGGTATAAGACAAGAAAGTTTCAGCAAAACACTCTATACATTTAAACTTGGTACACTAAACAAAAGAAGTACTAATCTGTACTAAGTGACTTTAAATGTTTGCTCTATGGTTCCTGCATCCTTCAAGATTTTAGAAGTAACAAATTTCATCCTTTTGTATTATTCATAGACTGTAAGTACAAATCAGACAAAAAAAAGGAAAGTATTCTGCTTATTTGTGCTCTTTTTCCTAGGATGAGTGAAATAAATACTGATCAAATTAGCTGAGTAAACAGACACAGAGAGGACACTGCTCTCCAATGCTTACCTTAGGTACTTAGGTAAGGGCTTTTATTAAACAAGTGGTTTGCCTTTCCTCATACTCTGGCAGTAAGACATGCACCTGAGTTTTATTTCATTTTTCACAGATCACAGTAAATACGGAATTTAGATTTAATCAAGAGAAATTTGCACCTAACTTTGTAAAAAATAATTACTAATAACGGACTTGTAAATACATAAAAATAAATTCTATTTTACCATGCTGGTATTAAGCAGCTTATTTTTAGCAATGACCCAAAAGGAGGGAATAAATTGTGTTCTGCAGACCAACGCTTTGGCTGAATGCCACGTTCAAGTGCTTCCTGGGAAAAGGCAATTTCAGCTGTCTGCAGAATTTTGTCTCCTTCGAGCGCAGCACTCCAAAGGCCCAGCTGACCTGATCCCATTAGCACATTATGTGGGCCACCAGCAGTACCTACGGCTAAACTGCATTCTCAGATCTGAGAATCCTTCCCCTGGAAAGGAACTGACAAATAACTGAAAAGCCCACGCTGCCAGAGGGAACTTGCTCTATACAGGGGGGTTTGAATTTCACCCACCGCTTTCTTTATGAAAGATGCATAAAGGTAAGCTGAACACAGAAATGTGCAACCTAAAACTAGTGCAGAGGACATCAACTCCGCTAAAGGACACGCTGGAATCACACACGCAGCCGAACAGCTTGTCTTCCCCTGGAGAGCTGTGGGAGATCAGGCTGAGGAACAGAGAAACCTCAGAAGTCGACTGAGACTGATTAAATCATATGTGCATTTAATACTTGGCAGAATCCCTCTCCTTTAACCTACTTTGCACCAAAGTACCAGAGAAATTACTCCTTTCTAGAGCCTCTAAATGTCAAGTGTCTCTGAAGGTACAAAGAGTACCTTTAGGAATTAAGTCTAGCTCTGACTTTCCTACAGATTTAAACATCATGTTGCACTGCTTGTTAATAGGGCCTGGTGGGGCCAGCCCTGGCTCCCAGCACACCCAAAGGCAAGAGTCCCGGCTGCCCACCAGGAGCAGCAAATGCCCAGAGCCACCAAAGCAGCAGCTGCTGGGGAACAGCGCCAAGCTCTTCTAACAAACCTGCGGCACAAATGCAAGCGGCACAGGAAAAACTACGTGCAGCGTGTCTTGGCTGAACTTTGACATCAAGTAAAGCCCCAAAGCTCGGGTGGCAGCAACCAAAGGCCTGCAAATCTGCAGTGTCACCTGGCTCCTCACAAAATGGCCAGGCCAGGGATCTCCCTCACACCAGAGGGAAAAGAAGCAATCCAGCTTCATATTGGATCCTATGCTGTGATTTTTATCAGAATGCACGGAAAAGCACTCGCCTGCAATCCACGTATGAGCACAGAACTGCAGGAACCTGTTTTTGCTTTGCTGTTTTAATGGGAAAGCCAGGAAGCACTGCTCTGGCTGCACAGGACACACTCCGACAGGCACAGACAGCCTTCTCAACTACCACCTTCTATGCCAAGATGCAAAGAACAGTGCAAACATATTTACAAGCATGGTTTACATGCCCCCATCCAAATCTTCCCTTTCACTTTTTAGGAACTAAGCTGCTCAAGAAGAAGTCTTTTCAGGTTTGTTTCTGAATTGTTGAATTGTTTAATTACATATAACAAAACAAACAACAACAAAAAACAACAAAACTACAACAACAACACAGGATTGGAGTGTCTAATAACTGAGGTCAACCCATATGCAGCACCTGCACCTCGTGTTCTGGACTACCCCCAGTGCCATCCCAAGCCCAATGAACAGGAGAATAAATGGGGGTTGGTCACCCCACTTCCCTCACCTCTCCTACCAACTGCCACTGACATCTCCAAACAGCTAACGGCCGTATCAGATTTATTTCTTCTATTTCTTGAAGACCAAGATCTATACAAGAAGTTCTCTGGCTTTGAGGCCAATTACCTTATATGTGTCCTAATTAGTCTCAGATTGATAGATCATGTTTACTTATATACAGCACATTTCAATGAAAGGTCCCTTAAGACTCTCAGCCTAAAGCTGCTTCCCTGCAAGCCCAGCGCTACAAATGCTTTGGTATTTCCTGCTTATAACTGTATTTAGAAAAATCATTGCATATAGTAGCCATTAACAATATCGTATGAGCAGCTTTCAGACACAAATCTGTCAGGAAGCCTGTGCTAATGTCTTTGTCTCTTATCAACATCAATTTGAGAAGAAGAAAGGAGATTTACAAAAGTGACAAAAGTAACCTGGGAACTAATTATTCTGCATGATTTCCACAAGACATCACTTTACCATAGGAACCAAGGTTATAAAAACAAACACACCATGCTGGCAGATTTCAGTGTTCTCCACCGAGCAGTAAATTGGGTTTAAATCTCAGATTTTTACAACCTCTTCCTCAAAAATGCATTATTTGATTTGTTTTACTGTGTTTCTGTACATTCAGTTTCTTATCCTGGTTCTTTCTAATGCATCTGCTCTGCAAACTCAGGATGTGGTAACATCCACTAACATATCCGAGCTTATTCTGAACTAGCACTTCAGTTTGGATTATTTGTGTAAAAATACACACAGACATTTCACTTACTGTTGAAAGATCATCAAGATCAATTGTCTGAATTTTCCCATCCAGAACAAAACAGTGATACAATGTCATATGCACCCCACAAAAGCAGTAAGTCGTTGACCCCAAAGGATCTCCGTATGATGACACCAAAAGGTCCTCTTCTAAAGGACCACAGCTGAGAATTTCACGCACATTCAGCCCTCATCTTTCCTCTAAGTCCACCCAAGAAGGCTCAGTTATGACAGAGAGAGAAATCTGAGCCTTCCACATGCTTGTATGGGATCCAAGCAGATCAGTTACTGTTCATCTTAGGGCAAGGATTTTCAGCAAACAGTTGTCTCTGTACTATTCAGTCCATACCACATCTTTTCTCATCTGAGTTTTAATTTACTGACAACACAGAATTTCTATAGAAAGTTTAACAACTATGTGTAGGTAACATTTTTGACTTGCTAATTACAACACTGGATGCAGTTTTCTTGCCAGTGATACTCTTCACCTTGGTGCCTTTCTACAAAGGTAAGCATTTTCAAATATAGCAAAGATAAGCCCTTTTGCAAGCAGAGACATGTTTAAGTCACAGGCGCCAATATACTAATATAATTCTGTTAACTACCCTCTTATGAAAACAAAAATCTATTTGGAATCCTTTAACAACAACAAAAATATCTCACATATAAGGTCAAATTTCCACCTTAGAGAAAATGAGCTCTGCCCCACCCACCCCACACATCAGGGAAGTATCTTCTCTCTTACCTGCAGCTGCAAGAAGGGGATGTTGAAGAACTTATGCAGGTACTTGAGGCCAAAGCTGTTCTTCATGGAAGACTCAGCGTAGCGAAAATATGAGGAGCCAGGAGGCCTGTCTCAACCAGATAGGCAAAGAGAAAAAAAAACTGTACAAAAGACATGCATACACACAGAAGAGGCACTTGCTAAATTCCATTCCATGAACAATCCTCATTTACAAGCCAGCCCCACAATCCCCAAATGCAGGCCAGCAAGTCATTCTGCTAGGGACTCGTTATTTTGTTTACAGGCAAAATTCAGACTTTGTTCCTCCTGAAGGGTGGCAAAAAAAAGCTGGAATGCAGGTGGTGGTGTGCTGCACTGTCATGGGGCTGCTAGACTAAGAGACACTGTGTCAGGACATTGGGCCATTGGTTCACTAAACTAGGGGGTTTGCAGATGTACAAGCTATTAATTTCTCAGTGAGGTTTTATTTTAAAACCACAAACAGACCTACTTTAAGTCACCTACTCAAGCATAAGAACTGGGCATTAAACTCAGTTAAGTCATACATAGAGATGAATTTGTAAAGAAATGATTATACTATGGAATCAAGCCTTAAAACTAATACCATTTCTGTATGCCCGACGCAGTCATGGACAAGCAAGAGACCAAGAAAATTAAAAATTGCCTTAAAAAAAAAAACTGCATTGAAAGGTACACTCTGTCGAATCCTGACTAACAAGTAAAATTTTTATATAACAGAGAGCCTCAGAGGCCTGATGAAGGGAAAATCCTGCCTGGCTGGCAAGGGAGGAGTATGATTTGGCTGTGCCCAAAAAACGTGTGGAGATGTTCTCAGAGGAAGAGCGAGAAACACAGCTGCACTAGCTGGCTTTCTTGTAGCACAATTATATGGAGTAGAGAACAGTTGTGTTGCAGGGAGAGAATTCTTTCACAAGATAAGGACCATCCAGAAAGAAAATGACCTCTTGGGAAAAGTACTTCTGAAAGGCATATGCTGGCATGCACTCACTGTTTCCAGGAATACAGCTAGCAATCTGCCTAGTACAGGCTCCTAGCTCAAAGGAGGAAGAGCCCATCATGCAAACTGAAGCTGCTGTATGAGACTCTCAGAGCTACCAAAGCCTAGAAGCTAAGCAGAGGGTTGGAGGATGAATGTGGTCTGAAACACAGCAGCAACAGTCATCTATGGGTGATGACAGAGAGCAGCCCAAGTCTGCTCCCCTGTCTGGTGACCATGGTGCCATCCCCAGTTACCTGTTCAGATTGTCAATGAAGTCCCGCACATCGCCAGGCAGAATGACCCGATGCTCCCCCATGTCTCGGTAATTCCCAAGCACGCACACTGGAACGTGGGTCGGCACTTTAGGAAGCTCCCTCAGAATATAGTTAAATGTCCTTCACCAAAGGAGAGACAGACATAGGCAAATGAGGGTGAAACACCATTCTGTGAGCAGTTTCATGTACAAACAACAGAAAAAATACAAAGTAAGCATTTTTTTCCAAAATCCTTCCAATACTGTGGCTTCCCCCTCCCCCCAGTATATTAACTACAATTATGTTTGTATCATTCTTTATTCAAAAATGACTTGTCAAATTCAATAATCCACTTCCACCAGAGACCTCACATCTCTTGCAATAATATTTCCCTCAGTCCTACAAAACCGTGCGAGGTCAGCAGATGAAAAGGATTCCCTCACTTATGCTGGCAATGGGCTCACTGAACCATACCAAACCTGTAAAACACAAGCTTAAGTATAAAGCAAGAACTGCTACCATCTCCCCTTTCAACTCTGGCTTCCACATGACTCTCCCCCTCCCTCCTCAGATATGCAAAATGAACAGCTCATTACTTCTACACATTAAGGCAGCCTAGGGCATCTAAATAATCCTTACTAATACCTGTCTTCCTGGGAATTTCTCACTAGCTTTCCCTTCTCCCTCGTGCTCTGTAGAGCAGGGTGTTTATAACACGCCCAGCATACTTTGTGCCTGTGATAGTGCTAATTATCAAGCCTCAGACAGCAGCATATCAGAAACTGCAGTTCGCAAGCCCACAGAGAGAGTGCTTGTTTGAAACAAACCAGGAGAGGAGTATATTAAAAGACATCCCAGAAGATAAAGCTTTTATTTTAAGGGATACAAGCTTGCTTCGGCTCGTTAGGCTGCTTAGCAGGTCCAGAGACCATCTGGGAATCAAGAGGTCTAGAAGTTATTTGCTTCCACTAAACAAGTGAGAATCATGTAGCACATGCTGTTGAAGATGTCTTACCACTGTTTGGTAATGTCAAACATCATCACTACGCCGTTGCAGTTTTTATAAACATCCAGAAACTCTGCATCCAGAGCCATTTCTGACTCTGCCTGGGGAAATAAAGGCAAAAGGAGCAGTAAATAACTTGACTCAACTTCGGGCTCATACAGAGCACAACTGATACAGTGCTGAATAGGCAAACTGTCTAAAGTAACAGCCACTATAAAAAGCATCTGTGGATTTCACATCATCATCATTTAAAAAAGGTACCTGGTGGGTCACAGCTTCCACTGCCCACAGGACCAGGATGCGAAGCACCCAGCAGTCTCTGAAAAAAACCATGCCTGACAGCAAGTGCTAAACCCCACTCCTTCCTCTTTCCATTGTGCCCCCAAATTGTGCACTGGCAAGACAAGCCCATACAAGCTACAGGATAGAGTACAGAGAACTTGGCTCCTATATTCCGTATCTTTGCCAACCCAAATATTGACTATAATTCTAATGTTTCTGATGTATAAAACCAGGATGCAGTTTCTACTGACTTTGTTCCATGTAGAGCTAAAAGAACGTATTAGTAGCCAATTTGGTTTTCACCAAATTTAGACTTTGCACTCTGCAAAATACAGTGCTGGTCAGAACTGAACCTGAAAGGCTCCTGCTGCAATTTGGTACCAGTGGAACAATTCTCACTCGGTTTCCAGGACTGAAAAATGTATGCACATTTGCAAAGAAGCAGCAGCTGTGACATCTGTTCTCATAGAGGCCTTTTGCCATAAGAGAAGAACATTTTTAAAGAAAATCCTCCAAATCTGATCACACAGATTGAGCAAGACTGGCACCCTGGTGAAACAGATAACTCTTCACTGCTCCGACTCATCCCTATAACTGAGTGTATATCACTAACACCAGATTTTGCATCAATTTCAAGCATTTTTCAAGCTATAATTGACTGAGTAACAGAACCTGCCCATGCACTGATCCCCAAAGGGCAATAACACATGAACAGGAGCAATAAAGCTCTTTAAGAGCTGCAGCAGAGATCATGGGATCAAGGGCATTTAAACTGACTTTTCCCAAGGATAAAATTGTACAGCTTTTGAAAGGGATACCACAGAAGTGCACCAGCAGCCCAGCTGTGGTTTGGGGAACACTGGATTACGGTCTCCCATATGGTACTTTGTTCTAGAGCAGTAGGTCCAAAGGACACACATTTGTGCAAGAGCCTCGAGGAAGCCACTCTGTCTACTTTTACACACCACGTGGCACTTCTGTTGCCCCTGCCTCCTCTACATTTCAAAGGCTGCTAAAGGTAATTGTCAGGCCAGTTTTAAGGAGCAGCCAGAGACCCTGGCATTAAGTGATTTCTTCATGTTTCACAAGAAGTCATTACAAAAAGACACTGTCTGTGTGCAAACAGGTACAAAGCTACAGAATAAACAGCTGGAATGGGGTCATTCCCAAAAGACAGAACGGAAAACAGCAGGAAAATTGTGGGAAGGGCACAACAGGGATAAGAAGCACAGGCAAAAGAGTAAAGAACATCAGGGATCACATTGTCCCTTATTCACCCTCTGGGCCAGCCTTAAAGCAGAAACAAATACAGAACTTACTCTCCGTGGACCAAAGGTGGACAAGCGGCCTCCTACTAAGAGGCAGACATCGGCATTCAAGGTGACTCACCTCCTGAGGGTCATTTTCCAGTTTCAAACCATCTCCTCGTTTTTTGCATTTTCCTTAAAAAGAATTGTAAAAAACAAATGCATTACACTGGGCAGAGAACTCCATGACAGGTCTGTGAATCCCCGGCCAGGACCACAGCATTTGGAACATGACCTTAAAGCAGATCTAACTTCTACTATAAGCCTGGGGAACGAGGAGGGGTGGGACAGGCATGCCTTGTTAAAGAATACCAGCTACTCTGTTCAAGAATACCAGCTAGTCTAATTCAAAGATGAATAGGAAGAAAGTCTGCAGCAGCTTAAACCATGCTCTTCACAGCATGAAGTCACAATGACCGAATATTATATGTTTTTATGCATTCCCTGACCACAAAGGGAGCTGTTCTTGCTTCAGCGTTGAAGAAGCAAAAGATCACGGGGCTGCTACAACTGAGCTGCACAACCACATACGCAGCCTCCTGAGAGATGCCATGATGTTGCTTTGCTATTGCACTAACCTGAAGCAAGCAATCTTGGACATAAATGTGATCTCAGATCCCATTAGGTGCTTGGGGCTGCCTCATGACCAAAAAAAAGGGTGGCGGGAGACTGAGAATTTAACAGCCAAAACACAGACAGAACTTATACAAGGGGAAATCCAAGCAAAATCAAATAACTGTGGTGAGGAGGCTGTGGAGAAGGAGAGGAAAAACAGCCTACGCGTGCACAAAGTGCTATATTTGGATGGGTCAGGTCTGGACATCACCACGAAGGTGAAGAAAGGAAATCCTCAAGAGGCACCCATTCAAAGGCACACACTCTAGAGACACGCACACAAGAATAAGCCAGAGGACAGATAAAACTCCGACTAACCTCATAGGAAAGCGCAAGAGGCAACAGACTACACAACTGGAGAAGATGCTAGAAAACTACTATAAAGACTTCTGCCATCTCATAGCCATAATCCCATCTAGAGGAATCTATACGTTTCTCTCCAACTCACCTGTTTCTACTAAGGCATGTGCTAAAACATCACCCTTATACTAAAAGGCCAGACCCCCTAAGACGTCTCTCTTTTCTGACAGCTTCAATAAGCGCTGAGTAAGTTTGCAGGTTGACTTTTAAAGTACCACTGGCATTTGACTCAGCATCGCCAGAAAATGAGTCAGTGTTTTAAACCTTAGTCTTCCCGACAATTTTGCATTAACATCAGTTACACTGTAATCACATTTACAGCACTGCACAGTAAAGTGCAAAGACCCTGCAAAGTCTAGAGTTATGTTTTACAGATATCAAATATCTTCCAGATGTTACGGACAACAATTATAAACTGTACTTCTGAATCAACTTTGTTCCAGTCTGAATACTGATGAGTTAACTAAATTCAACTCAACTGATGAAATGAACCATCAACTGACTACTTGTAAACTTCATGGTTCCGCCAAATGCTGCACATGACAACAGGGAAAGTTTCATTCTTCTGCCATGCATGTCAAGGATAAATAGTTACGAAATACAAAGTTATTCATGAAAGTTTTCATTCTGTAGTGCTTCCCTACTCAAACCCAAATGAAAAAATTTGCAATAGAAAAATCGCCCCATCCGACACTCTCACTAAGCACTGTTACAGAAACAGGCACACAGATGTCAGGATACACCCCCTGTGAATTCAGCATTAGGCTGCTGAAAGCAACGTTGGCTGGTAGCACTAATTAAGAAGTTTGCTACACTTCTCTTGCACATCTTTGCAACCTACATTTGGCAAAAGATGGTCAACTGTATCACCTGTTAGCTGTCAAGCAATTAGTGTCAGCTAAGAAAACAAGAGTTTGGGACATCTTCTGAATGGAAAATGCTGCGGGACAATATTCAGTGGGCCTTGCACATCAGCTCTGCAAGTGCCACAAGATACAGAAGGAGATTGCTGTCCCAACACCCTGACAGTGCATCTGGCAGATGCTTCTCTACATCAGTGCAAAATGCAGACATTTCTAAAATATTTGCGGCCCTACTATCGTCTTATTTTGTCATCTGAAAGTAGCAGAAATATTAATCCTGATCTTTCCCCATTCTTGCAGTTCATCTCCCTCGAGGATACAAGTACGGGTTCTGATTTTTCCCAGTGCAACTGAAGCTGTGGGATGTCTAGGGTGTGCATACGTTTTCTCACTTGAATTAATTCAAGTCAGCGGAACTCATGCGGCTTCTCTGAATGTCAAAACATCACTATTTCTCTAGTCACTACTAAATTATGCTGGACATGACCTGAATTTCTAATGTTAAAACAGAAGCCCAAGTAACCACAAATACCCATCCAAACCGCTTCATGGTTCACAAACATCTCTCATCCTGAACAACCAAGTTGTCTTTCTAACCTGGACATATTTATGACTGATGCTTGAGACTGAATAAGACTTGTACACCTCTCCCTGCTCAGGGCTTTAAGTGTGTAACAAGAGGAACGAGTAACACTCTTATGTGATGCTCCTCACTGCTGTAAAGGAGGTCATCTATAAAGGACTAACAGAGCTGAAATGAGCATGTGTGTACATATTCATGCACAGTGTCTATTTTTGGAACCAAAACTGCAAGATGAGCCAGATAAAGGCAGATGCAGTTCAGGCTGTAAAGGCAAAGATGACTACGTGGTTACATGAACAAGGTCCTGTGCTTAAGGTTGCACTAATGTGTGATCTAAGAGCCTCAATTAGAAAACGAGGGTGTTCATGTGGTGATCGCTCAGCTTCTCTAACTAGAACGATGACTGCTCCTTCTTCACAGGCATAACAGCAACACTAAAACCAAATAACCTTCCAGCAGTGCCCCAAAGTCTACAGAGCAGTTTCTCAGGACACCAGAAGACTGGATTCATGGCCAGCACTTGACAGCCTCTGCACCTCTGCATACCATCAGATTTGTTGTAGAATAGCAAGGATTCAGTAAAGCTTGCCAACAAATGCTGTCTGCAGTCAGGGAGAGATGCTTCTGTACATTATTCCAAAATACACATTTGTAAAATGTTTGTATCTCCAGGATCATCTAACTGTTGACAAAAGAAAATAACAGAAATATTAATTCTGATCTTTCCCCATCTTGCAACACACCTCTGAGACGGAGAAGAATGAAGGGGAAAGGGAGAGGAGATCCATTTCCAATATGGGGGGAAAGGGTTTATGCTGTTCTGCTGGACACAGAAAAAAAATAGGACTCGAACCCTCCAAGGATGGGAGAAGATGCAGGAACCAGACTAGCAGAAGTTACAAGATAGAAGATCAGAACTGTTCTTGAATAACCTGAATTTGAAGCAGCTTCTTTGCATTCAGGATCTGTTACAGCTTTATGACCTGCAGTAGTTACACAACTTGCTGCAAAGCCAGAAAGATGAGTCAGGACTGACTTTTGCTGATAGATATCTTTTCTATGTTCTTTTAGTTCCAAGGGCAGCAAAGAAGACTGTATTTACTACACATATTGGATAAAATTCAATACAATCCATAGCTGGGGGCAAACTCTACTTGCTAAGAGTTTAACAAATGGCATCATTACACAAATGAGCTCTCTGAGCAGGCCCAAGGAGAACCCAGCAGGCTGCAGGTAACTCTGCTCCAGTGAGTCTGCACATTTAAAAAAAAAAAAAATCCAGAGAGTCAAGAAAAAGGTAAGCTGAGCAGTACAGTGTAACAGTTGCCATTCTCTCCTGCTTCAATGCATTAACCACCCTAAGAGACTCTAAGCCCTCACAACAAACCTTTTCCCCTTACTTCCAAATTAACATCTTCACACTAAACAAGTGCCACAGATTCAGCACCCATCAGCCAGGCAGGACCAACAATGCTGTTTCCTGCATTCCTAAAACAGTCTGGAGGGAAAAAAAATCAAAGCACATTGCTGAATTAACAAGGTCAAGGAGTCTCAATGCTGGTAAGCACAACGTGAAACGCTACTTAGTGAAACCACGTTTAACTCAGTGCAAAAATGTACATGAAGCTTTTCAGGGTGCAGCTTATCGAGTTTCCCCACACTCTCCTGTGCATATTCACACTGAGACATAAAGAATGGCAGCACTGCAGAACAGAGAAGAGGCTGAAGCTGCTTTACAAGACTGAAGTTGAACACTGCAGTTTATGGATACATCCTTTGGATAGTCTAACAACACCCCCACATCAGGCTTTCAATAAAGGTTTTCTAACATCTAAATTTAAAGAGGTCTCAATTTTCTGTAACAAGGAACGGTTGTTCCAAAATGGGGAAACTGGCAAAAAAAATTTACCCTGGAAAACAACGTATGTCGAAATGCATGTTCAGAACATGCATTTTTGGCAGTTTCAAATCCAGCCTGATAAATGCAGCATTCTGCACAACTCTAACTATGTACATTAGCCAGGGTCTTGTAGGCAAGGGAAAAAAGGAGGATCAAGTCTCATCAGCACTATGCTGCAGCAGCACTGGCACAAGTCTACTGTCTAGATTGGTGTCGCTCTCACCAAAAGCATCGCGCAGCAGGATTTTTTGTCCTAAGCATACAGAAGGAAGAACAAAAATGACATGAAATAACATTAAGATGAAACTTAGATATGAGCAAGTTCTTAATGGTTAATTTGCACATTTTCCCAAAGTTGAATTTATCAAGAATCTGCAATGCTCTGGCAATGGGAAAGGATTTGGTTTTGTTACATCATGATGATCTGAATTTTTACAGTACATTGATTGAGTACATTTAACTACATAAAAATACACATCTGTGGTCCATAAGTAGAGATCTTAACAGAATGAGTTTCATCTCAAATATAAAGTGGAGATAGAGAGTCCCTTCAGATTTCTAATACATGTTCCACTGCCAGAAATGAAAGCAGTATCAGAAGAGCTGTTATCAACATCTGCTCATATCAAATCCAATCCATTTTGCCAAAAAAATGACAAGTCTCTAGTTTAGAAGATGACTCTGCTCAGAGAAGCTGTTCACAGAAATAAATGCTGGAACCACATGATTCCCAAATTAGCTGTCAATCTATTCATCCCAAAGTTGCGAGGCAGAGAGAAAACAGATGTTTTGCTTAGATTCCAGCCCTGTGCATATTATCTCAGGATGTGAAAGCCAAACTGTAATCAGTTTGACTTCAGCAGTAACTCTGACTCAAGTAAGGTTTCGCCTACACTGCAAAAGACTGGGATTTAAAAGAATAGAAAGATAAAGTGCCCAGGGTTTTCATTTAAAGTTACTGTCTCAAGTTTAACCATCATGCATCTGAACTACAGATGCTATCTTTAATTACCTTTTTGTTTTTATTCTTTTAAATATGATTTAGCTAACATGAAAAATTCACTTTCTCCCTTTCCCACTCCCTACTGTAGCTATCTTATTATTTTTTGGCGTTAACGCATGTATAAGTTGCACACGTGGTACACCGCAGGTAGCGCACCTCGGATGTAGTTCTACCGAGGCAATGTGTCAGCAGTCAAAACATAAAAGTTTAAATTTCAGTCATCGTGGTCAACAAATTTGAGTGAGAGAAGCACACAAAGAGCACACCTGCAGAGCATAAGATGCTCACTTGCAAAGCTGCTTTCATGATCATACTCACGCTTTAAACCACGAGCCTGTCTGGTACAAAATGCCTCTTAAAAGCCAAACAAAACATGCATTTGGGGCTACAGAATGGGCTTTAAGATTTACATCTGAGCCACCAACCCGTTCTAGCAACAGATTCCACTGCGTTCAGATTGTGCCTTCATACATGACTATTATTCATTTAAGAAAATAGAACTTTATACCCTGGCAAAAATTGAAAACTAATGAAAAATGCATTTATACATCTTAATACTTTCCTTGGCTAAGCATTTAGGACAGATTTAAGTAATTGGTTTCTCTTTCATCCTCGCCTCCTGCATACGCTATTCACTGCAGATAGCATTTTATCAATTTAACAATACCATTCCTTTACAAAAGCAGCTTGGCAAGAATTTTGTAAACAGAACTCAGCAGCTGTCTAAACATACATAAAACTATAAAGGAGAGAAGATGAATTTATAGTAAAACTCAAGAGAATCTGAATACACTAAGCAGCAGGCTATCTGTCACACAGCACATGAAACAATTGCTTCTGAATATTGGGTTTGACCTAAAGTTCAGATTGCAAATAATGGGCTCTAGCACTGGAGACTCCTCTCTTACATATTTTTCCAGGAGGTAATATCCATGTACTTGAAAAAAATAAATACACACCTTTTTCTAAAGAAATCAGATGTAAATAGGTACTTCTGAATTCCATGCAAGTTCTTAATTAAAACTGAGAAAAAAACAATGAATCTCCCATAGAAAAGAACTTAGAAATCTTACCTTTGTCAACTACATCCCATACTTCAACTTTAACAATATCGTCAGTGGCTAAAAGCACAAAAAGACAGTGTCAAAAAATCATTTTCAGCAAAATGAACAACTCTCGACCCTTACCACCCAGAGCCTAACCCAAAACTAGTATTGTCAAAGTAGGAGACCAAAGTCAAAAGAAAATTCTTGGGTTAAAAGAAAACCTAAACGTAACTACGAGAAGGAGCACGCTGAACTCCAATACCTTATTATCTAAAGAACTTCTTAAAGATTCTTAGTCATGTGACAGATTTCCTTTGCATTTTATCAGATTTAAAATGTGTTATAAATATTTCATATAGATTCTTTTCATAACATACAGAGGTTCTCGTGTTCTTTCAGAACACGAATTATAAATTTATAAATTATAAAAGAATTATAAATTTAATTTGGAGAATAAAGTCTGGTGTAAAAACAAGGCATATGGCTGAAAAACAAAGGAATACAAACCTTTAAGGAAAATGAATCTTACTAATGACATTTTCGTGTAAACATGACAAACAGTGCAGGCAGTCCTGCAGCCACAGAAATCCATTCTCTGCAAACTTCAAGTCGCATGCTATGAAGAATAAGGTATTACTAGCAATTTTGCTTCTTAACGAGCTGCAAAATCAGTAAATAATGGGCAGCATTTGAGTTGCTAAAATCTGAAGCAAGACAAACAAAATTCTCACTAGAGCAACGCTACGGCCAGTGCTGACAGCTAGCAGTTAAACTTTCAGATGGCACGAGGGATGGGCAGCTTCGGTTAGACGTTTTTACTGAATCTGAATAAGCAGTCTGATGTTCACAAAGTTGTTCCAAGACACAGTTACTTTCTGGAAATGCTATAAAGTACAAAGCAAAAGCTTGCACTTGGAGCAGCTCTGAACTTAAAGCAGGGGAACAGGAAGATAACGTCTGAAAGCAGAAAATAATCTCACAGCATGGCATGAGAATTTATCTAACGTCATTGTCAAGCCAGGAAACATTTCCCCTACAGAATTCACTGTTGGCTTAACTTAATGCTTCAAAATATTGTAAAGACAGATTTCGAATGAAGGAAAAGCTTGATCCTCTGCTTCTGAAGGAATATCCTTTCTTACATTTATGTATAAAGTGCAATCAGCCTCTGTTCTCCCTCATAGCAACTCCCACTTATCTCCCCATTTGCTAGCAAGGAGTGGGGCACAAGATGAGAGGATGTGCCCAGGGTCAGCCCAGCCAGCGCATCACAGGTCCAGATGGGGCCGAAAACACAACAGGCATCCAGCAGCCTGCAGTCCTACAGCCCCTGCTCAAACCACCGCACTCCCCAGATTCGGTCTGTCCCCATATATTTCCACAAACCTTCGAATCGGGTAGGGCTCAAGTCCAACTTCTTCCCATCGCTCGCCCAGCTGCGTGAACAGCTCTTACGCACCAAACCGCGCGCAGGGCGCTCTCGCTGCAGCGTGGGATGCTTGAGGCCATGGTGCGCACAGGGTGCAGGTGCTTGGGCACAGATAACCTATTTGAGTTCTGTTCCTGAATTCGTAACTTACAGCTGGGACTGGCAGTGCTGTTGCTGCCCCAGAAGGACAAAGGGACAAACAGACAGACCAGCCAAGTCAACCTTGGTGCCTTTCAACTGTCAAGACATTCTGCAAAAGGACTGGAGATGCTTCCCCTTCTCATATGGCAAACCTTTCGGAGGCGCAGCAGGAGTCCAGAAGGCAGTTTGTTCCCTCCAACAGCTCCACATGCAGCAGCACATAAGCACTAAGAAGGGGTTTCTCCAGAGAAGTTGGAACCCCACTTCAAAATAAGCCCTTGGGGTGCCATGCAGTGCTATCCTAGGCCTGGTACCTAGCACTGGGACTTTGCTCCCAAACTCCAGAGGCCCCCACCTCGTTATCCTAACACCAAATGCACCTTTAGTTACTTTCTCCTGATGAGTAATTCTCCCAACATTGACATCCTGCTGAGCAGCAGCACTCCTAGATAGCGGAGGAGTTGAACTGTTTGACCCCGAAAGATCTCTCTATACCCTTTTACCCAAGGAGAAGCCCAGGTCTTAGCTAAGAAACTAACTACACAAGATCAAAAAAACTGTTTTCCACATTTTTTTTTTTTCCGTTAGCACCGGTGCTTCTGCTGGCCAGTAGCCAATAAGCTCTTCCTTTTCATCCCCAGCTTTGTTTCTGACTGTCCTGAACCCACAAGAGGATAATTACCTTAGTGCTGCTGTGCTGACTTTCGTATGACTCACACAGCAGTATGAGCAGCATTTCACCGTAACGGCTTCTGAAGGCATCTTGCAGCAAAAAGAGTGCCAATGCATCGTTTTAATTCTATAACTTGGATTAGCATAACCCATAGAGCAAACCACTCCAAAATCTCTACTCAGTTGCTGTTTGGCTAAGCACTCTGTAGCCAGTGGCACATTAAGACACTGTTCTCCCAGATAATGGTGAAGAGGTCAGATGACTCCAATTGCAAGAATGCTCATTTAAAAATAAGAATCATTGCTTTACGGGTGGGTTCATATTTACTCCCATGCAATTATATGACTCATTTCATACTCTTTGGATCACAAACCCTGCAGAGCAGAGTAGCTCTGCCATTCCACACACCCAACTATAAAGCACTCAAAGTTATTGGAACAAAAGTATTTGCTAATTTTTATTTCAGACTCCCTTTTAAAGGCTGACAAAAGGAGAATAAAATTGATGACTACCATAAACTAAAAAAAGCATACATTACAGTCAGGAATGCTAATTCCTTACTTGGATATAACAGAGACAACTGGCACAGAAAAGTCATTTGGTTCACTCTGAGCAGGAAGAAATAACTCAAATTCCTCTACCTTTATTAATTCCTCCAGCATAAAGCTTCTGAAGATATGACAAGGTGGTATGTTCCATAGCTAAGATGTAATCTTCTAATACCAAGCACTGTAAGAATCCCTGAATATTTGATGGTGATATAATTAACATCTGTAAATATTTGCTGCCAACTTCCTCATCATGTTTATTCAAGGTAGTTTGAGAGCATGATCACAGGAAAAACAAAATTTATTTGTCCCCTGCAGATTAACTTAGCTAACAGGGCAGTGATTAGATCTTAGCCAATTTCTCACAGTGCCCACATCACCTATCTTGGAAGGAAAGTTTTCACAGCAGGAAACATATCTTGCAAAACTTTTTTAAAAAGGGGGATATTTTTACAAGCTTTAAGGTCAGTGTGGAATTTCCTACTGGAAATTATTAGTAAGAAAATAATATAGTGTTTTATCAAGTGAAAGAAACACAAACGAAAGGCACAATTTCATGTACAGTCTTCCAGTAATTTTCAGTACCTTGGCAACAATTTGCCTTGAGAAAAGTTCATTGCCATATGTACACATTGCTGTCAAATCCGACCAGGAAGCTCTATTAAAATGTATCACGTAAATATTAGAAGTAAGAACTAGAAATGACAAATACACCTGCGGTTACCAACTGACAGTAAGAGCCATCCTCGTGTAGCTGCTTTCTACCCTGGGATCACATCCACGCTGAAAAAGCCAGTGCCTAAGTCTCAGCTCAGTAAAAGAAGATACGGTCCCTAAAATATGCAGAAACACATGAGCCTGAATTCTTTCTATACAAGGAGCAGCCTTCAAACATCTTTTTGCATGCAACTGTTCACGTATGCAAAAACAATTAGGCATGAATAACCCTCTTAGAAATCAAAAGCTGTATTTACAATCAGTGTTCCTATTACTGACACTGATTAAAGAGGAAACTAAACTTAAGAGGGTTTTACCTATGATATTGCAGAAAACCACAATTAACATTCAGTGTAATGTTTAGACTTAAGACATCTAAAAATGAAGTATTCCGTGTCTTACTCTGGTCTAAGTCTGTTTAGGCTAAAGCGGTCAAGTTTGATTTTGGAGATAGTTTCCATCATCCAAACAATTTATAAGTTCTACATTCACACATCAATAACCAATGTACTGATATTCTGGGAGAGAAGAATGTGGGGGAAGGATGGCACAGCTGAAATGCAATATGCCAGACGTTTTGCTGCAGATGGAGAACACCACTGCACGAACACTGCTGATCTGTCAACACCTTGCGAGAGCTGATAGGCAGAACATCCATAAGATGGCACCCAAAATAAAGGTACTTTATGAAGAAATGTAGAAGCTAACCTGTACACCTCTGCAGCTTGGCCTTACAGAGTCCCCACCAAAGAATCTAAAAACTTGTGACGTCGGGCTTAGCTCCACATCAGATCCTGAGTATGAGAGAAAACCACTAGCTGGACTGAGCAAGGGCCTGTTTTTCTCCCCCATCCACGGCAAATCACAACTATCTATCCTTATAAACCCTTTCAACCTTTGTCAAGAGAGCGCTGACTCATGTGGAAGCGTGTCTTCACAAGGGCACAACAGTCTCCAGAACTGCAGTTACCAGCTCATTGTAAACATACAACAGCAGTATGGGCTGTCTCCTTGCGCTGAAACCTACAAAGCCAACAGAGACTGTGAGAGTAATGCCCCTAGGCACACTGCCTGTCAGCACACCCTGGGGCTCCAGGATCATGAACACCAGACTTGGGCATCACGGCATCATCCAGCAAACACAAATTTGATTGGTAAATAAAAGACAAAGCACCTGATCCGGTGTTTACCCCGACTGTATGCTTTTATTTCAGGTGTAAGGAGACAGAGCACCTCCTTGAGCAAAAAGGCAAAGTGGTGTGGATAGGCAATATCTGATAATGACAAACTAACTGCTGACTTTTTTTTTTTTCCAAAGCAAAATCAGTCTTACAGAGCAAGTCCATGCTGAATCAGTACTGCATCCCACAAGGCTGTGGGATTTTTGATTAGGAACCTACAAGCTGGACTTAATGAACTCTGGAACCACAGCCTGATGCAATTTCAACGCCTGCAGTGTCTTCTGCAGGCTAGATCCAGGGCTTTCAGAGCCACTTTACACTGCCAGAGCAGATGGGAAAAATCACACCTCATCTCTCAAACTCAAACAAGCACTTAAAAAAGCTACTGGTAAGATACTTCCATGCTTCAGTAAGTCAGCCTGGAGTTATTAGTACTACAACCATTTTTAAAACACAGTCATCACCAGTTAAGGGATGCTCTTTACATTTTAATCAGTGAAAGACTAGTTTGCACCAAGCTCTTCACTTGTACACAACAATGTAACACCAAGCAGGTTTAGCCTCGGAGACAGATTTTCATAATGAACCTGTTTTCATTAGCAAGTCAAGCATATCATAAATATTTAAAATCTTTCAGATCACCTGTTAAAAACCTTCCTAGACTTGCAACTTCCAAAGGCCTATCTTTTATCTCTTATAACATAGTTTCTGACTGAAGTTATTAAAAACATGACTGAGAAACTGTGAATAATAAATTAAAATAAGAGTGATGAGAGCCCATTTTATCTCCCAAGCAGACACAGAAGAGGCAAATAGGGCTGCAGTGGAATTTCTACCCCGAAGGCACAGACCCACTGTCCCATGACTGTTACTCCCTCCACCCTCTTTCCTCTTACTTTTGTAATTCCAGTGGATGCTGGTGACTTGGATCTCCTGAGTTGGAATATATTCCTCAATAAATTTCTTTCCCTGCAGTCGGTGCCAGAGCGTGGTTTTCCCAGTGTTCCTGTCCCCTCGGATAACAATTTTCACTGGGGAAAAGAGCAAGCAGATAAATAAAGCTGATTAAAAGGAAATCAAAGAATGCTGTGAAAAGCATGTTAACTTTTTGCAAGCATTATTCAGATGTGATTAGTTCTCCCATAGTACATAGGCATGATGGGTTTTGTTAAAAAACATGAGCCTCAGTCATTAAAATTAGTCTTTATTCAGCTACTTACACTAGCTCAGCAAAAAGAACCAACATCAAGACTGAAACGCCAGAATCTGCACGACTTCAGCCAGCTAAGTCTCTGCTCTTTTGCCCTCCTGCATTCTTTCACCTGTACCCAGCCCTCTCTCATACCCTATCTCTTTGCAAGCCTGTTATGCCAGGCTTCTTCAACTACCTCCTCTGTTATTCACATTTCTCCTTAAACGCTTCTCATTCCTTGCAAAAATAATCACCTCCTAGAGGCAGTTGCCCCAAGTCACTGAAAGCCCAAGGACCAGTTCTTGGCTGAGCTAAATTAGGCAGGGTGCCCTGTTCAGAAGTGTGAATCTGAACCAGGGCACAGGTTCCGGCCCAAAGTTCTTGTGGATGTTGTAGGAGAGTTGAGAGGCAGCTTCTGCTGAACCTGACCATCACTGCTCTCAGCTATCCCCAGCTTCCCTGCACTGGGGCAATATCCCCTTTTCTAGGAGAAGAACAAGCCGCTGTGTTGCTCTTCAGCTGCTCCAGCTCACAGCCCAGCTCTGAGGAGGAGGCAAGCCCTGACCATCTCTGCCAAAGGGACGAGGTACTTAACGCTCACAGGGGTCTTATCTTAAACTGCCACCGATAAGTTCATCAAGCTGCCTCTGTTGATGGCCACAGTTTGAATCAAATTAGATCAAAATCGATCTACCTTACATGCACTAGAAACAAGCTAGGCTGAAGCAAAACAAGCACACTGCTCTGGGTACAAAAATCAGCTTAAATAACGTTGAAATAAAACCAAGAGAAACTGAATCTCTGTAGGTTCTCTCTGTGGCAGATGGAGGGCCGCTGTGGCAGGAGCTAGGTCTCAACCATTTTTAAGGCACAAAAGTCATGATGACACTCAGCAAAGGCATTCTCAAAAATGGCGGTCTCAGGTACATCAGAATGGCTCCACTTCTACTGGCTTGCCTCTGGCCCAGCCGCTCAGGCCACCAGGCTGATTTAGCTCGCCGTGTGCCCGTACCCACAGCACAGGACGTCAGTCCATGCAAAAATGCATTCAAACCCATCCCAAGGAAAGGAAGCGTCCAAAATATCCTGCTGCAGGGAAAACAATGTATCTGCAGAGTACCATCTGTACTGCAACCATAAGCTGTACACAGCCCAGCAAAGCAACTTCTGTAGCAATTCATGCTGTGAACTTCCCAGAGGCTACCCTAACGTTGTCTCGTTCTTTCTGAAAATGGTCTATGTTGTTTTCTAAATCTTCTGTTACATTATGTGACTTTTGGTTTTGAATACCATCTTTGTTTTAAGTGGTAACTGCAAGGCTATTGGGAAACATAAACTGACTTGAACAGGACCAGAATTTATATGCTTGCCTTTGATCCACAGGAGCTGTCATCCACTAGAAAATGGGCCACTCAGAGGCATCTAGCGTCAGATTCAGGTGGTTAGCGTTAGGTTGCACGTCATCATTTGGACAAGGAAATCTCAGAATGAAGGCTGCCTTCTGTTGTAACTCAGGAGTTACTGCAGGCATTTCAGAGACAAGTTTAAGAGTAACGGTGCCTGGTAAAACAGACAACATGTACCACGTCTGTGGAAGAGTTCTGTCTGGTGAAATTCTGTGCTGCAGTTCTGCTGTGCTTTTACTGCCGTTCTGCTCTCACCCACCAAGAGGTGTTGCTGTTTATGCTTTTACAAAGGTACTTATTAAAAGAGCAAAAGGGTAATAAAGGCACAAAGAACACAATATTTATAGACTGACTTCATTTACAGGTACCAGAGCATCTCTGTAGAGACAACAAACCATTTCCTGCATTTCCTATCACCCTGCGTGGGTTTCAGGACCACCCCCAAATGACTCACCTGTGAGTTCTCCAGAAGGGGTAATCTCAACCCCACCCTGGGGTTTCCTGCTGCCAACACTATTTATGCAGCCGCTGTTTAGTTGGATCAAGGAACTGAACTGACTGAAAACTAACCCCCACATTATTCATTTTCAGCACGCTCAGTTTTCTCCTCTAGCTCAAGTGCCCAGCTGCATGAATGCTAGGAGCAGCACTGGCACGTTTGGAGGGGCAAGGAGATCACCCTCGCCCCCCAGCAGCTCACATTTAGATTAACTTAGGGTGCCTGTGGCAGCACATGCTCCATTTGAACATGTCCAATGGCCCTTTTCAGCTTTGGTATTTTCTGTGTTAGGATCTCTTTCTTCCTACATAGTGCATTAGTTTTCACCTTTTTTTTTTTTTCTTTTCTCTGATGATAGGAAAAGTCTTTAAAAATAAAACAGGAAGAAGGCAGGTCATATAAATCATTTTCAGCAAACCAAAATCAGTATCTGGGACTTTGGGTGGGGTGGGTCTACTCAATGACAGACATTTGCAAGACAGGAAGAGCTGAAGGAGCTTCAGGGCACAGCCAGCCAGGTAAACCACAGGCCTGGGCTGTGTCTGAATGTGAAAAGACCAGCAATTATGGGTGAGGTTAGTACTGTTACCTATGGGACATACACAATTGCTGCCTTATTTTGATTTGAAGTTAAATCAGTACTTACTGCAAACAGCCACAGGTTTGTAGCAAAGACAGCAGAATTATCTGTGGGAAAGAAGGGCAGGGATGGGGAACAGACAAAAATGTAAGGAAAAAGCTAAACAGATCACTTTTCATTCATATTGTCACTGTGTCAGGAAGAATGCAGGGATTTCAATTCTGCAAATGGGGAAATGGAAGCAGAACAGCAAGGACACAGGCCCACAGAACAGGTCTCAGACCAACTCCGAACTGGAAATCAGGAATTACCAGCACTGCCCGTATTTCTTCAGGATGCTGCAACAGCTAAGGAGTTCAGATCCCAGAGCAAAAATCCCTGAATGTCTCTGCTAATAATCCCCATACAAAGGGTCATAACCTTATCCTCATGAAGATGTTTGAGGCTGTGACTACAAAGCTGTAATTCAAACACTCCACGCTGGTTCTGCTGCCCAGAGAAACAGATGTGATCTGCAGACACCCCCAAGCACAACTCCTGGGGAGAACAGGCCAGCAGTCAAAGCAAGTTTACCACACATTGCACAAACACCTGTGACAGCAGTAGGGGAAAACATGGGAAGGTGGGAAGGTCTTTCCTTTGGAAGCAGTGCTGAATGAAAATATTTAACAAAACTACAAACAGAAGTTGAGAAGTACTACCCTAAAACAACACACAGGAAGTAAGGACTACAATGCTCACAAAAAGGATGCACAGTACTCATTAAGTTTTGTCTTTTAAAGCACATTTTAGGCAGAAAAGTAAGAAGAGGAGGGAGTGGGGGAATTCTTGGAGCTACTGACTCTGGTCGTTTAGCACTGCTGAATGTTTAAGGCCAAGCTGATGCCCGTCAGGATGACAGCAGCCTGTACTCCAGGCACACACAGCAGTGGGTTTTGTTGGGTGGCGTGCACACCAGACACAGCTTTCAGAATAAAGCCCGGTGCAGAAGGCATGCTGTGTTCTGGGGAACGGGACCACTGGATCTGAAGCTTCAGCACTTCCATGTGTTTTGCTCCTGTCACTTATCATCAATGTATAACTCCCAGGAAATCCTCTTATCCTTGTATCCCAGCCAGAGCCATTCATTTCACCCTTCTTTGGCCATCACTGCCTTATGTAAACTTCCATGTCTGAGTAAGCCAGTACTGGTAATTCCCTCTGTAATTTGTCTTGTAATTTGTTTAAACCAGCACTGCTTCCAAAGGAACAAGATCCACCTCTGCCTCCCTCCACTGAGCCTGTTCACTTTGGCCTGTGCTACGTTCCTGGGGCCAGCATGGTTATCTGAACAGCAGAAGACCTGGTCCAAGTGAAAGCTATCCCAATCAGGAAAAAAAGAGCAAGTTTTTACAAAGATCGGTTCCCCGTACTGGGAACCACAATCTCACATAAACAGCCAAGCCATTAAAACTAAAATTGGTACAGACCCACTTCGTTTTCATAATTTCTCTGTACCTTCTTCGGCGCTTAGGGAACTCTGGCGTTATTTGGGCAATGGTATGTAAAACAGAAGAGCCCCATCCAGACGATGAAGAGAGCCAATAAAGAGTTTGTCTGCTGGGAATGCAGGATGAAACACCTCTGTTTCAAACTAGGATGTCCCATGCAGAGGAAGTGACGGCTGCCGAGGGCGTTAGTAGCCTTTGCTCTCATCAGAAATCTAAACCTATCCACTCTGCAACTTTCTTCCTTTTGAAAACTCACCTGAGTGGGAGGGAGACCATCAACACAAATCTGTTGACTGGGGCTGTCTGGTTATGAAATATACTTGACAGCCACGAAGGCTGGCACAGCCTGGCCCACAGCAAAGCAGCATCAAAAGCCACGTGATAAGGCCCACGTCCCAGCCATTTGCTGCTACTTTATCAGCAAGCAACCCAAAACATTCTCAGCACACTCAGTGTATTTCTGGCAAGGAATGGGCTTCACTTCACAGTCAATAATGGAATATGAAAGCAATGAAACATTTCTGTAGAACCAGTCATGATTACACCCTTTCATTTAGGGTTACGCAATACCAGGGAAAAAGAAGAGTTTTAAAGATCTGTGTTAAAGATGGCTACAAAATGCATTTTGCACCCCTCTGTTCAATTTCATGTACTTCCTAAGAAAGGAGTGTTGATAACATCCAGGATATGCACCTCTGCCCTTTGCTTAGCAATGGCCCTTGTAATGACATTCCTTGACAGCCTACGTTCAACTTGGATCATGCCCCCACCATGCTGGAACCCCCCTATTTATTCAGTGAGGGTGCTTCAAACTCTTTCATAACCCTGCCTGTATCTCCTGCTAACATTACATAACTGCGATACCGGGAGGAGTTACTATGGAGATTGGAAAGCTTCCCTTAAGGCAGGGACAGAAAGATGCAGTTTTATTCTAGATATAAAAGCAGAAATTAGAACACAAATCCTGACAAGGCAGTGCTCAAAAGAAAAAGCTTTCCGGAGGCTTTTGGTAACGAGACAAAAAGCAACAAAGCTACAGTTGGCAGCTTAGCTGTTTGCATTTTTGGCCCTGCTGTATCAATGACAAGCAGGTTCACATCCACACAGGTTAGGCGACAACGCAGTTTGTCAACACATAACGAAGAGCTGTCCCCTTCCACTGTCGTGCCAGCAGGATGCAGCTGATCTGTACTGCACGCAGCACAAATGTTCACTGTCTGAAACATCAACTCCTTTCTCTTACATAATTCACAAGTTGATGTAAGCTACCTGATCTCAAACATTTACCACTGACGCACATGGATGTGTTCTGTGGGCTCTGCTAAGCCTCTGCAGAGATCAATAAGTCTTTAACCAGGAGATCTCCAGGTACACGTTGAACCGTGCAGTGCTGTATTGACAAGGTACAATAGTTTCATCTTCACCCCTCATCCTTCACTAGAAATCACGTCCCTTAACAACGTGTGCTTCTTGTCACATTCACAACTGCTTGCTAAGACGCTAATTTTCTAAATTGAGCACTACTGGCATATCTAACCAAGGTGTTTCGGATCAATGCAGCAAATGCTCTCCCCAGTAAAGCTGATAGCTTCTAAAACATATCAGTTCAAATGTACAGTCAATAGTGAAAACACACAAAAAAAAGGCAAAAAAAAAAAACCCTGACGTGCTAATCTCTCCCTTCATGTGCAGTTTCAGATCAAGATATAACACAAGCTGTATTCCTCCAACACGTGTGCCTGTACAGAAATTATTCAGTACCACGCTTACAAATCGATCTCATTCTCAGCTTTCTGCAGCCTGACTTCAGCGTGTGCCCATTCCCGCACAGACGAGCTGATACTCGCAGCGCTCTGTGGTCGCAGCTCTACTTTCAGCAAGGATGACATAACTACTGTCCCCATCTCGCTACTGTTACTTTGGGATATATTTCACACACTTACAGTGCCTTCCTGAAATATTATATTAGAAATAACCTTTACTGAGCTTCAGCAGAAAAAGCGCAACCCTGAGCCTCAATACTGAAAGGAAAAAAAACTCTGAAAATGTTTCCTGAGAAAATAGCAAGTTGCAGAAACAGATAATCAGAATGAAATTATGTACCAAGGACACACAGAGGCATACACCACTCACCTTTTATTAAAGCAGAGCTTTTCAACAGACCTTTATCATATAACCGTTAGAGCTTAATTATAAATACCATTATCCTGGGCTGCAGGGAAGGTCACCCACACACTCTGGGAAACTACTCCCTCGATACTTTAACTGACAAAAACTGCTTTACAAAGAACTCTCTCCTGTGCCCCAGTCAGCGGAAGGCATGCAGCCGTTCAGGACACCTCCTGCTGCCTGGAAACACCACTGCACCACAGGTTCCCAAGTCCCATACAGAAACACAAAACTTTCCCATCCCTTACTTTTCCCACACTTCTGCATGCTCTAACATTTAACTGCAGACTTGGCTTTTGGCTGACTGCCGGCAAAAGCACCACCCTACAAAAGGAAAACGTCTGCATCGCACGGTGTCACCGGGATCCTTGGCCACGTTATGGAGCATGGGACGGCCCCACAGGTCTGCCTCCCCACCCGGGGCCGGCTCTGCCCCCCGACAGACCCCCGGGGCCGGGCTCCGACTCACTGTTATACTGGACTCCCTTGGCAAACCTCCTCTGCAGAGCCTGGTTCATGGACTGCAGCCCCGCGGGGATATTCTTGTCTCTGACCGCGGTCTGGTCCGAGCCCACCAGCTTCTTCAGGGCCGAGAACATCGTTCTGCTCCCGCACCGTCGCCACCGCCTCCAGGAAAAGGGCTGCCGCTCCGGGGCTCAGGGGCAAGGCGGCCCCGGGGGGGGCATAGGGAAGGGCACGGCTCGGGGAGGGGGGACGACGCGGGTCGGTCAGGGCTGGGGCAGGGCTGCTCCGGCCATGAGGGGCGTCCCGGGCTCGGCAGGGCGGAGGTGCGCGGG
>VXAA01003194.1:1601-16371 GCA_013399115.1 Anseranas semipalmata
CCGCGGTGCCGCGATTTCGCGTTTGGCTAACCCAAATCGAGCCCTCGCCTCGGCTCCCCCCGGAGGCTCGCTCCGCGCGCGGGAGCGTGGGCGGCGAAGGAGGCTGAAATGTCACCCGCTGCTCCGCGCCGCCCGTGCTCGCCGCCACCGCCTGCCTCCCGCCCGCGGTGGCCCCAAGCGAGAGGGGACGTCCCCTCGCCGCCGGCCTCCCCCCGGTGTGGGTGAGCGCAAAGCGCACGGGGCCGGGCGGCGGCGTTGGTGCCGGCGAGCGCCAGGGCGAGCACCCGCGTGCCCCCGACTCGCTGCTCGTCTTTCGCGAGGAGGGGTGGGCTTCTTTTGCCCGCGTTATTTTAGCAATAATCCCAGCAGCGAGGAAGATTTATGGCGTTCGTTGGCGCCTCTGCAAAATCATCAATAAAGCCAGACAATACGATTTAGTCGAACCTCCCCAGAAGCTCAACAGCTCCGGAGGGGAAAACGCGGGCAGCCATCAACGTTACGGAGCCCGGCGTCTCTCCGGTGCGAAGAAAAGGAACCGATTAGTGCGGGAGGGGGTGGCTGGGGTTTAATCCTTCTGGGAAAGCAGAGCCGGTAAAATATTCCGGCTTGGGGAAGGTGTTAGTTTTTCCAGCTAGACGGGCGTGCTCGTTCTCCTCTTAATTGCACGGCTCTGCTTTCCATAGGGGACGAAGGCGCCGAGGGCAGGCCAGGCAGTGGGACCCTGTCCCGGCCGGCCCGAGCCCGCGGCACGAGCGCTCTCCGGGACCTCCGCTGGGTTTGAAACAAGAGAAACGTCCCCGGTGCCGCCGGCGAGAGCTCCGGCACGAGCCGCGCTCTCGGGGTGACACCGCTTGGTGCGTCGCCGGCAGACGCGGCCTCGCGGCAGGGGAACCAATGGAGGCCGGGGGGCTCGGTGCCTCCCCAGGCGTCCTCCCGCCGCCAACCCAGAGCACCAGGGAAGGAAAATCCATCCCCTCTCCCTTCCCACGTCCCCTTCCTCCGCCGGTCCCGGATAAGGCACCCGGTGGGACCCAGAGGGAAATGCCCCGGGGCACCGAAACCGCCTCCGGCGAAAGGCAGAGGAGCCGCAGCCGCGCGCGGCGACCCAGGAATCCTCTCGTCCTCCCCGCCCCGTGCGTGGCCCTCGCTTTATTTACCGCATACTGCTTCCCACCCTGCTGGGAAGACAGAATTATTCATTTCCTCGCCAGCTTTTCTGCGGCGCGCATCGCTACAGCGCCGAGTGCTTCGCAAACAATAATTAATTAACCTCTGCAGCCCACCTTGCACGCGCGGGGGAATTTGCTCTACCCCGGATTCCGGGGGGACAGAAGCGAAAGTGGGACTCGCTTGCGGAGGCTGGAGTCCCACTTTCCAGCGGGAGCCTCCGAACCGCCCGCGGGGCTCGGCAGAGCTCTGTCAGCTCGGGGTTTTGTGGTTTAAAGCGGCGCCGGAGCGCTTGCTGCAGCCAGCTCCAGCTCCCAGGGTGGGAACTGTCGGGTTTGGGTTGATTTCTCGGACACGTTTCTCTCCGTCGAGTCGCCCGGCACTTGGCTGGGCACGCGGGCTGCGAGAGCTTGCGGTGACGGAGACGCGAACGGGAGCCTCAGCAAGCGCTTGGGTGCAAGGACGGGCTGAGGGAGAGCAGCGGGGTCGTGGTGGATCTCGTAGCGCTCAGCGCGGGCAGGGTGATGCCCGCAGAGCGCTCCGGGAGCCCCGGGGGGCTCCACGAAGGGAACGGGGCTTCTTCACAAGGACAAATCTTGACCCGATTACGTTGCTCGCTTTGAGACGAGGCAAAAGCTTCGCCCGAACTCGAAGCCTCTGCTAGGAGTTTCCCGGCCCAACAGCTCTGCCCAGCCCTGCGGGGTCCTGGAAGCGCTCGCAGCCTTTCACCAGAGGAAGGATCCCATAGGATCGGGTTCCCGCGGCGTGCCAGGGCTCTCAGTCAGGCAGCTCGCTGGGCTGCTGCTTTGCTTTTCAGGCTGCCAGGTGCCAAAGGCGCTCACAGGGTCAGAAGCACCCTCTGTAGCCGCAGAGGAGGCACACGGGGGGACACCGCAGCTGCTGGCCCGAAGCTGGCGCGGCATCCTCATGCCGCGGTGTCCTCGTGCCGCGGTGTCCTTGTGCTGCGGTGTCCTTGTGCCGCGGTGTCCTCGTGCCGCGGTGTCCTCGTGCCGCGGTGTCCTCGTGCTGCAGTGTCCTCGTGCTGCAGTGTCCTCGTGCTGCGGTGTCCTCGTGCCGCGGTGTCCTCGTGCCGCGGTGTCCTCGTGCCGCGGTGTCCTCGTGCTGCGGTGTCCTCGTGCTGTGGTGTCCTCATCCCGTGGTGCCGATGTTCCCGGGGCAGGTGACTGGGACGGAGCAGAGGGCCGCCGCGAGGGATCGGGCTGTCCCCACGCAGGAGCTGCATGAAGCCAAGGGGCC
Organism: Anseranas semipalmata; assembly: GCA_013399115.1. NCBI lineage: Eukaryota > Metazoa > Chordata > Aves > Anseriformes > Anseranatidae > Anseranas > Anseranas semipalmata. The sequence goes on from VXAA01003194.1 coordinate 4,026, forward strand.
GGGCTTTGCCGTAGCACGAGGTTTCCTCCCTGATCCTAAATACCTTGTCAGAACTGGAGAGATGCTGCCGAGGGACAGAAGGTCTTGGAAAAGCAACCTCTCGCCACCTGCTTTCCTTCTGCAGCAGCAGCAGCGGTCTCCCCAGGGGTCAGCAGGGGCCAGAGGCCGTGGAGGGGCACCGAGGCAGCAGCGGGCACCGTTCCCAACGGCGTGTGGAGGTCAGGGAGCCGGGAGCACCGCGGGTTGTTAGCGGCGTGGCCTCGTGGCTCGGGAGATGACAAGCTGAAGGCTGTAATAGCTGTTCAAGGCAGGGCTCGGTGACAAAAGCCCGAGCACGGACAACAAACGTTGGAAAGGAGGAGAAAAAGAGAGGGAACGGGGGGAAAAAAAATCCTCAACAACGAAAATAATCCCAAAACGTGTTGTGCACAACACCCAGCGGAGACTTCTAAAAACAGCTCATGCGAATCTATTTTAATCTCGCTTTTGACAAGCGAGCAGGCGTGACAGAGAAGGGAGAGCACGGGGATGATCGCCGGGGCTCGGCGCGGTGCCGCGGGCAGCGGTGTGAGCCAGGGGCGCGGACCGAGAGCGCCCGCGGCGTTGAAACACCGCCCGCTGGCTCGGTCCCTCGGTTGGGTTCTGCCACGAACGTGCCGAGGGATGAGACGGGGAAGGCGCCGCCGATGCCTCGTCCGGCGACTTGTGCGGAGCGGGGAGAAGGGGAAAGGCTCGGAGAGCGGGCGGAGAGAGCCGGGGGGGTTACACGGCAAAGTGACCTCCGGAGGGTAAGAGCTGGGGGAGAAGGGAGGGAGATTGAGGGGAGCCCGCGAGCGGCCGCCCCAGGAGGGAGCAGGGCTGGCAGGCGAGGCGAAACGCGGCCAGGGAGCAGCGGGTGCCCGGTGACTCCTGCAAGAGATTCCTCTCCTGCAAGAGCACGCGGGACTCGAGGGCCGCTCTGAAACGCTGCGCAGAACGGGGGCTTCCACAGCGGGCAAGGCCAAGCGGGAGAGGTTTCACCTCCGCCGAGCCTCAGCGCTGGCATCCAGCTGCGCCCCAAGGGACCGCAGCAGCGGCCGGACCACGGAACGCGAGCGCGCGCAGCTTTTCTCCGGACAGAGCCCCCAAGGTTCTCCCCCGGCACCTCCTCGGCGACTCCAAGCAAGCAGCTCGTTAGCAAGCGGCCGGGTGTCTCCTGATGAATGAATCGGAAGGAGTCGCGAAGCACTTTCGGCTACTCTGCGCACGGGGAAAAAAAGGAGACGCTCTCGGGCGAGAATTACTCACTCTGCTCCAGTTACCTTACAATTCTTCAAGAGAAATTTCATCCCACCATCAATATGTTGGCAGCCAGCTGGAGATCCTCGCAACCCTGCGCTCGTGCTAATTTCAGGCTCTTGCCTCCAGCTCGGGTTGGAGACGAGGGGACCGCTCCCCGCGCTGCCCGCGGTCGCTCCAGGAGGCCCCGAGTCTCGCTCCACCCGTGCGCTGTTCCCATCCTCCTCCGGAGCCGGCTATTTAACAAGCATCGCCTTCCTTGCTGATCTGAGGACGCGCTCCGGGGTCTCCCGTCCGCTCCGTAGAGCAGCCACCCTTTGGGCCAGCTCCTCTTGAACGGCGTTGCTCCTTCCCAGGGCTGCGCGTCCTCCCAGATCGGCCAATTTTCGAGAAGCTTAAGAACATTTTTAAAAATGCAGGTTAACGAAGCCGTCGCCTCCTTTTTCGCATCCTCTGGATGGCCTAACGGGCTCGGAGAAGCTCTTCTCTCCCATCAGGCCCTCGTGGTTTTGGCAGTGGGTCGCTCATCCCGGGGTACGCCCGCACGGATCTGCAGCAGCCAGGCAGCGCCTGCGCGCTTTTTTCCACGCGCTTCCCTCGGCGCTTCTGCATCCAGCGGGAAATTCCCACTCGACGCCACGCTGCTGGGGCTGGGTGCCCGCGGCACAGGGCGAGAGGCGAGCACGCTGCCTTCAAACCCCGCGGCCCCGGCCCCATCGCTCCCGCAGGAGTTTGGCAACCGGTGGGTGCGGGACACACGATGGGGAAAGCGGCCTGGGTCCGCAGCCCCCCGGACAGCACAACCACACCTGGGTCGCTGGAGCACGCCAGAAACGCGTAACGAGGCTGGAAAACGAGCAGTAATGAGCCCCCAAATCACCTCGACACGAAGAGGTGCGGTGCTGGGGCGGCACGCAGCAAGCCACGGCGCCTGCAGAAGGGAAACGGAGAAGCAAGAAAACGAGTGACGGGGGCTTCCCCTCGCCTGGCACGCCGGCAAGGGACGCTGCGAGGGGAGAGCCAGGGCCAGGCAGCGTGGGACACGTCCAGGTCTGGCTCAAGCCTCCAGCTGCTCCGGTTTTCCAAGGTCAAGCCCAAGGGAGCTGCAAGCCAAGGCGCGGAGACGCGGCTGGAGCGGACAGCCCTTACCAAAACGCACTTCCCCGGCTCCAGGCTCCAGAGGGAACTCTCGGTGTTGATCTTGTGCGTGAGCTTCCCCTCCATGAGGACGCGCTGGCTGCTCCCCTCCAGCACCGCGACGCGAATCGCGCCGCTGCTGATATCCACAGACACCTGGAAACGCGGAGAGAGAGAAAATAATCAGGAAGGTTCCCGCTCTGAGGTGTGGGGTCAAGTGCACTCGCTGGGGAGGAGAGAGAGAAGAGCTCCGTGCGGAGCGGGGCGGGAATCCCACCGTCATTTCAGAGCAAACAGCGACAGCTTGGAGGAGAAAGGAAACCTCTCCAGGGAACGGCAGGCAGCAGGGCCCAGGAGACGGAGCCCTGGAAGGACTGACGCCAGCCGGTTCTGGCCACTTCCCCGTGCCTCAGTTTCCCCCCAAGGAAACCAGCGATCCGGGCCTGCTCCGTACGGCGCGCAAAGCTCGGGTGCCCGCTTGCCGCGGCCGAGCTGTCAGGAGCACAGCGTGCGTGCGGCCGACGCCACGACGAGCGGGTTCGGGGCTTTCTGCTCCGGGAAGGCTGCCCGAAAACGCGCTCCTTGGCTTCGTTTGGCCGCTCAGCCTGCGACCGACGGCCAGGAGCCAGCCCAGGCTCCCGTTGCGTGTGCCGGAGCGACGCGAGGGGCGCGGGGACGAGGGGACAAGGCAGCTCCGTCCCCCGGGAATGGGGCCAGCTCCCTCCCGCGGCAGCCAGATGGGGAACCCTGCTCCGACCCGCCGCGGAGGTGACACGGCTCCCCCCCGGGGGGACAGCGGCAGACTGCGGCTTCGCCTCACGGCACGGCGCTACCTCGGTCCCCGAAGAGACCATATGCTCCTTCCCTTCCCTTCTCTTCCCTTCCCGTCAGCCCGGAGCTGCGCCAGCGCGGAGCCCGAGCGGGGCTGGGGCAGGACCCGGGCGGAGAGGGGCAGTCGGTGCCCTCCGGTCCCTGGCCCGAGAGGAGGAGACTGCGGTGAGATTTGCCTGCATTCTCTCCCAGAGTTCCCCCACGTCTTCCTCGCGCTCTGCAGATCTCATTTGAAACGTTATTACATTATCCATTACCTAGGAGATTTCCAGTGACTCACTAGCACCACGCAGGCAAGAGACGGGCAAAGCCGCTCCGGTTTGGGGCCGGCGCCACGGCTGCGTGATCGATGCCACCGGATAAAGCCCCCGAAGCACCCGCCGGTGACAAGGAGCCGTCGTGGTTTCACCAGGAGCAGAGGAAGCCGGGTGAAACCCGGGCCTGCCCGGGAAGCCCGAGAAACCAAGGTGACCCCCAAGCTGCTTTTGGGGGGCCTGGAGGCTCAGGGAGATGGGGCCTGGTGCCACCAGCCCCGCGGAGACACCCAAGGTGCAGGTGGCTGCGGGATCCGGCGGGGAAGGGGACGATTCAAGGCCAGGCGGCTGCACAGGGCAGCGATAAGGCGTCACCTGCGCTTTTTCTGCTTTCGGGAAGCAAAGCAGGCGCAGGCTCCAAGCCCTTGCGGGACAGAAGCGGCCCGGAGCCGCTGCCCACGGCCGCCCCGCGCCCCTCGAGGAAGCGCGGCTCCCAGCTCTGCGCCGCGGTAATTTCTGTGCGCGCTAAAACGCCCCCGCCCGCCCCCGCGAATCAAACAAGCAAACACAAACCTAGGAACGAATCTAGCTCATCTCCTCCGAGCCAGGCAAAAAAAGAGAGGCTGTTGGCATTATCTCTATTTAAGTGCCTGGGAAGCGCTCGGATCCGCGGGCCCCTGTTGCGCCTGTAAGTGGATCAGCGCGGTGCAGAGCGTGAAGGACGATGCTCCCACCTAGCCCGGCTCCGCGGGCACCCTCTGGAGCCCCGTACAAGGAAACCTTAAGCTTGCCCGAGTGCGAATGTGCCATAGCAACAGCCTGAATCCAAAAAGTGTCATAAGCAAGATTCTGAGCAGCGTTAGAGCCGGGCGCGCGCTGAGCCCAGGGACCAAAGCGGGGAGATTTTTAATCTTGCCTTGGCAGGCAGAAGCCAAGAAAGTGATGATTTATTTTTAAAAGATGAAGCTGCGTGGTGAATGTAGGGGAACGCTTCTGGTTCTGCAGGAACCCATCACTAACATGCCCTACATCTCCCTAGCTTTAGAATTGCTTTGGACCATCCTGCCTTGGCCCGTGGCCCAGCCTACGTGCTCGCAGCCCCCCCAGGGCTGGAAGAGAGGTGGAGAATCGCCCCAAAATGAAAACCCGGCCACGGGGTGCCAAGAGGAGCCCCGGCAGGGAGGCAGGAACCGGGGCCAGGCTCGCAGCAAACGCTCGCAGCGCCAGCGGAACAGCCTGAAGGGAGCCGAGGAGGGGAAGGGCAGGAAAGCGCGTCCTGTCCCGGCTCCTCGGAGCGCCTGCAAGGCCCCCGCGTCTCTGGGTGGCAAAGGACGGGGTAGACAAAGCGCGATGCTGTATTTTTGGCAAGGGCACAACTCCCCGGCACTTCCCTGGGCAGGGAGAGGCATCGTGAGCGCGCTATGATACAGAGGGGATGGAACATCCGTCTGGATACCCCCCGAATCCTTCCAAGAAACAGCCTGGCTTCGTTTTGGAGCCCCACGGGGAAGGACGCGTCGCGTGGTCCCCCTGCTGTCCCCGTGGCAGCCATCGCCCCTCCAGCCCGGGCTGCTGCTGCCAATTGCACTCTTTTGGCACGACGAGGAGCTGTGTAGGCTGGAGCCGGTGAACAAACCCAAGCGTGCTCATTTCAGCTGCCCTGGAAGCAGAGGAGAACGGGAGGTGGGGGGAGCGCGGCCTTCCTAAATGGAAAAATACAGAACCAGCCGTGGGCAGGGCAGCGCTCGGGAAAGTCAGGAGAGTTCAAACTCGGAGCCCGATCCCGTTCCTGAAGCAGGAAGCGCGGCTCGGAAACCTGCGCTTGAGTTCGCAGTCCGTGGAATTGGAGAAAAAAAGCACAGAAAGCACCAAGGAACCCCGCTGGGGTCCCCAACAACGCCACACCGCTGTCACAACGGCAACGCGGCCAGGCTGGGACTGTCGGTCCCGACCGGCTGCACGCCCAGCGCCGGAGAACAAGGCAGGGCCCCATCCTGCTCGTTCGGGATGAGGGGCAGGCAGGGGAGCAAGGGGCCCCCCTGCTCCAAACGCAGCTTCGCAGGGAAGCCGGGCACCCAGAGGGGACGGGAGGTGTTGAAAGACAAAGCATTCAAATCGTTTTACCTGTTTGCCTTTTACGATGTGCTTGGGCACGGGCACTTTAATCTCCAGGTCGCTGTAGTCTTGGGACCAGGCGTAGTTCTCTCGCACAGCCCCGTTGTAGCTGTCGGGGTTTGTCTGGAACTGCTCCTGTCTCCTGGGGAGGGAAAAACAAGCGCGGTGCTGAGCGCGGGGCAGATGGGAGCGGGGAGAGGGCAGGGAGCGGGAGGCAGGAAGGGAGCAGGGCATCCCGCGAGCATCCCCAACGCTTCGGGCTGATGCCAGCCCCTGGGTGTCCCCGGGAAGGGAGAAGGTCCTGGATCGGGGGGGGGACGCGCGCTGCTGCTCCCCGGCCTGAGGGTGACAAGAGCGCGGGGCGACGCGCGGCGTGCCTTCGGTGACACGGGCAACGCTTTGGGCAGCACGCGGCCGCGTCCAGCTGCAAAAACCTCCAGAGACGGACAAGGAGGCGTTTGGGGGGGGGTTATCAGATTGCTAAGCAATAATTAATATTAGAGATCATTACGAAGAGATTCCACCAGGCCAGGGCCCTTTCACTTGCTGGCGGCGCTTTACGTAAGGGCGCAGGGGACGAGTGGCCCCGGGGGGGGGCAGCTTCCAGCAGCGGGGTGCCCGGGGGCTACGTGAGATCCGCGGGGTGCCCTTCACTCAGGCCGGGGAAACCTTCGGAGCGGGTTTGCCGAGGGGTCCGCGCGCGCTTTCGGTGACGGTCTCACCGCGAGCGCCGGCCCTGCGCGTCCTGCCGTGGCTCTGCCCTGCCGGCAGCGGGCGGGCGATTTCGGGGGGCCCCGCAGCGGCTTTTTTTTTTTTTTTTCCTGGGAATTTTGGCCTTGCAACGGCGTTCGCCCATTGGGTGCCAATTGCCATGGAAACGGGGTTGGCATGGCAGCGCCGAACCGGCGCTCGCGCTGGTTGGCTCCAGCTGGCGGTTTCCAAACCGCCCCCGGATTGTAGGAGCCCAACAGGCTGGAGGCCGAGAGCGGGAACCGGGTGGCCACCGGGGTGCCACCGGCCACCGGGGTGCCTGCCCCGTGTCCCAGCTCGGCCCCAGTGGGCTCTGCGCACGGACACGGCACGGCCGCGCCGCTCCCGCCTCTGCCCCGTCTCCTTTGGTCTGGAGCAGGCGTCTTCGTGGCCGTGCAGCGAAGCAGAAACCCATCTGGGGTTCGAAACCGGTTGTTTTCTTCCTCCTGTATCACCAGATCAATCCCGCTCCGGTGCGACCTTCCCGGGCAGCCGCGCACGCGGGGTTTTCGGCGTCCTGCAGTGCTGCCCGTCGGTCCGCCCGGCTTCCACGTCCCGGTCCCGAGCAAAGCCCCGCGTCCAGCTCCAGAGGTCGCTCCGGGACGTGACGCAGGGCACGAGGCACAGCTCCTGTCCCCTGTCACCAGCGAGGTCCCCTCCAGCCGCGGCTGCTTGTCCCGCGGGCGCCGGATCCGGCTCCTTCCAGCCCCACCGTGGCGGAGCGCTGCTCCGGCTCTGCTCCCGACTCTCCAAATCCTCACGTGCGGCGCTAACGGGGTGACTCTGTGCCCAGGGATAGGATCGCGGGGGTACTTGTGGTAAATCCCCCCCTGCAAGTTTAACCGCCTGCTCTTGAGCAAACGAGCACTGCGGATTTGGGGTGGCAAACGCGGGCCTCAGCCTGGTTAGATGGCTCTGCCACCTCTGCCACCTCCTGGAGCAACTCTGCCTTTTCGGGAGGCTTCCCACCCGGATCTTTGCCTGCTCCAAGCGTGCTGAGCACACGCTGTCCTCCAGAAAGGAGACATCTCCGTGCCCGGACCCACCAGGCGAAGGTCGACTTCTGGAGGACAAGGGAAGGTGTCCGACGGAGGGCCAGATCCGGAGCGCGTCACACGGCGATCCTCCCAGCGCCGTGGCCCGAACCGCCCACGGGGCCAGTGGCAGCGGGGCCGAGGAGAGGGAGGGCGAAAAAGCCCCGGCTTTTAAAACCAAGGGTTTGGCACCGCGTGCACTTGGCTGCCGGGTGGTGGGGATGGTGTGGGTGGGTCTGTGTGTTCTGTCTTGTTCTATTTTTGCTCGCAATGTGTCATTTTGGGGGAGGTGAAACCTTTAACAATGCGCCGTCGAGAAGCAGCCAATCTGTTTCTCGCTCCGAGGAGCCGCAGAGTGCGCGCGGCTGCGCCGTCACCCGTGGCAGAGTCCGGCAGCACGGGGTCAAAGCCCGGCAGAAGGGAGCAGGGACCCCAAGAGGGACGAGCCTGAGGTGCGAGGGCGAGTTTCCCGTCCGCTCCGTGCAGGTTTCTGCGTGTCTCCTAATGCCAGGACTCCCGGCTCCACGGGGCGGTGACCCGAGCCGCGCGGAAACCGCGACGGCCACGGAGCAATCCCACGTGCGGCCGCTCATCTGAACACAACGGCTCCTGTAAAAGCAGCACCCAAACGCTGAGGGGTTTGGTTTCACGTTCGAAATGGGGAGAAGTAGGGCAGCTCGCAGAGCTCCTCTTCAGATCCTCTTCGTCCTTTTCAGATCCGGGCACTTGCGGCGCCTCCGGTAGCGGCAGCGCTGCCAACGCCGAAGGGCACGGCCGCAGAGATCCTCCGGGCGCTCGGTGAAATCCTTCCTGCGCTGCTGCCTGCTCGTAGCCGAGGTGAATTATTTAGGCAGCTTTAAGGAGAACGTGTCAAGCCAGCTAAGCAATGCAGATGTGGAGGCGGGCGGAGAACAGAAACAGCTGAAGACTGGCCGGGCAGGCACCGCAAAGCCCGAATAAGCAGAAGGAGGTATTAATTAATAACGAAGTTCCAAGCGATTAGGAAAAGAGAACCTAGGCGGGTTTCTCCGACGCCTCTGCCGCAGGTCCGGGCGCCTGCAGTGCAATTAATTAGGGGAGAAGCGGGGCAAGGGCCGGCCGAGCGGGCACGGGGCTCCCTGCACCCCTACGGAAAGGCCACGCTCGCACGGCGGCACCACGGCGAGCGCCGGAGGAAGGATTTCCCGAGGGAAAAGCGCCCGCTCCTGGCTCGCAGCCCCTGCTGGCCGGCGTGGCCAAAGGAAAACTCGGAGCCACCTCGAGGAGGGCTGCTCCGCTTCGGGCTGGGCTACGGCAGGAACAAAAATAATCAGCTTTGAGGAGGAGATTGAAGAGGATCAAAGGTGCCCCCTGCTCTTCGGGGTCCCCAGGCGTGCCAGAGGGTGCTGGAGCAGCCGAGCAAGAGTTAGAGAGGCCGAAAGCGTAACCCCAGTTTGCAAAGCTGCAGGGCTCACGTGTGTGGAAAACACCAGCTTTGTGCTCCTCACGCTGCTTCGGCGAGCGAGGCGAGAAGGAGCCTCCCCACCTCCAGAGGTAACACCTCCTGGCCCCAAAACCTCGGGCACGTTACGCTCAGCCTCTCTCGGCTTGGCCAAGAGAACGCCGAGCCCTTCCCTCTTACAGCTCAATTCACACCCGCGGTAAACGAGTGCTACGAGCCAGCCCGGAGCACGGCAGGGACCCGGGGCAATCCCGGTGGGGACGAAACCCCAGATGCGCTTTTGGAGGGTGCCTTGCGTCCCCAAAATGCAAGGGGGAGCTTTCAGCCTTCCCTTCTGATTTCCTGGGTATTTACGGAGCCATTCGATAGAGCCAACTTACTGCCACCAGGCTCGTTTAAATGTCACCGCCGGCTTGCAGGAGAGCTTTGGAGAGTCGTCACCAGAGGGCTGGATTTCACTTCTGCTGGGAAATTTAGGTCAAGGACGGCAGGACACGCTCCTGTTAGGCAAAGTCCCCCGGGATCTTCATTGTTTGCACAGAGCTTACACAACCTCGGGCTTCAGAGGTCTCCGAGGCGCAGCCGAACCGCGCTGGATCCGATCCTGGCTCCCTGCGAGAGGGGACGAGGCCAGACAAGCGCGACGGGGCCGAGCAGCGCGGGCAGGGCACGTTGGCGTCCCCGCGTCCCCGCGTCCGACCCGCGCGCTCCTGGTACTTTTCCACCTTGCGTTCCTCCCCTCGGCGAACAATTCGGTGTTAGAACAAGCAAACGGGTTTGTCTTTTTTAAATAAGAATCAGGCACACGCTGTCCCCCGGCCTCCAGCCCTGGGATTTTCTGCTTGTTAAGAGAAAAAAATTTATAGGTTTTAATTTAGTTATTTTTGGTGCAGGGACCTAATTTTGGAGCTCGGTACCTTTGGTAGGGCAACCAAAGCCCCAAGCGATCGAGCGCGCGGCAGGGGAACTGACACCGCGCTGCTGATCTCAGCAAGCCGACCGCGGGACGCAGATTCCCCGTTAAAACCTTGGAAAATTGGGCCCGGAGAGGTGCAAAGGGCTCGTTACGGTCGAGGCCCGCACCAGGCGGAGGGACCGGGAGAAGGATAAGGATGCGCAAATGAGGCACGGCGAAGCCACTGAGGTCTGTTCAGCCTACAAAAGGGGGAAGAGGACGAACGGCGCGACCCCAAGACCCCGGGCAGCGTGCAGAAGGGAAAGGGGAACCGCTCCTCCTGCGGAAATCCGAGAGAAATGAAACACCGGTGCTCGGAGAGCCGCCGGACCGCGACTTGCCAGAGGCAGGGGGAAGCGCCGAGGAGGCGTCGGCACGTGCTCGTCCTCTTCTCCTCCTCCTCGCCGCGGTTGGTGACGGGATACGGGGCCAGATGGAGCCGTGCCGTACCGGGTCGGGACGCCCAAGAGCTCCTCCTCCTGGAGGAGGAAGCCCGGGGGCAGCGCTGCCCCCCAACCAAAGCTGGCCGCAAAGCCAGCAGCCAGCACCCCCAACGCCCCACCCGGGCTTTTCCCCCCGGCTGCGACCTGAAGCAGCAAAATTCCCCTCCCCGGGTCCCCGAGAAGAAGGAATCCACGCGGAAAACGCGTCCTGCGAGCACCCCCACGCTGCTTTGTGCCTCCTCCCGTCGCAGCAGCGCGTTTCTGGGGACCCTCAGCAGCTTTCCGCCCCCAAAGACACCGCGGTCCTCAGCGGGAACGCGTTGGGTTTTGCTCTCCCCTTCCAGAGCCGGCCCCGTAAGAGCTGCGACCGTCGCGGCTCACGAGGCTCTGACGGGAGCTGGCAGATCTGGGATGCTTCCTGCCCTACATTTCCACAGCGCCGAGGTTGACAGAACGAGCGACTTTTTATAGGGATTTTGGCGGCGGCGGCTTTCTGCACCGGGGAGGGAGGGAGAGGAGATGGGAAACGTTTTCGTTTCACCTCTTTTCTGCAGTCCCGCCGCCGGAGCCCCGCGTTGGTCGCGCGCCCCTCGTAACCGGGCTGGCGGCTCCGGGTTTTGCTCAGGAGGGGCTGCGCAGAATTAAGCGGCTGGGTGAATTAATAACAGCCCGTCAGGGCCGCCCTGGATGCCTGCTCCTGCTCCCCGCCGCCTTTCGGGGGGCTCCGGTGCCCCCCAGAGGCACAGAAACCAACTGCAGCCGTCGGAGCAAGCTGCTGGCCGCCCTGCCCCACTTACATCCCGCAGCCAACCTTCCCCTTCCCTCCCTCGCCTCTCTCGCAGCCCGGGGAGGCAGCGAGGGGCCCAAATATTTTGGGGCGGCGCGGAGAGGACTCGCCGTCACCCCCCGTTTCCTTCCCGGCGTCCCTCCGGCTCCCTTCCCGCGGCCTCGACGTGCGTTTGGAGGCAGCGAAACGCTCCAGCCTCTCCCCGGCCTCCGAGCGCACGAAGCGGGGCTGGAAACGCAACGGGCCGGAGCCGCGGGGTTTTTTTTTGGCTCGGTAATTCTGGCCCCAGTAACCCCTCAGGTTACTCAGCACCCTTCCCCTTCCAGTCCTGGCTGGCCCAGGGGACAGGGACACCACACGCACAAGCGGGACACGCGCAGCAGAAGGGACACAGGGACACGGGCCCCGCTCCGAGGGACGTGGCAGGAGCCTGCTGGGCCAGCCGGGGCCGAGGAGCGCTGCTGCCCCGCAGGGACGCGCCGCCACGGGACTCGGAGGATGGGTTTGTGTCACGGCCCCTTGGCGTGGGGCTCCGGCCGGGAGAGACAGCGGGGCAGGAGCCCGAAGCGACGCACCGAGCAAGAGCCCGGGCCCCAGGGCAGAGCGGGAGCCGAGCAGCACCCCGCACTGGGATGGTGCCTGGATATCCCCCACGCATCCCTCCCTCCCACAGGGAATCCCCGCTCCGGAAGGAGGCTGCACGGGGAAAGCGGCGTAACGGAGACCCTTACGTGGGCAGCTCTGCGGGCCGGGGCTGCGCCGGGGCAGCGGCCCCCGGGGGTTCCACTGGCACGGGGCCGGGGGCTGCGGCCGAATCCTGCGGCCCCGCCGCTCCCCCGGCATCCGGAGCGGGGACGGGCTCCACCGTCGTCTCGACCTCGACCTCGTGGGCGGCCGGGGCCGCTCGCAGCCTCTCGGCGGCCTCCTCTTCCTCCTCCTTTTTGCGTAGCTTCGCCTCCAGCTCTCGGCGCCTCTTCTCGTCGTCCTGCCGGGCCATCCGCTCGAAGGCTTTGAACGCCTGAAAGGGAACGGACGGAGCCGGGCGTCACGGCACCGAGCTCCGACACGGAAGGGCCTGGATTTCGGAGCCCTCGCCCGTTCTCGGGGGGCAGCGCCAGGGCTCCCGTCCCCAGCGCTTTGCCTCCGGCAGGGCAGGAGCGAAGCGAAACCCGGGGACACGGCGGGGGCGAGCGCCGGGCGCCTTCCCCGACCCGTTCGCGAAGGCTTGGGCTCCTTCCCCGCCGTGCCGCGGCTCCGCTCAGCACCAGCGCCTCGGGGCTGGATGCGGCCTCTCCCCCTTCCTTCCCCCGGTGCCAACGGG
>VXAA01003199.1:11828-38347 GCA_013399115.1 Anseranas semipalmata
CCCAGATCATGGATCCCTAAGTCTTCATTTGCCACAGCAGTAATTTGAGATCACCTCAAGAACAGCCATAGTCAATATGTTATACTCCAGATAGAAGTTGCACAGGATATTCCAAAGGATAATTTTATAAATGAGAAGACCACCTCCTTTGTGCCATGTAGAATCTTTTGTTGTCTCTGTTAAGAAATAAGTCAATCTATAGAGACAATATTAAATTAAGCTAAGAATAGATAAATGAATGTATTCAATATTGTTATACCAGGTGTGTACAAGAGCATAACAATCTCTTGGATCATGTGAGTACTGCTCACTTCATCCCTGGTACAGTCTCATCCATGGTTGAGTTAATCACCAGCCACACGAATCAGTATAAGTAACTATGATAGGATTTAGAGTTTGAGTACTGATCTTAATACCCTTGTTGACTGGTGTAGACATAGGTAAATAGATAAGAATTGAGGTATGTGTAGACAGACGCAAAGGCTAACTTCTAAAGAAATTGGGAAAACACCAAGTCAAGATACTGAGAAGAAAAAGAAAAGAAGGTACAAAAACAAACAGATTAGTGAACCACTGAAAATAGAACGAAAAGAACTTGCTGAGGATGGGAAAACAAAGAACTTTTTCTGCTGATTGAAGAATTGGGAACACGGTGGAAGCTTACGGTGGACTTTGGAAATGACATAATTGTTAGTGAAAACTATATAACCTGTAAGTTGAGTCTTATTAGTGGTCACACACTGAGGTGGTGGCCCAACTCTGAGTTGTTACGAATAAAAGCAAGCCTAGTGTTACCCATCGACTCGAGAAATTCTTTAACAGTCTCAGCAAGACCCTTTCCCTCTCTTCACAAGGACGAAGGCTGCCCATATTAGCTCTGTATTTACTGGAACAATGAACATGTGTATCCACTACAGGAGAGTTGTACTGGATGGTATGTCATGCTCAGAGAGCTCTCGTAACCATAGGGAAAAGGAAGATTAGCAGCTTCTATTGCCTGATTCATACCTTTCCTTCTTACCAGGGCATTTCTGAAGCATCACTCCAAACACTTCAGTTCAACCTTCTGATACTTTCATCGAACTACCATGGTCTTTTGGCTACTGCCCCGCTTCTCTGAGAAAATAGCCTATGTCAAGGCACAGAGTGAAAGACTGAACAGGTTACTAAAGGAAAGAGGAAAGGCAGGAGAATAATCCTCACATTCTTCTGTGCATACAACCACTCCTTTTAGAAAGGTAACCGAAAGCAAGCCATTGACAGCAGAGGTGAGAGGGAAGGAAAACTTATTTCAGTAAAGAGATTTATTAAGACCTGTCTTTTCTTTAACTGCAGCTGTACACAAGATTGACATATCCCGTAAGCTACCTTTGATGAAGTCCCTAGTCTTGCTGCAGCAATGCAAGGAAGGCCATTTCATCTGCAGTGCGTTTACAGCTCTGGTTTACAGGATTTTCTACTTTCATAAGCCAGCCTAGGTTGCTAGCTCTCTCTCAGGTCACTGTTTTACTAGCTTGTAGTTTTTCAGCTAGTGCCTGCAATATCCACTTCCTAACCACTCTTCCAAGATAAAAACAGAATAATAGAGCAGGGTAGAGTTTGGAAAGCAGATGATTTGAACCCTAACCCTGAATGGGAGACCTACAAGTATATTTCAATTACATTGATCCTGTAGATGAGCAGAGACTGTAAATTCTGGATATGCCTCCAATACGAGCACCTTGGAGTGTATCATAGCCAGAACAGTCTTGGCACTATGACAACTATATGGTCCCTACCCACTGAAGACAACTTGCAAATAGAAAGGAATAAATGAGAAGCTGGCACGGGAAGGCCCCAACACCACTACCCATTTTTTTTTTCTTGAATATCAATTTTGATTTAGAATTTAAGAACATCTTCCCAAAGTCAAAGTCACGGTCCAATTTACAGATCATGAAATCATAGGACTGCAAAGCTCATCCTATCGTTTCTTAAGGAAGAAGAGACAGCCCTGCCTTGGCCTACCTATTTCTACCGATCTTTATCTAACCACTTCTTAAAATAGTGAGGATGATTCTACTGCCTTCTTGAGGCACCTGAGTGCATTGTTTGCCCTTTCTTCGTACTTTCCTCACCCCCACACAGGATAGGTTACTCAGCATCATAGAATGGCTTGGGTTGGAAGGGACCTTAAAGATCATCTGGTTCCAACCCCCCAGCCATAGGCAGGATTGCCACCCACTAGATCAGGTTGGCCAGAGCCCCATCCAACCTGGCCTTGAACACCTCCAGGGATGGGGCATCCACCACCTCTCTGGGCAACCTGTTCCAGTGCCTCACCACCTTCATAGTGAAGAATTTCTTCCTAACATCTAGTCTAAATCTATCCTCATTCAGTTTAAAGCCATTGCCCCTCATCCTATCATTACCTACCCGAGTAAAGAGTCCCTCTCCATCCTTTTTATAAGACCCCTTTAAGTATTGAAAGGCCACAATGAGATCTCCTCGGAGCCTTCTCTTCTCCAGGCTGAACATCCCCAGCTCTCTCAGCCTTTCTTCATAGGAGAGGTGCTGCAGCCCTCTNTCATGTCAAGCTTTTTGTCCACCAGAACCCCCCAAAACCCTCTCCACAGGGCTGCTCTCAATGAGTTCTTCTCCCAGTCTGTACTCATGTCTGGGATTGCCCCGACCCAGGTGCAGCACCTTGGACTTCTTGAACCTCGTTAGGTTCACTTGGGCCCACTTCTCAAGCTTATCCAGGTCCCTTTGAATGGCATCCCTTCCTTCTATTGTATCAACTGCACCACTCAGCTTGGTGTCATCTGCAAACTTGCTGAGGGTACACTCAATCCCATCATCTATGTCATTGATAAAGATATTGAAAAGCACTGGTCCCAAGACAGACACCTGAGGGACACCGCTCATCACCAGCCTCCACCTGGACATAGAACCATTGACCACCACTCCCTGTGTCCAGGTAGATGACATTGGTCGGTCTTCCCTTGCCAACTGATGCAGTCACTCCATCATAGAAGGCCACTAGATTGGTCAGGCACGATCTGCCCTTGGTGAAGCCGTGCTGGCTGTCTCTGATCAACTCCTTGTCTTACATGTGCCTTAACATGGCCTCTAGGAGGATCTGTTCCATGATCTTGTCAGGCACAGAGGTGAGGCTCACCCATCTGTAGTGATCTTGGTCTTCCTTTCTACCCTTTTTAAAAATGGGTAAAAATCATCCCTGAGTGTCCTGTAAATAAGCCCTCATATTGCCATCTGTCTATTTGAGTACTTCCCCCGAGAAGCTGTCTTCATAATACTCCTTTTCCCTAGAGCTCATTTCTCTGAAGGTGTTACAAAGACTGAGCAAAATACTCCAGATAAAGCCTCCATAGAAGTATTCCCCTCCTTCCCTTTATACAAGCATCATTTTAATCCTTTCTTCAGAACAGTTTCTTCCCTCCCCCCTTTTTCCTTTTGAAGATGGAATGATCCTCTTGCCATTTGCAGATCGTTTAATCCATCAGGTCTTCCCTAGCACTGCTGCTGAGAGTCATTCTCCATTTATATTCATATATTTGATTTCTCCTTCCTAAGGGTAAATCTCTACACTTGTCTTGAATTCCATCTGTTTCATTTTGGACTGTATCTCCACCTGATCAAAATCATTTTGAATTCCAAATCAATCTTCCCAAGTCATTGAAGTCTGTCCCAGCTAGACAAAGAAGTCTAAAGCCAGCATGAAAGGAACAGAGGAAGGTTGCACTTCAGTAGAACTGGTATCATCAGGCCTCAGGATAATCATATACTGTCACAGTAACTAGTCACAGGTGGCTTGAGTTGTGACAAGAAAGAATCATGCTCAACTGCTAGTGGCATAGGTAGAATTTCTTAATATTATAATTACCAGCTGAAAGGAGGCAGAGGTGTCATGTGATGCATCCAACACATGAAATGAGTCTTCTAGCAGATCTAGAACTCAGCTTTTAACCCATGGGGAAAAAAATGCTTTTGCAACCTCACGAATAGTTACTTGGCCTTGATGTTGGAAGAGCCAGAACTCCAGAGTCAAGATCTGAATTATGTTTCTACCCCATAGAATATGGGTTTGTAGAGAAATCATCGTACCAACATGAACATTTTCCAGTGCTTCCAGCTATTTCCCTACCTGCTTGGACACTAAAGCACCTTATGTAAGGTATTCACAGCTGCTCCAAGGAAGGAAAGAATGTCATCAGTTGTGGTCAAAGTGGAAGCTCCAGGTCACCAAAGGCAATCTATTTTTGATTTGTTGCTGCTTCTCGGAAACACGATTCAGATAAGAGCATGCCCTTACTGTGCAGAACAGGGTCCTCTCTACGTTTTCAGTCTAATGCAAGCTACCTGAAACCTCTTTATTTTGACACTTCTTTCCCCACCTCAATTCTTTAAGCACTAGTAAAAGTCACCATTCTGAATTACATGACTGGTCCCATCAAGACAGTATTTGGCAAATCAAGCAACCTGAGCCACTTGTTACCTTTCTAAAGAAGGCTCTGGACTGCTCCAGTGCTATAGGAATCTACAGGTACTTGTGTCATAACTTAGGCTCCTCACAGCATTACCTGGGGCGCAACTTGCCATTTTTTTTCTAGCTGTTAAGAGATAGGAGGGAGTCAGTATACAAGTCATTTAGTCGTGTTTAGGAAAGAGAAGGGTGTGTTTATTGAAGAGAATTTCTTACAATTTTTTTTTTACCGACCCAAGGCCCCATGCAATCTTTCCATGCTATCCCACAGCATCACTTCCAGTCTTTATTAACCACATTAGAATATTCTTCCATAAAAAAAAAGTTTCAACCCCAGACAAAACTCCCCTTTCCTCCCCAGTGCTTATGCTTAAACTACTTCCATTTTAGTCCTTGCACCAATATTCAGGTGCAGTACTGTATGTCATTTTAGACTGAATGGACATGGCTGGTTTGACTCAGATCCTTGTCCCTCTAAAACAAGGCACTTGAGTTTCTCCATTCAGACACTGTCCTTTGTGAGAATCTGAAATAGGCTTCCTCCCCACAAGTTACCATAGAAATAACTTGGAGAACCAGGGAAGTTTATCAATATAGGTCTTAGTGCATTTCATTCTCAAAGGACATGATGGTTGCCTGAAAAAATATATCAGTATTACCCCACATCTGGTCTTCAACTATAGAAATTCAAGAAAATTCAGAGCAACTTCCTGGGAAGCTAAAATAAGCACGCAGCTACACAGATACCCTTCAGCTTTTAACAGTGTGTGGTTTAAGAAGTCCCTGCACAGTCTTGCCTACATCCAGTAGGAGCTGGTACCCTAAATGAATACAAGGCATTTTGAAGCCACACCTTCACTACAGACAGTAGTGCTGTTGCCTCCCATTCTCTTACTGCCTCCAAAATAAGCTTTTACCTCTCAGGAGGTCAGTGAGGTGTGCAGGGTTTCAGTATCTGAGACACAGGTTGATGCACTACAGTGAAAGTCAACCTAGGAGGGAAGAGCAGAAGGAACTGAAGTGAATCCACACGGGCTATTAGCCCTGCATTAATGCTTAAATAGTGCATTATTTCATCATTTGCCAAAGCTCAGATGAGCCCTAACCTTCTGCAGGTAACTCAGGACGAGCTAAAACTGTGGGGGAGCTGGGATAGTTTTAGTCATTTGAAATACCAGTGTGAAAAGTGCAAGGCCTGGACCAATAGGTAAAAGTTCAAGGATATTCTTAAAGAGCCAATTTTAAATTCAGGAACCATCTCAGGCTGTTTTTATCCCAGAGCGCCATAGAATTTCTGCAGAGGAGTTCAGTGCACCTCTACAATGTCATAAAAGTGACAAGTGCACAGAACTTGTGTCCAGAGTTGTGCCACTTCGACCCAGTTAAAAAAAAAAAGGGGGNTACTACAGAAAAAGGTCAGAGGTGTTCTACCAAACACCCTCAATTTCTGCATGGGTTTTCTTTACAACCAAAACAGCAGGCCTTATGCAGGTAGAGGAGCTTATCAGACTTAGATAAATCTTATCAGTCCATTAACACCTGCTGGAAAGCAGAATCCACCAAAGCCCAAGTGCTAACAATTAAGCATTTTTCAGAAGAAACTTGCAGAGAAAAGCTTTTCCCAAGCTACCTGTAGTCTTAACATCCCTAGAAGGGCAGGATCATCTATCCTTAACCTCTCCTGTACACATCTTCCAAAAAGTTATTATCTGAAAGTGTTATGCTGTGCAACAGTCCCAACATTCTGTCTCCTCACGTTGCTGTCTGCCACCAGCTGATTTTCATATCCTGTGGTCTCCAAACTTCTTCACAGGAGGAAGCAGAAACAAGCATTACAGAAGCGTCAAAAGGCATGACTTCAGATGCAAATTCAATCACCCTTGTGAGCATACATCCCTGAATGTCTACTGACAAGGGGAGGGTATGGGAAAAAGGAAAGTCTCTAGTGAGACTTTCATGACAATCTCACTGCAGAAGTCAAAGTTACAGACTTAAAAAAAATCTCATCCCCATTTTAGTTGATAAGTAGAACTGCAAAAGATGAAGATGATTCTATTGCATTTCTTTCACCCATCTGATTTTTTGTTTTTATATAACTTAAAGGGGCAAGAATCTATTTTAGTGCTTTCCCCAAAGAAGATCATATTTATCCCAATCCTCGATTACATGGAATATCAGAGTTAAGATATTATAGAAAGAACCTTCACCAATCCTTTCTTACCCAGAAAGTGGTTTTACCTGGAGAGAGTGGGAATTGATACTGAACAGAGGCATTATTTTTGATGGCTGGTCAACAGCTCTCACCATGTCTCTTGGTGAGATGTACCAAGTTCAGGTTAGTGGTGGCACGGTCATCTCTCAAGAGGCCACAAAGAAGCGACCAACAGATGTGTGCTGGATTAGCACAGAAAGACAGCAATCAGCCCTTGTAAGACATCATTCGAGCACTGCCATCTGTCATCTCCTAGTAGTTCCCTTTGGTCAGTAAGAAGGAGAGCAGAGCCAGCTCTTGCTTCTGTCTTTCTCGAGGAGCTGCTTTACACATATGCCCCTTCCCCTCAGCAATTTAGTGTTTCCTACTACTAGCCAACAAGCAATCAGGCTACATTCGATGGTAGGTTTCAAGAGAGGGAGTGTTAATTGCCTGCAGCTCTTCAGGACAGAAATTGTGTTCTATTAGGGTAAGTTACACAACACAGGACCAAGAGTTTAACTAGCAGCTGTAGCCAACAACATATTGACTCTGCCAAGTCTAGCATATGTTAAAGAAATCTCTCTCTCATCATCCCTGAAGTCTGCAGGTGCTGCCAATGCCTAGTAACAAAGGGTGAGGCGATTTCAGCCCTACCACAGCTGGTTCTAATGAAATTGTCTTACTTAATGACATCTGGAGTAAGGGTTGGAAAGCTATCAGAAAAATGACAGTTTTTTGAAAAAAAATAAATTGTGTATGCAATATTATATCAGTTTTGACAGAAGAATACTTCCGTGGTTTAAAAGGGTGGGGGGCAGGAATCACACCAGAACAGCCAACATGCCAAGAACTGTTCTTTGTGTTTTGTAGCTACGTGCCCTGCTCTAAGCCCCTGCTCTACCAAATTCATAACTAAGGCATTAAGACTGACACACTCAGAACAGAAGCATTGTCTGATGGCAAAGGCAAGCCCAGAGGTCTGTCTGGATTGTTATGGGTCAGCTTAAGGGGAACAACTCAGCTGCTTGTCTGACCTTTCTGGAAATAGCCATGTCCAGCAAGAGACTTAAGCACAAGTTTTTTTGTTTTTTTTTTTTTTTTGGTTTGTTTGTAAACTAGCAGCTTATTCTATTACTCTTCCATTTTAGAGGGACTTGAGATTACTTCACTGAAGTTGTGGGAATAAGAAAGTGCTTTCTTGCACAGTTCCAATCACTAGATATTATATTTAATACTGCCTCCCTCCCAGGGGAATATTGAACCAGCTACTTCCTGAATCAATATGAACTTCACAGAAAAGGAGGTCTGCTTTTCAAATTCTAGTTGGAAACCTGCTTAGGGCAGGAGGGGAAAGAGCATATGACTAGCTGTAGTTCATTTTCAGTAGAAAACATGCCTTTTAGGAATTAAACTCAAAGTTCTTTTCTAAAGTTGGTTAGGAATACTGTCTAACTGCAGCCAGCACTAGGGTCACACAGATGGCTCAAAATAAAAGACATTATTTGTATTTTAACTGCCAAAAAGGTACCAAAAATTGGCACAGTATGGTTTACTTCACAAACTCTTGTGGATGCTCTAGAGCTTTCTAAGAGATGGTCTCCTCATGATGGACACATTTATTTATTTATTTTAAGATATTCTGTTTTTATAGCATAAACTACTAAACTGGACATGTTTCCTCCAGGTGATCCACTTAAAGTGGCACTAGCTCTGTATTGAGATGTCTATAGAACTATTTCAAAGACTGAAGATCTCTCATGGTTAGGCCTTGGTATCATGCTCCATAGAGCCATACGAATAGCTAATTATTAAACTCATTCAGTTCTCCATTACTAGAAGCCCTTATCATTGTCATTCCAAGCCACCTGTGTTACCATACTGACACAGAGAAACCCAGTCACTTGGGTCGTACCAGAGGCCTTTCCCTTTACATCCCGACAAAGCAAAAAAACAATGCAATGCAAGGCAGCTTGCCTGGGGCAGGACAGCACTGCATAGGCTGCTCCTTGCAGCATCTAGAGCCACAGAAAGGCAACAAGAAGACTTATACCAGCTTGATTTCCACTATGAAGTAAGCTTGTGGTTTGCAAACAATAAGCCATCCTTGTTCTTATCATCCTTACCCTGGGAAGCATCTACATTTTTTTGGTTTCAAGTATAGAGGACATCTCTATAGAAGTCCTTCACAACATTTGCAATGTTTCTACTCCATAGATATTCTAGTTGACATGGCACATGGTAGTCTCAGCAAGCATTTTAACTCCTCTTCCTTGAAAGGCATCTTTTCCCTTAATCCAAAAGTTTATTGTAAAATATTCCACAGAAGAATAAAAACCTGAGTGAAGGCAACAGTGTGTCCTGCCTAACCCTCAGCTTATTTGTAAGGAAATACTACTGGTCTTTTGCCCATCTAAGTCTCCTCACCCACCTCCATTTAAACCCAAAGAAGGTATCTTTCTCCTTGCATGAATCATCACTTCCTTGTATGGCCATCTCCTCAATTTAGGAGTTGGCAACTTTTATGAGGGTACTACCTTGTCTTCACACACCAAGAATCCCACTGAAACCAGCCATTCATGCTCCTTCTGTGCTGATGTCCACTTCTGGGAGGAAGAAGCAGCAACTCTGTTCTTCCAGAACAGGGAGCACAGAAAGAGCTAAAAATTACTCACTGCAAGTATTTGTGCTGGGAGATGCCAAATACTTTTTATTGCTGCCATCAATTCCATTCCTCCAGGACAGGAGTATACATATCTATTTTGGCTTCCAGTGACCACAGCTGGTTTCTGTCCTCTCACCCTGGGCTACTGCATTCTTATCTTTAGAGAAACAGTGAGTTACATAACAGCAGCTGAGACCATTTTTTTTTATTTTATTTTTATATTTTTTATGAGATTCTCAGGAGTCCCACCATTTAGGCAACATTATATGACAACATTCATTATCTTTCCAAGGCGAAAAAAAGACACAGCCAAAAGCCGTCACTCCATGGCTTATAGGCTTTTGTTTTCAGTGTAAATGAGTCTGGAGTCAGCCAAAAGGTTAAGGGCCAGTTCCACAAAAGAGACTCTTAAATGCTTATTTTCTCTACACCCTAAGGAGCTCGACTTTGTCTACCTTTGATCCACATGGTCTAGGAAGAAGCAATGGACATCAACAAGGCTAGCCTAAGCAACTCCCATGCTATCACACCTCTATCACTTACCCTTCCCAACCCAGCGCTCAGAGGACGGCAAAGCAGCATGAACCATTGAGTGGTTCATACCAGTGAGTATTGCCATTCATTCAATCATTAACCATGGCTTCATAGCATTTAAGGTGGTTAAATGTAATCATGAGAAAAAAGTTACATTCCTTTCTAGCTTAGAAAGCGGGAAAGATTAAAAAACAAACAAAAACACCTTAACAGAGCCTTGGAGCTTGGTTTCAGTTTAAGAAGCTGACACCTCTGCTTTCTATCCCATAGTCTAACACCTAAGCAAGTAGTGCTCCATGAGTTTCTTATCTCAAGGAATGGTCTACCTTCTAAGTCACTTAATATGTAGTGACAGGGACAGCTACTGTCAGAGTACTCCAACTGCTGAGGTCAGACCATCACCAGCAGCATTATGCAGAGGGTGGAGCTGCCCAAGAAAATCCAGGCAGAGAAGCCTCAGTCAACATGCCTCAGATTCCCAGATGATAACTGTAAGCCAACAGCCAAGTTATCCACCTTCTCCTCCCAGTTCCAAGGGGAGCACTTATAAGGCCACTTCAAATATCTAATTATCTTTTTAGAAAGCAATTACTGTTTCCCATTCAGATTTCTGCAATCAAGTAGCTCTATGCAAGGAGAATGTTCTTTAACATCAACCCCAGGTTTTAGTTTTATCATTTCCATCATGTGAGCTCAGAGGAGATAACGGTAAAAGAATCTCAAGGGCTGCACATACAACTGCTGTGTGGTCAGACAGCAAGGATGGTTTTGGAAGCTTGTGCTTGTCCCAGCCCTTTCGTCCTTTCACCCAGAAAGGTCACAAGCGGCTGCCCCCTGTTATACCTGGGGGTTTTAACTGCTCACACACCATGCTTTAAAATGGATCTCTGGAGTGAGAGTGTAAGATTTTTTTTTTTTTTCATTTTTTTTAAAGGAGAGTTTTTCAGCAAAATAAAGAGCCAGATCATATTACAGTCCTGGACTGGAAAGAGGCCATTTTTCTGACCTCCCATGGAGAAGTTGGTTTTATCACTGAAGCTTCTGTAACACAGAAACTGGTTACAAACCCCCGCTTACCTACAGTGGAAACAGACTTAGCTTAGCAAGCTGACTCACCGCTCTGAAGTCCCACACTCCACCCGTATGTTTATTCCTCCCTCCAGTCATACAGCAGTCATAGGCACTTTCCTTATATGCTTCAGTTCACCCACTTCTAATGCAGGATTGATGACCTCTAGAGTAACTGGCTGAGAGATAACCAGCTTTTGTTCCTAGCTGCTAGTGTGATACACATCCCATCAGCTACCCTTCTCCTGGGAGAAGGATCAGGTAGGATCAAGTATTAGAGAAGCTTACAGCAACCAGAAACCATAGCTGCTCTAACCAGAGGGGGTTGCTTACCCACACTGAGTCAGAAGGCAGCACATAAACCTTACAGAAGGAACTGGATGCTCCTCAGCTTTGTCCACTTGCATTATGGGCTCAGTCTTTCTCCTAGAGAAAGCAACACAAGACCTGCTGCACCAGAGAAACAGAAAGAATAACAAGGGTAGAAAAAACCTGTAGCCTTCTGGGCCACAATTTTAGAAAGCAACAGCCGTCTCAGTAGGACAGACAATTCACACTAAGGAGCTAGCTGTCTTTCTTTTACACTGCCTTCACACGATTTTAAACTGTGGTGGATCAGGCCCCACAGGTACACAATGGAGAGCGCTAAGGGAGGGCAGTGATAGATTGCAAAAGCAAAGTTCTCTCAATTTTACACTCGGTCACCCAGCTTTATCTAGAGACAAGAGGAAATCTCATTCCATGTAATTCACTTACCCACAGCACTCAGAAGGGAAATCACTGCAATGCTGTTTGCAGGAAGGACGAGAGGCACGCTTTTCCATCCGCAGCAAAGGAAGCAATGGTCTCCCAGCATAAACACATCTTTAAAGCTGTTAGGAGCCCTTAGGACCAAAGAAAAGAAGCAACAGAGCATCCTAACCATTCCGCCCAAGGGAGTCCCTTTCCACTTTACTAGCTCCATCCTCTTCTCTCTGTCCAACAGCTCATAAAAAAAAAAAAAAAAGAAAGAAAGAAAACACTGCTTGCAGGGGAATACTTTTATACTCTTAATTGAGCTGCAATTGGACATAACCAAGGCTTGTGTCCTGCCCTTTTCAGGAAAGACTGCTACATCCTCCATGGGATGGGCAGTTAGAAAATCAATTTGCACCTTTCAGCCACTCTCCCCGTTTAAATTCTGTCAGCACCTGCTCCGCATTTATCCAATTTAGTTGTTCTGAGATTAGCAAATAGGCCTGGATTTAGGAAACTAAAGAAAAATAAACAGATTCCAAAACAGCAATAGAGGAGGCTGCATCTGAAAAATTCTTCCCAGTACCATTACTTGGTAAGAATAATGAAAAAAGTTATGGCACCCTCAAAAACAAACACACAAACAAAAACAACAACAACAACAAAAAAAAACACAACTAGGTGAATGAATGCAGAGGGAAGGGAAAGGCCTGAATCACATAAAAGGTCAAGTTTTTATTGCCTGCTTAGATAGTGCTGTGCAATAAAACATACTACTTGAAGAATAATACAAATGTTTCCTATAATCTTATATGCATGTATATGCAACATTTTTACATTTCTATCTAAATAGTACAGTTTGTGATCATATCTCAGAAAGAACATGTTGCAGAGAGCATGTGAATACATAGACATAAGCATGAAACACAACGTGTAAGGAATATCAGAGGCATTCATTGTAAGAATTTGGGTGGTAACCTCACTACCACAACCACACTGGCAAATTTGGCCCCTCCAAGCTTCTGTGGTTCCAGGGTCAAAGAGGTGCACAGATAGGGATATAGTCACCACACTGGGACTTTGGATGCTTTCACTTTGAGACTCAGGTCTTGCAAAACACAGTAGCAGAGCAGTGGCATAAAACTGTAAAAGCTCATCTGAGCAGAAGAGGAGCCATACACAAAACAAAACAAAACAAAACAAAAAACAATTAAAATAGAGAAAGCTTGAGGTAGCACAAAAGTTTGAAGAAGGTAAGGAAACTAGAAGCGGCAGCAGATCTGCAGGAGCTGCTCTTCTCACTGTCTTCCCACCCATGGGTGAGATGCTCTAGCTACCTGGAGTGGATTTATACTGCACTGGCTGATCTGTGGTAGCCACCCAAGTACACATGCTTACCTCAGTTTCAGGATAACATTTACAAT
Organism: Anseranas semipalmata; assembly: GCA_013399115.1. Taxonomy (NCBI): domain Eukaryota; kingdom Metazoa; phylum Chordata; class Aves; order Anseriformes; family Anseranatidae; genus Anseranas; species Anseranas semipalmata. Next base: position 24,932 of record VXAA01003199.1, read on the forward strand.
GAGGTAAGTACAAGCACAAAGAACCCTGCCACAATGTAGTTAACGTACAGCAAACCTATGACTTAGCTTACCACACAGTGAATTGTTTATGCTGATGTACTCTAAAGCCAGCTCAACTAGGTGCAAGAATGGAAAATGTAGATGCCTATGTGGCTAACTAACAACATGGTCTTGTGGTGCGTTTTAAGTTTCCAAGGTATCTCTGCCTACAAGAACCACAGCCATACTGTGAGGCAGAGCTATGCAGATGTCACAGAGGAGGCAAATGTTTTGATCTCTTCATCTGAGACCTCTTTTCTTTTTCTCCTATTTTAATGTAAAATAGAAACACTTCAGATTGAAAGGTCATGGAAAAGTCAAATAAAAAGTCACTAGACTAGTTATATTGTCCAAAGGAGGGAAATAGAACAAATAAACAAATGACAGATAGGAAACAACGGGAATTGTTTTTTAAAAAGTTTTCTAGTTATCTGTGATATTTTTTGTTTATTTTGATAGTACATTTTGTCTCTGAACTGCCTGTCTTGTGTGATTAAAATCTTCACCTCAGGGATCTACTATAGATTTTTTTTTGCATGGTGAGTGGGATTTACAAAACACTTTAACTCAGTTCTGCTCCCCCCTGAAGTTGGGAAGTGGCATTTTATCATCAATGGCAATTAAAATAAAAAGAAACTGATTTAGAGTACTTCTAAAAATCACCTTCCCAAACATAGTTTTCCTTTGCTGATGGTCTGCACCTGTGAATGTGCCGGCACCAAACATGCTGGGTTGCTCAGGCATTTAGGACAAAAAATAACATTTGTAGTTCAGGTCCATACTGAAAAAAAAAAAAAAAAAAAAACATTTCAAGGAGAAAAAAAATATATAGGAATAGTACCTAAACCAGAAAGAGGTGAGAGCTTTTGTTCAGCACTACAGAAAATGTCTACATATGAAAAGCTAATGAAGCAATAGTCTGATCCAAGTTACTACAAACTAGTTAAGGATAATAGGATAAAATGAATCTAGAAGACATTTATTTTGAATGCAGGCAAACTTCTTCTCCATGAGCTTTGTAAGCTAGTTGTTTTCTTTTTTCCTTTTCCTTTTCCTTTTTCCTTTTCCTTTAAAAAAGAGGGAGTAAAACAGACATGGTTTTGTCCTGCTTGACAGTTGCATCCAAAGAGAGCAGCACAACATTAGTTATCTGCAGTTACAATCCTGCATCCCCAAACAACTTGCAACAATGTGCAGTAGCCTCAGAGTTGCTTTAAACTGGGCTGGTTGCTTGCAGAGGAGATACAATATTCAGCAACACAAAATGTAGGAATATTAGGGATGATGGCAGATTCCTTACTGTATGTCTGAGCAACCCAGTACAGAAAAGGGAAATGATGTGCCCAGGTGCATTTACCATGGTCTGAAATAGCTCCCAGGCCCACAGTTTGTTTTGCACCCGGCAATAACCAGGGGATTTGATCTTGTCAGGCCTTGTGTGTATTCACGATGGCTGTGTGTCCGCAGCAGTGGCAGATCCCAGCCACAGCACCAAGGCTCATTTCACAATGCATCCTTGTAATACAGACTGTGCTGCAACAGGACACCTCTGAGGCCATGGGAACGAGCTGCAAACACACCTCACTTCCCCCATTGGAGGTCCAAGCATGGGAATGAGAGTGGGGAAAAGCAGGAAGCATTGCCTGGCATCCCAAAGGAAAACCCGAACACCTCAATGCCAGGTAAGGCACCGTCAGAACAGCCGAGTGCTCAGACATGCTGTAGGGAAGCAGAGTAAGGAGAGAGGGAAAGGGACCGGAGAGATGTTTGCTGATGTTGAAAGCATCTCCTGGGCGTGCGTGTGTTTGTTTGCTTCTCTGTTGCGAGAACAGCAGCCCCTGCCCCATCTCCCTCCCTCTGGTCATGCAATATTCATCAGCTTCTTTTCCACTTCTGCCTGCGGATATGCAGGGCTCCAGCAGCAGCAGCACAGTCGTCCACCCCTCCAGCACCTGAATGCTCAGCAGAGCATTTACAGGAGGCAAAACTGAGGGCACTGGGAAAAGCCTGAACTTCCAGAGCATCCTTCATTTGCCTGGGACTGCAGGCAGCAGTGCTGTGAAAGGGCATAATTCTTGGCTCATTTACTCCTCATCTTCCCGAAGCAAGAAAGGCCTGGGTTTTCCTAGGGGTTGCCAGCATGTGAAGTTTATCCCAAAGCACAGCAAAGACAGGGCCCTTTAGTTTTGCCATGAGACAAGCCTGCTGAAGCTAGGTTCCTACTTCTGCCTGTGGTCACCAAGGTGAAATGGAAGTGCTGTATTTTCATGGCTTTCATTGCTGGTGTGCTCATGTGCATTATCACACTGAGGCTAAAATATCCTTTCACAAAGCTATTTTTGACTCCATGTGTGTTTGTGCATGTGCGTGTAGACACAAATGTAAGCCTAGGGTTGCTCACCCTCTCCCATTTCCTCCTCCCCATGGCATCTGTTTTCCCTCTTACCAAGGCAGGAAGATATTAATTTTTTGCTCTGCTAGTCAGAAGATTAGAGGTATTAAGATGTATGCAGCATAACAGTGTTTATTTAATTTTTTTTTTTTTTTTTTATCTGAAGGCCAAAAAGAACTTAATTTAATTGGTGGGAAGATAAAATAGGGCTGCATTTACAAACAGGTTATCTTTCTACTGTCAACTCATCTCGCCTGCTCTGTCAATCGGTTGAATTTAATTGTTGCAGGCCTCCCAGTTTCATAAAGCTTTTCCTCTCCCCTCATTCCTGATTACCCTGCCTCTGTATAATATATTCTCTTGGCAGGTGACTGTGGGTTTGTATGAAAGCCTTGTACGAATGCATGATTAAAAACAAACAAACAAAAAAACAACAGCAAAAAACCCCAACATATTAAGCAAAGCTAGAAAAGCCCAGGGCCAAATAGTTACACATACTGTACTAATATTTTACTTAGAAGTATAGCGCCTATCATGTGCAGCTATCATGTCTTGAGACATGTTATTTTTCCAAGAGCTGTACACAATTTTAAATGAAGAAGGGGAGAGCTGGTGGGTTTTAAGACTGCGTATTTTCTCACACAGCTAGATGAGATGGACCGCAATGGTCCATTCTGGCCTTAACTCTGTGATGCCATAAGCAGGGATGTGTAGGCAAGACAGAAGCAGTTAGTTCTTCAGCAAAAAAACTCACTCTGGCATGACAAGTGACAGAAATGCCACAAACTCTTTGGTCTGAATTCACTTGAACTTGAACTTGGTTTAATAGAACCTGCACAGTGGATTCAATTCTCTGCTGCTGTTTACGTCAGGAGGAGAGTTTTTCCATCCACTTTGCCTTCAGTTTGCACAGGGCCGGTGCGCAGCACCCATGCCAAAGAGAAGCAACAATGCGGCATATATCTACAAAGAAGTTTGGGTGACCAGCACAGATCCATTATGATGGGGTTAAGGCAGGCTGTGCTGGCTGTAAGGACATTTACACAGAAGGGGAAACTCAGTTTTAAAGTCTGGACTAAGGGGAAAACATGAGGAAGAGAAGCAGCTGAACTGGATGATGCTTTTAAAGCCAGAGCTCCCTCCCACGTGTCTCTACCTCAGTTGGGTCTGTATAGAGCCAAATGTGTGCTGTTTCACGGGTAGGTTTTGCAGCCTGGTCTGAACTCTGTGTTGCAGCAACTACAAGCTAGCAATCTGTAAGCCAGCAAATGCATACCTAATTCAAGTACAGCTGTAGGAGCTACAGCCATATCTTGATTAAAATTAGATTAGCCTACCCTACATTAGGTAGACTTCAGCCAACTTGCATCTGCTTTGGAGAGCTATTTCCCCAGTCTCTTTAGGACAGCACCACCACCATTATCAGGTTTGGTGTACTTTTCAAAGGTTTGTCCACATTTTTAATGGCCATACCCACACCATCCAAGGGGAGATGCAGCCTAGGCTGGCAAGTTACTTCTTCAGGTCTCCGAATGAAATAAAATAACTAACCAAAGGACATGCTAAGTCCTGGGTGGGCTCATACATATTAGTGTGCAAAACTGATATTTTGAACTGTATTTTAAATGTACTGCAGTCACAACACAAAACAAAATAGCAGCACACTGGGACCTTCTCTCTGCTTTTCTCCCTGTACTGGCACTTGAAAATCATCACAGCAGTCTGCTTCTCAAATCTTGTTTTAGACACTAGAATACATCCATGCTTACACCTCAGGTTGACTCAAACATTAGAGGCTCCTGATAGGTGCTGTCCCCATATGCAAAGCTTGAAGCTTGAGCAGTTTTCATGTTTCTTCCCTTCTTCTATCAATCCATTGCTACCACAGAGACAGCAGATGTTCACAAGCAGAGCCTTACCTAGCAGTGAGGAGTGAAGGCAATATTCAACATTTAAACGGGATTGGTGGGTGAGAGAGGCATGAAAGCTGAAAAAATCCAATGTGTTAGTGAATGTCAAATATGATAGATAAAGCCTGAACTAGTCAAAGCAATTCTTAAGAGTTCAGCAATACTCTGCTTATGAGCATGCAATATCTTGATCTCCACCTTTCTCTCTGACAGTGAAATGAAGATGTATGCTGAACTACTACCTTTCTGCTCCACCTGACTCACCTTACCTGGGATTATTTACCATAAGGAATGTACCTGGAATCTGTTGTGACAGTTAAATTCCTCTTCTTCTCCCTTTTCTCTTTTTCTCTTTCTAATTAAAGTTAGCCTAAATGAGATCAGAGTCCTGCCTTGATTTCCCTGGTGATTCAGTTATGTCACAAGCACAATGCAGAGACCAGTGAGTCAATGGAAAGTGAAAAGAAACTATTCACCTACCCTTTTCCTTACCATCCACCTCCCCAGCCTCCTTTGCCTGTGAAGAGGAAGCTACAGCTCTCAAGATGAAAGAAATCTCTTCAGAGTCCGAGAAATCTGTTCAGTGCCTGAGAAATCCATTCAGTGCCCGAGTTGTTCTCCCAGCTATCAAAAATGGCCAAAATCTAGCTCATAGGTAAGCAGGGAAGAAAGGAGGAAGCACGGAAGTAAACATACCCCTTCAAAACATAGCTACTTTTATCACATAATTTCTTGTTTGCTGTAAGGAACTAACAATGTTGCACCAAAAGTGAGAAAAACTGAGGAATCATTTCCATACTGGAGATGGAGAAGATATCAGAACATCATACCGCAGGGTATCCCCTGCAGTACAGAAGCCAATCCTCTCTTGTTGCAGGCAGCATGTTAGATAAATGCCTTTCTCAATTGATCAAACAACAACCTAAATGTAGTTAGGTCATTTGCCTCCACTGTAGCAAGAGTGGTCAAGACCTAATCATAATGGGGTGCGAGCAGAGAGAAAGAGGGAGAAGAATTGCACAACTGCAAGCTGTGAGAGCACTCACCCACCACTAGTGGGGCGCATAGGCACTCCTCATGCCTCCTCATGCCTCATCTGTACCAGTTGGCTAGGCTGTTCCAAAACCCCCTTTCTCTAGTTGTTAGTCACTCTGCTCTAATTTTCTGCCTGTTTTTATTCATGGCTAGTTTATGCCCCTTTGCTCTTGTGCCAACATTGTCTTTTAGCTTAAATAGCACTTCTCCCTTCTTGACGTTTATCCCTTTAACGTGTTTATAAAGAATAATCATATCCCTTCTCAGCCTTTGTTTTGTTAGACAAGTGGAGCACTTTTGTAGTCTCCTCACATATTACAGGCTCTCCATTCTCCTGGACACCCCCATAGCCTTCTTCAGCATCCATTCCTGCTGGAGTTCATCTAGCCACGTGACTGCCTGGTGCTGAGGACGATTTCCAGATAAGGCCTCAGCAAAGCCTCATACAAAGACATTAAAAATTCCCTGTCTGTCTCAGAAATCCTTCTCATGCTAAAATTGCATTTGCTTGTTTCTCACCTGTATCCCAGAGGCAGCTCACAGTTGTACTAGCTGATCACAGGATGACTAATACCTTGGTCCTTTCCCCCTTCTGTCATTTCAAATTTATGAATTTATTTATTCTGGCACATAGCAGAAATTCTCATGTTAATCCCAAGAATGTAACCTTTCACTCTGCTCTGTTTAATTTCCTGCTGTTTCTATTATCCTTAAGGTCACCCAATGTTTCCTTCATGATATCTCTTGTCTTGAGAGTACCTCAGTTTTGTTTCATCAGCTAATTTCATCAGTGCACTCCTTCTTTGCAATTTTATTCCTAATCCCTGTCTTCTCCAACCTTCAGCAGTAATTTCCCATGTGGTATCACCTTTCTGTAGTCCCCCCAAAAAAAGAGATTTGACACAGTTTTTTCTCTCTGGAAAGTTAGTTCTCTTTCCCAAAGAAGGTACCTTGTTAGTTTGTGATGGCTCAACTCTGGCAAACATGGACTGCATTCTGCCCGCTTACTTCCCTGGCTGTAAGTATTTTTACCTTCACAACTTCCTTTGGATCTTTTAAAAATGGGCCTACACAGATAGATATAGACTTCTGCGCACTATTAAAAAGAAGAATAATCTTAAAAGAACCAAAAAAGTGAAAACAGAACAACAACAAAAAATTAAAGCTGAATCAGGATATTCTCTCTCTCTCTCTCTCTCTCTCTCTCGTTGTTTCATCCCAACACCACAAAAAAATAATCTGAGAAACTCTTACTGTGATCCAATGCGAATGAATAATTTCTCTTTCTCCTCTAAACTATACTGTACATTGTTAGCCTGACAGAGTTTTACAAAGGGGTTCTTGAGCAGATAGACATTGCTCATCAAGACAGCTGCTGAAGAGGGCCAGGGCTGAGGTGTGGGCATTGTTGGTTAGGAAAGGGCGGAGGGGTGGGGGTTATCTGCATACAGCAGGTATTTCTGCCTCCTTTGAGACAGTAGGAATCCACATGCTTCATATGAGCCAGGAGTTTGTTCTCACAAATAATGACTTGCATTAATAATGTTGTCAACCCCCAAGTGTTGGTGGCCTGTTTCCAGGTGCTAGTGTCTGAATTCAAAAGGCCTGATTCACATAAGGCCGGGAAAATAAAAATCAAGAAGCTTATCAGAAGCTTTAGCAACACGTTTCAGCAACCTCATTAAGCTAGCCAAAGGAAATATTTAAAATCCCTGCCACCACAGGAGACCTGTAAAATCAGCTGGACAACACAGGGTTGAATAGCCTACAGGGACCAAGCGCACAGGCCCGGACAGGGAGAAACCAGAAGAAATGGCTTAGCTCTGAAACTAGTGCTACCATACATTAAATTCTCCCTCCTAAATCCCAGGTGAGACTCAGTGTGCATAACCCACTAGTGAACACCCACTTCACGTGTGAGGACATGATTTCCTTGGCAATGAGAACCGCAAGGTAAACCTGCAGTGTAATGTCTACTCTTGTGTATATTACCAGCACAACTTCTCCCCAGCCTGCCATCCTGAAGAACCAAAGGCACTCCTCACCAGAAGAGGTGTCTGATGAAAGATGATCCTGGTCATCTGCAAACAACATCTGGTATTGCTTAATTTTAGTCTGATTTTCTTTAGATTGTGTGATCATACTGTCTGTATGTGAGTCTCTCCTAATAACTACTTTGTCTATTGGCCAGTTTCAACCCAGTTTGGCAGAGAAGAACAAGTCTCAAAGATATTAAGCTCTGAACAGCTTTGTGCAAAATGCCAAGCAGATAGAGGAGGACCTTTTAATGTCTTCATGGACAGAACAGTTGTCATATGTATATGCCACTTAGCAAACACAAGAAGACACACTGAGACAGTCTTGAGACACAAATCTGTAGAAAACTAAGCTTCTTTGGTTTTACTTTTCACAGAATTCAGGTTTACATTAGACATTCAGGTCTCATCTACTCTGGGAAGCTGAAGAAGTAGATGAATTACATCTTTATATGAGACAATAAAGCAAAATTCAAATGATGGCAATAAAGAATTCTTGGGCAGGGGTCAGACTCTGAATGAACCCCAAGTCATTACTCCTGCCCTTTTATACCCATGTGTAGGTATAGTTCTATGTTGGATGCCATAGGACAGAGGGAAGGACAGGAGATGCATAACAGCCATTGATTTTTTTCACAAGCCCTCATATAAAAGATGCATTGGGTTCCAACAGATGTTACTGTTGAGACACTGGATGGGAAAACCCTGAAGAAACTGCTGTAAGTTTGGCCACCAGACTAAGACCTTCGTGACACAGGCATTTCTCTTGTCCTGAAGTAAAGTCTATTCTTAACTCTCAGCTTCAGCCTGTTTCTGTCCTTCACACAGCCAGGAGGTGCTTGAGAGACTCTACTGTTGAAAGTAAGAAATCTCTCTGTATCTATGCTATGAGCTATATGGCTAACTCCTGGAGTATCACACCACTGAATGAAAACAAATGGGTCTTGTGGTACCTAAACCCTACCCTGTGTTTTGCTAGTTGTTCTAGGCTTCATACAAACATCTTGTTTTTTTGGTACCTGCCCTTTTTTCTAAGCAAGTATTGACAAAATCACGGTTAATTTCAGGAGCTGGTTAACGTCTTGATAAAAGGAAAATCTTTTTCAAAGAATTCACATCCCTATCCTGCCATGCTTACAGTAAATATCCTTGAGGTTTTCTCTACTAAAATGGGACAACACTAGCCAGAACACCTCCAACATTTCTAAATATTTGCCCACACTAGCATATACATTGCTTTAATGTTGTAAAAACAGAACAGCCCCTTAAGGCAGGCTCATTTCTATTTGCATACAAGTAACAATCCAGTTTGACTACACTACACATCTTTCCAGCACTTCCACGTTAGTGTGACTGCATCCACACTAGGGGTGGCTGATAAAACAGCATAAAATCACTTTTCTAAATGAACAATTAGAAATGGACACAAAATTTGCATAGAGATAGCAAGCTAGGGAGAGATGAAACCCTTCTCCCCATTGGATTCTCTTTGTACAGCAAGAAAATGAAAATCGGTGCTAATGTTTGTACAATTCTACAGGCATATGAAGTGGTATAAAAGTATTACCAAAAAGTCAGGTATCAGTGTTAATGTTATGACACATAAATTAAAAAAACATTGTGGTTTCAGGTGTACTGTTAAGCAAGAGGACTTTCATGAGTGACAAAGTAGAGACGCTCATTGGAGTGAAGTTGGAGTCTGTCTCTATCGTGACAATTTCATTCCTTATTGAAAGCAATTGTTTCTGCTTCTTATTTGCATAAGCACTCTGCTCATTAACATGCTATAAAAGAAAAAATGAGCTGGGGGTGGGGAGAAGGAACAGGCCACTGATAGAATAGAAAACCTTTTAAACCAGGCAAGCAAGGTCACATCAACCCTAGGATGATAAGAGCTAAGGTCAGTGAAGGCCATGCCGCCTCGCTGTCAAAACCACTCAGAAAAAGGAGATGGAGCTGATGCTCATTCCTCACGCTTCTATATATACACGTCTATCTCCCCTCTCCAGTTCTCCTTTCCTCTCCTGTTCCCTCCCACCCCTTTCTCTCCATGCTGCTGTGTCTTTTAAGCCAGAGATTTATGGGCAAATTCTCTTTGCATCCCAGGTGGTTTCCATGCACAGAGTCCATCTTCACCTCTTTCAGCAGATAAAGAATCAGCCTTCCATTTTTTTTTTGGTAACTGTCTTTGAGGGACAAAGCTAGAGCTAGTATAAAGTGGAGCTAAGCATCCACCCCCAAAACTGCCCTCAGGGGGCACTGAAAAGGCTGTTTGGCAAGGGACAGCTGCTCAGCTGTGGTATGCATTAAGATCCATGCTGGATTTGTGACAAATATGGCAAGCGTGCCTAAGGGGGTGGAAGTCAACAGAATCTTCTGTCTCCCATGCTGCATGCAGGACATGAGGACAGTTTATGCTCTCAGCCTGTGGACATTGGCTCATGTCACTGGCTTGAGAAAACATCTCTGTTTCTCACTCTTGCTCCTTCCCACTAGCTGCCTCCTATTACAAAGACAGTTTGCTGCTCACATGGCTTCAGCCCAGGAAATAACTCCATTTTCAGGGCTGGCCAGACTCAGACTAAACAGCAAGAAAGTAATAAAAGGGAAAAAAAAAAAAAAGGATAGAAGCGAACAGAGAAGTGGGATGAAGCACTACATAGTGCCACGGATAATAAGGCTGAAAGGGACATCACAAGACCACAGTCCTTTCCATTGTCTTAACCATCCCCACATACTTCTTCTTAAGAAAACACCAGTGGTGAAGACTCCCCAGATGACCTACTCCAGGGAGTCTCTGCCCTTGTCATTGGATAATCTATCACAGTGAACATCCCTTGTAATAAAAGCCCATTAATTTTTGTCCTTAACATCAGGACAAGAAGACTGTTGCCTTTGGTTTGGCAGCAGCTTTCCGTATTTTGGAAGCTATTTTCACCAGTGTTCATTGACACGTATTAAAGGAACAAGATTGCTAACTGTAACATAGACAAGACTACCACTGGCATCCACCAAAGCAGCATCTCCTAGAATCCATCAAAAGTGTCCAAAATAGAGTTACCACCAAACCTTATGAATAAAGGTGTCCTGTTATTCTCAGAAAGAGGATGTTTCCACAGTAATTAATGAGTTTGGAAAGAATCAAGGGAACATGGCTCCCATCTTCATGGGTGACACATTTATTGTAAACACAGCAATGACATTTCCAAACTTTATGTGCTAGAACAGGATATAATCAGTTCAGTGGTCAATATGATCTATAAACTCTCTTAACCTCACAATAAAGAGCCCAGTTTGTTTAATAAATAAATAAATATATATATATATTGGCCTTTATTGCTAATTAATACAGGTAGTTTCCACCAGGTGTGAAATGATGGAACAATCTCCACTCATAACACCCTTGGCTTAACTACACTCCATTTTAGGTATGATTACATCATTATGGCATCACTGAAGTTGTAATAATAAGCACATTCACACATGCCTGTGCTAGCTTTCAGCAAACAATGAAGCCAGTGCAACATGCAGCTCATTGAGAGCTAGGTCCCTGGAAAAATACACAAAAGTTTAGAAGACGGCACTGCATCCAGGTGCTGCACTATGGCTGTTGGAACCAAAGACGGTTTGGTAAAGAGCAGGGCTATCCATGCAGCCGCCACATCTCTGTGGAGACACAGTGTCCCTCCAATTCTGTTAAGACAATGCGAGTTCTCATGGCCTTGGGAACCAATGCTCACGGCTTAATTCAGCAAAGCTCCACTGCACTCAATCAAGTTGCATAATTTGCAGCACAAACCCAGCCTATGCTGGAGAGACAAAGCCAGATATTTATTGAACAATATGGAGGAAGAGCGTCATCCTACAGTAGACAGAGAATTACTTCATTTCTATAGGCCACATTATTATGCAAATAATCATTTTTGCTGTCATAAACTTGATAGATCAGGACATAAAATTTAGGAGGTGATGAGCTTAGCATGCTATTCTCTGTAACTGCAGGTGTAGCCATTGTGTCTGTGGTTTGTCAAGGCCCTGGGAACAGAGCCCCTCAAGTCTCCATGAGAGATTTTCAGTACTATCCTGCAGCTTTGCTTTTTAGGCATTGCCTCCTTATTTTGTTTTGTAAAGGGTCAGCAGCACACTATGTTCCCAACAGCAGCCTTCAAGCAGCCCATCACAACAGTGCATCTGAGGTTTAGGTGCAGAGTGCTTTAAAGCTAAGGAAGTGTTTTTATGGGGTGTTAATAGTCCCAAGCAGTTGACTTCCCCAGTGACCCAGGCAAGGTGTAGCAAATGAACTGAGTGGTTTTACTAGATACCACCAACTGTGATAGAGGCAGTGTCTAAATCTTCAGAAGTGTTTGATTGGAAAGAAATCTTATTTGTCATGTAGTCAATAGCCCAGTGAAAGAACAGAGCGTTGTCCAGCAACATCCCCAGAGGTATCTGGCACTTGTAACATAGGCTAGGGATAACAACAACAACAACAACAAAAAAACACACTTGGACTTCCAGAATGCTAATCAGGGGAAAACAATAGTTTCTGGGTTTACCTATTTCCCAGGGTTGTTAAGAGACCCAGAATCTGTCAGCTAACCAGGACAAATCGAGAGGTGCGATGTTGCAGAGGAACCATCTAACCTTGTGTTGGGCAGAAAAAACTATCATAAAAGGGATTAGACAAACTCTTCAAGTGGAGCTACACAATGTGTATTATTTGTTTGGTGGACTGAACAATGTGTGACAAACATAGTCCGTAAACGGTCAATACCTGGATGCTAGGAGCACATCTCAAAGAAATGATTCCTCTATACCAGCTTGTATTTCATACGCTTTCTGAAAAAGCCTGGTACTGGCTACTGGCTTATTTATCTGTATTTTTTGTTTGTTTGTTTTTGTTTGTTTGTTTGTTATTTGTTTGTTTTATTTAAAGATATTTTATTTTAAAAGCACATGTTTCAAGTTGTTCCATTTCACGTCCTTAATTGTGCCTAAATGAACGATCATTGTTGTTCCTTCAAAAGATGCTTCCTTGACAATCTTGGCAACTGTTTTATTGATAGATTATTATTGTGGCTCAAAAGTAATGATATCACTCTCTTTCATGGTTTTCTCAAATACCTGTGTCAAGTCACAACATATGCAGTGACGTTCCTAGGGGATAATAGCTTTAAAGTTTGTAGAGTTGGTACCTGCTTCCAAACAGCATTAAGTGAGTCTGCATCCAACATTTCCACACACTGCTCCTGCCTCAGGGCTGTATAGATGGATACACTTTTGGGCAGAGGCAGACAGTAAAATTTTCCCACTACAGTGCTTAGTAAAGGCCTCTGCACACTGCTCTGTTCACTCAAACAGTAATTTCTACCAAAACTTTTGCCTAGACCATATCTCTCATTCTCCCTTGTGTCCGCTTCACTCTCAGTTTGGAGGATGTCTGTAGCTAATGTGCAATGAAGATTTGCTACAGATCTCTGATGTTTCCCATCTGCAGCCCCAAGGAAAAGGCAGCCAGGTGTTTGTGAGAGCAGGGAGCAGATTTCACAGCAAAACATTCCCAACAGAGCTTATAGTCAGGGCCATGTGGGCACTTTACTAATCGATGGACTGGCAGCACTACAATGCTTCAAGCTATTAAAAAAAATCACCATGCATGCTTGGACAGAAAGAAGGGGGCCATCTATCAGTCACAACAGAGCTATATACAAAGGAGCTGTAAAGAAAGGGATGGAGCAGCTGGACAGCACGCCCAGACAAAGGTCAGGCAATGAAATAACACAGGAAGGGACAGGCCGCTTTGCTCTATCACTGAATATAGTGTGCCATCCTCTAAGTCTATGGGTTAAAAGCCCAGGTACATTACAATCACATACTTCCTTAGCAGCATTCAGTACAAAAATGGAAGCCAGAGAGAACGAATCTGAGGCAATTTCCTGAAATCCCTCAGAAGAGATTGAATTTAGCTTGGTTGACTTGCCCCTACTGAGAAAAAAAAAAAAAA
>VXAA01003199.1:38366-52003 GCA_013399115.1 Anseranas semipalmata
AAAAAAAAAAAGTTATTCTCTCAGAATAATATTAATTATTATTATTGACTGCTTACATAATATTATTACCTTTCAGTCTCCACCAAAATCCAAAACTTGTCACGCTGCACATTCTATGTACAATGAAAATCCTTTCTCATCTCCACAAGACAAGTTGGGATAGAAGAAAACTTACCACAACTTGTGATGCAAGAGAGCTAATAAAGCCAGTCATGGAAATTTCTTTCTCTGGCATCTCCCTGTGCCATTATCTATTTTTGTCTATTTGGTGGGCAAACTCCAAGCCACAGTGGCTTATTTTTCACCTCTTTACTCACTGAACCATCAAGTCGAAGGCTACAGAAGTTGCATAAGGCTACAGAAATCTTTCAGTTTATCCCTCTGTTAATTCCACTCTTTCGTTACCCTGCACTATGAAGTTGACAGTGATGGGTTTAGTTTTCACCTGCTGTGAGAAGGGCATAAGGTGGTGCTGAAGGCACTGTAGGGACTGTATCCCTTCCGTTGACACATGGGAACTGGTCATTGGTGTCCTCGTGCTCCAAATCCTGCACAGGAATAGCTTAAGCTGTCTGACTTTGCACGGAAACAGATAAGGAATGCACATGAGCTCTGCGGCATAAACTCTGCAATAACAGCTGGAAGCTCTTACTTTTCTAACCTTCCAGGGCAGACACACCAGAGATCTTCCTCTCACTTTTGAAAAGCCTGGACTTTCAGCTGAGTAGTCCTGAGTCTTGTGATGGTATGGCTTTAGCAAAGAAGTCTGTGGGAGCTTCCAATATTAACTGAAGCTATTTGCTCACCAACAGTGTATGATGTGCATTACACATGACAGACAGCAGGGCCTGAAGACACAGGACTATAAGAATCAGTAACAGTCCAGACATTGAAAAAGCATGCAGACCCTGAAGAACTTAAAAAAATATCCCACTGGTTCCATTTCTTTGTTCCCTGGGGGCATCTGCTCCATTTTTAATTTGTGGTGTGCTTTGTTGCAGACCAGAGGGTGCCACCAGGCATCCAAGACACTAATCTTTCTAATAAAATATTTCCTTCTGGACACAGAAAGTGCCAGCAGTTTAAAAAAAAAAAAAAAAAAAGGAGAGAGAAAGAGAGCAATCTCAAAATCAACTTGCAACTGAGAGGAATAGAAAGGTCAAGTTCCTCTCGGCATACCCAGTATTTGCTTTCATATTCACATATCATTGCCTCACGTCAAGAATAAGAAGTGAAAAACTACTCTCACGGATCAGCAAGTGTCACCCCCATGAAAGAAGGTTCTGGGCCAAGACTCTAAGTCTGTGAGCCAAGACAATTGGGTTACCCATCTGCATCTGTCAATGACTTGTAAATCACCTTCTCTAGCAACGTCTTGAGTTCTCAAACTCCAAGACAGAGCTGGCAATGCTTAGCAAGCTCATAAGGCAAGTACTGGTTGCAGGAAGCAGAATCAAAAGCCCAGATTGTCTTCAGTATCCATCTCCATCTTGCAATACACAGTCAAACCTTGGAGGCCTTTTGGAAAAAGTATGGTGAAAACAGCATCAGCTGACAAAACAGACAGGAGGAGCAGTGAACTGGTTAGAACACAAGCCCCTGCAGGTCTCAAGGAAGAAGTCCTGCAAGTTATCTTCTTAGTTTTGCCCAAGGTTTCCAATTTCAAATAGAAGTTTTGGGTAGCATCTTCTCTGGAAATCAGATCCAGAGTGCCTCAAATTAGCGATGTACTGCCTCCATCCACCCGCCACCTCTAAATGAAAATGTCAGCCTTAATTCATGAACGGTTTTTAAATCCCTTGATGGAAAGGACTTAAAAAGCGGTGAGTATTATCACAAGCATTCAGAGCTGGTATCAGGCATGTGGCTATTTTATGAGCATGCGATGCACTCCCCCATCCTCCCACCCTGGAAAGTTATAATGTATCTCTGGGGCAGGTTGATATTTGCACTTTGTTGACACCTAATAAATAATAATCCAAATATTTGCACACATGGAATATTTTGTGACATTATAGAGCTGACAGACCCTGACTATTCGGGAGCTGCTTTGTGCACAGAACTCCCATTGGTTTCAAAGTAAGTGCAGAGTTCAGAACAGCTGTGGAGTAAGACCCATGACATTTATGTTTATGAAATAGGAGAGACCTTATCATTTGCTGGTTCTGTAGTCACAAAGCCAGAATAGCTGATGAGGGGCCTTTGCTGGTATCTTCAGTATAATCACAAGGTACACAGTTGAGGTGTCTTGGTGAGTAGCAAGTGAGCCAAGGAAAACAAAGGGAGATTAGCAAGGGGTGCTGCAGGGCAGGAGGGGGGGCACTGGCAGAGCTGGCGGAGACCAGGGCTGGGATAGCTGTGGGGGGAGAAGAGGGCACTGGCAGCATTGGGATGGGGAGCCCCGGGCTGGGAGATGGGGGGGAGGGCTGCAAGGCAGTGGGGGGGGGCACTGGAAGAGCCGGGGGAGGGGGTCTAGATGGAAACAGCAGGATTGCTTTGTGGGGGGCATTGGCACAGCCAGCCTAGAAGCTTGCAGAGCTCGTATGCCATCTGCTGCTACGCTATTAACTGCTATTAGTCACTGAGCTTCATGAGCATGAAATTTCCTTAGCTGCTGAAAAGGAGGGAGAAAAGCCTAGAATGTGGCTTAACTTTGATTAAGCACCAACAAATTTGGGACAATTCAAACAAGAGGGATTTGGAACATCTCATTGAAGCATGTTGCAAAATTCCCTCATTGCCTGGGGGAGGTACGCACACCAAGTACACCCCATTGTACTTCCCCTTCCACAGCACTTTTGTCAGCAAGATAAGGAGAAAGTATTTGCATGTGGTTAGGAAAGGAGCTATGGATTTGCAAACGGATTTGTATCCTGTTCGGTTAGAGTGATATGGTTCAGCACATTCCAAAAAAGATGGAAGTAGACAGTAGTACAAATAGAAACAGCTTTCTCAATTATGCTAGTTAAGATAGATGTTGGTAGACTTATTAATCCTCATGCTTCAGGGCTTTTGCCTATCAACAGCTTGGGTCAGAAAGAAACGTCCTACACCTTGTCATGGTGTAATGCACAATTAGAATTGATTTCCCCTTCTCACACTCTGGCTTTGGCTACTTGCTGCGTTAGGACATGGGGACTCTTGTGATCACACAAGGGAAGGTTCAGCTCCCAGAAATGCTCTGGGGATACAAAGGCTACATTAATGTACACACAAAGACTAATTGAAAATGGAACCATAAATTTTCTTCCTGCGAGCACTCCCAGGAGCCTTGCCCTCCTCCAGCAGACTGGGAAGGGGTATGGAGGGTGGGAGCAGAAGCAAGCTGATGTGACTGTCACCCATCACCCAACCACAGCACAGCAACACGGCTCAATTTAACAGCAGGCCAGAGAACTAATGGGTTTACAGGTAAAGACTGAAGGCACAACTTTGAGAAAATTCTAACCTCTTTCCTCAGACAGAGGAAGAAGTGAAATGCATCCATCAGATTGTTAGCTGTGAACGATTTGCTCAGTGTTTTGGAGAACACAACAGGTACGGCAGGGCTTGGCCACAACACAGGACCAACCAGGATTCTGCACCCCTATACTAGTAGCAGGCCAGAATTTGGTGACAGCCGCAGTAGACCACCTGGGTGCCAGGTGGACAAAACAGAACATTTTGGTCTGTGGTTGGACGAAGTCAGTAAATTTGGTCCTGGGGCTGTCTGAAGTGGATCAAAGGCTCTGCAGCCATGTAGAGCCAGCTGCTGAGTTGGTATAAATTCACTTTGTTAGAATGAATTTGTCCAAAACATTTTGACATTGAAGTTTGTGCTTTGGTTCTTTGTGAGATCAGCTACCATCTTTCTGCACCTCTCCAACTTCACAGTGGACTGAGCATCATCTGTCCTTCTGTCGTTGTTATGCAGTCAGCATAAAAGCATAAATCCCGTAGAGCGTCTGTATCATATGCTCTAACTCGACAGAGGCATGTGTGTGCCACATTGAAATTGTGCTGGTGGGTGATTTGCCTGTACCAAGCTCCAGCACAGGCTGCTGTGACACAGGGACCCATCCAGCCTTCCCCAGTCCTCTCCTGGCTGAACCATAAGAAATCCAGCAACTCCTTGCATTTCTCTTACCCACACCATTCAGGCTGGGGCTTACCTTGAGTGGCAGGCAGGAACACAATGTCTTTGGCCCAGGGCAAGGCAACAGGGAATTCAGACTCTCCCAACTAAGCACATCCTAACTGAGGCACTAAAGGAAGCTTTTCTCCCTTCATGACCATACATTACAGCCATTGTTAGTCAGTCATTGTAAAGTGCTCTTGGAGCAGTGGCAGATGTCCTATTACACTGAGAGAAGTAAGACACCTGGGTTCGTTACCACCTAATTAGGTTCTCCATGTGATTAACTACTTGTGCAGACAAAGAAGCAAACTACCCAAATGAATGCCAACAGAAGACAAGCTGGCATGGCAGCAGCAGGCACCTGACAAGCACATGCAGATCTGTAACTTGTCTGTCTTCCTGATGGAGAATGAAGAATTTTTAGTAAATGTTGAAAAACTATAATCAGAAACTCCGACAGTATGAGTCACAGTTCAGTCCTTTGTGACCCCACAACCCAGTGTTATACAAGATACAGAGTCCATCTTGATACTACCCTCTGGATACTACCCTAAACCTTCATGCCTCCCCTGCAGAGCCCTCAGCCTCCTCCAGACACCTCAGCATCCTTCCCTGTTCAGAGCCACCTCCACCTTCCCAGCAGGGGGACAGTTCTCTGTATCTTTCTGTCCTTCACCTCGTCTCCTCAAAGCTTACGTTGTCCCTCTGCATTTTTGTCCTGTAAGAAAAGCTTCCACTGGGGAAGTCATTTTGGCTAGTCATGAGATTTGGCTGTCTTCCTCTTCCCCACATTGTTTAAACCCAGCAAGGTAACAAAGCCGGTCTTCCAAACTGTCTTCCCTGAGAGCCTCCCAGCCTGCTAGAGCTGAAGCTGCAGTAGTCCCATGCAGGCCTTAAGGCAGCAGGCTGGATTTCCTCTTGAGCGCCTGATCCAGCCAAAACACGGATCCACATTCAAACTGTCTGAAGCCTCCAATCAATCAGTGAATTGCACTGAATGCCCTTAGGAAAAAAAGGATCTTTGATGAGGCTTTGCTGCTAGCAACCAATCCAAATCCATTAGCTTTCACATCTGGAGTTCCAACGAACAATAAAAATGAGCTTGATGGCCTCAATCTTGTCCTCATTTTTCAGCATCACAATAACCTGGCTCCACTAAACACAATTCAGCATGATTGGCTGCCTCTGCTCAGACTTTGGGGATACCCAGAACCACTATAGCTGCCAGAGAAGAGGGTCAGGGCAGAGGGTGCACTGGGCAAACACTGTGTGCACATATGCATGTTAGGGAAAGATGAGAAGAACCGGAATTGGAGAGGATGCTGCAGGGAAGGATCAGCAGCATTGGCAGAGCTTTATGATATAAATCCACTTAGTATTTTCTCAGTAATACACGAGTATCTGTGCAAGACTATCACTTTTAAAATGTGGGCATCTCTTGTCCAATTTTTGCCACTTTTTGAAACATAATCGTTACTTCCTTCGTTGCAGACAGGGCTGCTCTCTTCTTATGCCTACCCAAGCCTGCATCTCCACCCCTAGGCAATGGAGGGCCCTATTTGTCTGTAAAGAAAGAGGTCCTGCTCAGGGAGGAGAGCTCTGCCTACCCTGATGCCCACATGGAGGACCCGGCTGACTCCAGGTGATCTGAAATGCAAAGAGGCAGCAGCGCAGCACAGACAGAGGCTGGGATAATTGTGTGATTTGTTCTCATGATGAAAGCCATTCTGATGCCAGCCCGGGCCACGCATGCTTGGACTTGTCCCAGTGCTCCAAAGAGCCCAGCATGGCCCTGCAGCTGTTGATCCAGTTGTGTGGCAGGCGGGCAAAGTCTGCGATCTGGAGCAGGCTTCTGTGGGTTTCTATGGGATCTTCTTATACCACAAACAGTTATTCTGGTTTAGTTTTTCTAGTTGCATTTCCAAGGTGATGTTAGTGGCAAAATGAGGAATGGACGTGCATGCAGAGAACCTGATGGCAACTGTGAGTGAAGGACTCTGGTCCTTCCACTGCTGGGTGAGCAACCATCACTGACCCAGAACTTACCCAGTTTAGTTTGGCCTTATTTCTAATTATCTCTCCCTGCACACACTCTCAAAGAGTTTTGCCCCTCTTGGGTGAAGCTCTCCAAGACCTCTGCCCCTTTTCTTTCTGTCCACACTGCAGTCCTGGTCCAGGCTTGCTAACCCCACCCTTCTCTCCTTGTCTACTAACAAAGAAGGAGCCCAGGCTGAGACCTCTGCATGAAACCATCAAAAACATCTGCTAATGGGCAGCCTAATAGCCATTTAATGGGCCTGGTAAAGCTAATAGATTTGTAAAGAAAATATGAGTGACAGTAGCCAAAGAGGAGTGTTCAAAAGCAGGCAAAACTGGCAGGGTCTTTCCCACTTGGACTCAAGTAGCTGAAGCAGTGCCTGCAGCCAGGCGGGAGCTTCTCTGACTTTCCAAAGCTGCCAAACATTCCCAGGAAGGAGACTTTATCTAAGCATGACACTGCCTGCCCAGTCTGCAAGGTCGCACGAAGGATCCTCCAGTGTCTCGTAAACATCTCTGTCAGATGTTACTGTCCCTGGGATGGAGCAGACCTGACAGGCAGGAGATCACAGCTGGAGTCACCGTTTTTAATATACTCACAGTGCAGACAGAGGTCTGTTAAGGTCTCATCCCACAGACTCCTCTTCCACAAACACTGCTGAGCCTACCTATCAGAAGAAGACAGATTTATTTGATCCTGACAGAATTTATACCTAAATCTTTTAATACTTATTTTCCTTATGTGTAGCTAAAAGTTTTATTAGACATGCTAACCCCTGCTCAGCAAACAGACAATATATTTTGAAGGATATTGTATATAGTTGACATATTATATAAATTTCCCTTGTCACCCCAGTGCCCACCTCTAGTCACACTGCCACCGTGGAGTGAACACCAGTCTGTATTTCTCTGGGGCTCCTATAGAGGCCTTTACCACTCTCCACGTACGCTGCCTGTATATGATTATCAAGTCTAGAAATACAAGCTGAGTTAAAATGAGTCTGATCATCTTGCTGTTCTGGTGTCAGGGTCAGTGGCACCACCAGGATAGGCTATGCATGATCTTGACAGACTTTTCCACACCTCTGGAGGATGTGTGGGGTCAGTGAGGAAGTCACACAGTCAGAGATGTGTGGTCTTGTGCACTCTGAGCAGGGCGTGGGTATGGACAAGGGCTATGAGATAAGGATACTATCCCTTACACTATGAGGTAGAAAAAAGCGTCTTTTGTTCCTTTTCATCATAACGTGAAATCTCCGAGAGACAGGTCCTGGCCCTCAGCAAGATCAGATTGATTGCCACATGGGGAATTATTGACAGGAGAGAAAAGAACCATCTCTCTTCTATCGCTGCATCCTAAAAGCTCACCAAGTCCTTATCCAAGAAGTGCAAGAGCACAGCAGTGGTGTGACAGATGTGACAGTTTGGCCCATTACTAACAAACAAGCATACTGAATGTGATCGCATTTCCTTTTGTAGCTGAATTTAGCAAACTGTAATTGCCCTCTGGTTAGAATAACTCTTCACAGTTTGAAGGAGTAAAAAGCCCATGTTTAGGGCCTATTAAACCTGAGATTCGGGGTTGCTAGTGAACTTGTTGGACCTGACTGCATCTTGGCAGTCCTGGAAGAGGGATGAGACCCTTTGAGTTGCCATTACAAATATTAAACGCATGACGAAAGCAATTCCTACCGAGAGGAGCACAGAGGTTATGACTGCACAGGAAACCACTTGCATGTCAATACTTGAGGTACACGTGCCCCTGTATGCCCATACCAGTAGGCCCCAAGCAGCTTTTGGCCTCCGGAAGCCTCAGGTGCACCTGGATGGGATGGCATCGAGACCTTCAGCAGCAAGGGGGAACACAGTGCCAAGGCTGCCTTATTCCAGCGGAAAACTGGAGGCTACCTTTGCCTTGGCAATCACAAAGAAGACCGGGATTCATAACTGTAGGAGCTCCCTGCAGCCAGGAGTTTGAATAATTCACTTCCCAGCAAGAGACATCAATCCTTTCTCTGCAACCCCTTCTACCACCTCATAAGATGTATGAGGTGAAAGCGGAAGGCATTTTTATTATTTTTATTTAGTTTGTGGATGTTTAGTGTTCCTCACTATGGGCTATATTCAGTCCTCACGTGCATGATATTCTCAAGACCTTTATCAGTTAACTATCCTTGCTTTAATTTTCCCCCTGTTCTCACCCTCACTTTCCCCTCTTTATAAATTACAACATTCAGGCCTTTGCTGGCAGTAGAGAGCACTATATTGTTCTGGAATAAAATGGACTTTATTCCATTATAATGACTCTGCTTCCAAAGGGGAGTAGTTATACTGGAATAAAAGTATTTTTTATGCTTCAGTCTGGAGCATAATTCAATCATAAATTACATCAGAAAAAAATAAACCATAATAATAAAATGGCAGTTTGTGCATTGATTAAAGTGAAAACACTCTTCATTCTGGAATATTCCACATATAAAGTGAAGTTAGTGTGCAATAAGCAAGGGTGTGATTTTTTATAGCACACCAACTACTCTTCATTCATTCCCTAATGGATACCCTGCCAGAAAACAGGAGTGCCTCTAGGTGAGGCAGGTTTGAAAGTGGAATAAACTACCATGCATTAATGTGCACTAGGAGCATTTATAAGGGAGCATGGAGAAGTAACTAGTGAGCTGAAAATCCAGGTAGGTCCCAAGGCTTAGTGAAATAATTCTTCACGTATTTCCATAGTAGGAGATCTTTCAGTGTGGATAAGTTCAGACACCCTGGTTCATGCAGTCTGGGTCTTGAAACAAGTCATGGGGCCTTGAGGAGAGAGGAATTTGAAGCCAGCTTATTTTTCAGGATGGGGATACACCATGAGGAGATGTACACTGCCAAAACCTTCCCTTCTAACCCAGCATCAGGATGCAGAATACATTTCAGCACCCCAGAAAGTCCCCAGAGCAGCTGACCAGACAACTCAGTGAAGACAGGGCTTTGTAGCTGTGCTGGTACCCAAGAAGGATCGAGCAGCCAGCATCACATATATACAGCCAGGGGCTATACTTAGGGCAGTTTCTGTTCAGTTCTCTTGTCAGACATTAATACAGCATTTGTACCCAGCATCAGTTTGTATAAGCCAAGAGCTCTTGATCAGACTTCAATGTACCCCACGAAGCAATCATTTGCAGGGAGCAAGGGAAGCGATCTCCTGGCTA
Organism: Anseranas semipalmata; assembly: GCA_013399115.1. Classification (NCBI taxonomy): domain Eukaryota; kingdom Metazoa; phylum Chordata; class Aves; order Anseriformes; family Anseranatidae; genus Anseranas; species Anseranas semipalmata. The sequence continues at coordinate 47,724 of VXAA01003199.1, forward strand.
GGAGACTTCCCAGGGAGTCAGTGATGCTCTTTGATTCCTCTTTATATTTTCCTTTGTATGAATTTACAGACTAAGAGAGTTAAAGAGTATTCACATTTACTAGTTTTACCTGAAGAACAGTAATATGCTATAAATGCTCCTCATCTTATTTCTACCAAGATCTCCTGGACAATCATATCTACGAATATTCAGAAGTGGGTCACAGCCTGCTGCCCCCGCAGCTGAGGAAGGATTGATCTGAGTACAGTAAGAAATTTGGGATCATCCTGAAAGTGGCACTCTTAGGCCCTTGAAAACGAACATCTGGGCAAAATCTGCTTGTGGTTCAAAATGGGGATGGCCCCCTATATGAGAAGCCTGAACATTCAAGATGTCCATATTTCATTACCCAAGGCCTAGGTTGCCCACAGTCAGCACTGCCATTGCTTGCAGCGCCTCCCCCCCCCAGCTCACCCAGTCCAAGGCTCCCTAGATCAGACCTGCATTTCTTGCTAAGAAAGCTAAATTACTGCCACACTAAGAACTAGCCTTAGCTATGTCTCCACCGGTAAAAAAAAAAAGTCCTCAAAGTCTCATTACTTAACACATTTTCACTAATGTGTTGTCCAAGTATCACTCAATGCCTCGTATAGAAAAATGATATTCCAACACTTTAGCTAGTCATGACTAATGCTAAGGTGTCTTGACAAAACAACACATACAAAACCATCACTGCTCATGCCCATATGTATGCTAAAAGGAACATTACCTTTGAGATCATGTTAGTTGCAAGTGTGTAGCTGCACCAACGCTCAACTTCATTGACTTCAGGAGGAATTAGATACCTGGAAGCCTCTGAGTACTCTGAACTTCAGGGCATGGGCAGGCAAGTCATATGAATCCACCTATTTCTGCATTATTGCCCTCTGTGCTGAAAAGTAATTTAAGCTTAGCTGACTTCTTTTGCACTGAACAGGGTCAGGAGAGCTCACACAATTTCCTGCCAAAGCTTGGCTGTCAAGTTGCTGACATTTAATGAGGGGAACAAAAGTAGTGTGGGGAGCAGGGGGAAGGGTGGTTAGCAAGTTAAACTACCAAATTGGGTTCTTGAAATCTTGTCTTTTCCCTTCCTGGCATGTGCTTTCTAGCATGCAGCATGGAGAAGGAGCCTGTGGATCCAGCACAGAGCTCCACAGGCAGATCAGCCTGAGGCCATCAAGCCCATTTCTCTCATGCTCAGATCAACAGTTGAACCCAGTGCTATGCACCAACTTGCTTACTGTGTTGCTCAGACCCCTTGCTGAAAGGTTAGGGTGAAGCACAGAGTGAACATGGAATTCAAGATGTGGATTATATCAACAATTACAGTCTGGAGCATAATTCAATTATAAATTAAATTGGAGTAAAAAAAAATACCCATAATAATAAAAGGGCGATTTGTGCGTTGATTAAAGTGAAAACATGCAGTCATTAGCCTGTGTTTAAATCTTGTTAGCTGCAAGCAGAGCTGCATATTGCCATTAACCTATGAGTGCCTGTGGGGAACAGGAACTTCTTTGGCTGCTTAAAGCATAGATGTGCATCAGGACAGCTGCTGCCCTCTGGCACCTTGATGCTGGAAGTCAGGCAGGAGAATGGTAAGTATTTATTGGTAATAAACATTCATACAGTACACTTTGAAATGCTTTGCACACATTTGTTTCCATGCCATGCTCTGGGACTACAGTGTAAGATTCCCATTTTTAAGAGGGAGGTATGAAACTAAGATGAGGGCAGCCAATGGCAGAAGCTGCCTCCGTAGACCACAGAGCAGCCTTGCTGTGACTTTGGGGTTGCACACACTCATGGAAGAGGGGGTGGGAGTTGGAATTGCAGTCAGTATGTGGGGAAAAGCATGAGGCCTTCAACCATCCTTGGGGAATCTCAATAGGGGCCCTAAGTGAAGGGCATATCCTCTGCCAGTGTTTCTGCAGCCCAGAAAAGTGTTTAGAAGACCAAAACCAGGCATTTCCCTCTGCAAGGATTCCTGAGGGATGCAGAAAGCCAGATGCTCTCAGCCTCTACCTCACAACCCTGGCATCTTCCTGCCCCCTCTGGTCAGTGTTGTGGGTGGGGCAGAGACCTCAAGGAGGCCAGATGTGTCCTGGACCTCCTTCACATTTACCGTTAAAATATCAACATACCTTCTTCCTACACTGTATATGTGCTGTATATCCTTCCTCATGTGCCCGTTTTGCCCCACTGGGCTCAGGAGCTTGCATCTTCCATGCACATTTTGAATAACCTTCCTGAGTAAACCTTCTGGGGCTCATAAAGGTACCTTGCAGCCCCTTCTTTCTCCTGTATTTCATACCTCTCCTGAGCCAGGCACACTGTGTTCCCATATTATGAGAGAATAATTGCTTTTCCCCAGCTTACATCCATACTATTTTTTTCTTTTGTTTTACAAAATCCTCTCCCAGAGAAATATGTCCCTGCACAAGAGCATTAGATCGAATTTTTAGATCAAATTATCCTTCTGTTCTATAATGCTATCTGTAATTACTCCCTGTAACTTTGGTTTTACTGGTGATCTCAACCATCAGGCAATTTTCACACATCTCGCCAATAGAATTCAAGTACAAGCAAATATTAGAGTGTGAATTTATTTTTATTTATAAATTGCTTAACATAGAAAAAAAGAGACAAGCTCTGAGCACTTAGCAAATTACTGACTTGAAATAGATTTTGCAAAATTTGCCTGTGTTTTCTCTTGTGCCTCACAAAAAAAAAAAAAAAAAAGGAAAAAAGGCATACGTGTTCAGATGCTGGAAAGAACGGAGAAGAGCTATACAAATCATGGCATATTTCACAGTGCAAGTATGCATACAGAATTCTGTTGAGTTTTTAAAACAGTGATATTCCTCAGCCCCCATAAGCAGAGGCTCAAGATACCCACACGAGAAAGGCAAGGTTAGTATTTCACCTGTTTATGTTTCTGTCTGCAGTGAATCTCCTTCAGGCTCTCAGTAGCTTCATCTGGGAGCTGCTCAGTTACTTTTGACTTTCATTTGGTTTGGAAATTATTTTTCCCCAGTTTCTTGTCACTTCCTGTAAAATTTCACCCAGAGATCTGGCCAATGGGGAGCTAAGCTCTAAATTAGCACAAGTTCAGTTGAAAGTGTAGCAGAAGGATAAAAAAAAGATCCAATAAAAACCCTACTCCTGACACCAGCTCACAATGTTCAGTTCCAGAACTGAATCCAAAATCAAACTTTGCGGTTTAGACCCATCTGCTGTGAGTCCTCAGCTCGCAGGTGGAAGCCTATAACCTGCTGCCAATGAGGGCATGTTTCATGAGATTGCAGTGGGAAGACTTGGCTGGAAGAAAATGTCAGCGTCTGCATTCTCTGGGGGCAGTAAGCACTGGCTTGCTCATATAGAAACTGGACACTAGGACAAGTAGGAAGAAATAAAGACCATTGCACAAGACTGCAGTACACATTATTTTGTCCTTTTGGCCAGCATTTTCCAAGCTGAAAGGGACTAAGTGCCTAGCTGTCTTAAATGGGCTTCTCTTACTATCACCAGCAAGCCATAATTACATTCAGCATGGATTAACTAGACTAACAGGTTAGTCATGGGATAGTTGTAGGAAGGAGGGCTTTTAGCTAAGAGAAGTCCAGCTTTGAACTTTGTTCATATAAGATGTCAAAAAAAAAGCATGCTTACTGACTTTTGGTAACCCTTCCAGCAACCACATTGCAGAGCAAATCAGGCTGTGAGATCTGTGTTCTTGAAGGTTCTCAAGACTTGACAAGACAAAGCCCTGGCTGAACTGATCTAGTATTGATGACGGTCCTGGGGAAGTTGGGTTAAATGATCTCCAGAGGTCCCTTCCAATCAGCATCTCTACAATTCTGTAGCACAGATATAACCTCCTTGAATTGATTCTCTGTGTGAATGAGAGGGGTAAAGCTGAGTCTGCACTGCCCTTCAGGTTTTCTGGCAACAAAGTGAATCGTATGAATCATATGCTCACAGAATAACTTAGGTTGGTAAGGACCACTTCAGGTCATTTGGTCCAACATGCTGCTCAAAGCAGGTCCAGCTTACATCAGGTAAGACCACAGGAGACCAAGGAGAGATCACCAAGTATTTCCAAAGGCCCACCAAAATCAGGAGGTTTGCTTATGCTACATGGCAGCCTGTGGAATGAATGGCTCCTAAAAGAGCTCACACCTCCCCCTAAAATATTTCAGGATTCACCAAAAAAAAAAAAAAAAAAAAAAAACAATTTTTCCCCATCTACATTTCAGACG
>VXAA01003199.1:52030-94357 GCA_013399115.1 Anseranas semipalmata
AAAAAAAAAAAAAAAAAAAAAAAAAAAAAAAAAAAAAAAAAAAAAAAAAAAACTGAAAAATAGAAAAAAGAGATGAAAGACTCAGGAAAGTTCCTCCCCCATCCCACCTGTAATTATGGCAATCCCGATGAAGACTGTCCTTAAAGTCTTATGCCTCCAAGCAGCTTGTTCCAGTGCTTCATTCTCCATCGTATTACAATGCAGGCGTTTTAACTCAGTCTCACCTCCTGTGGGATAACAGAATGTGTCTGTCTGTGACCCCATGACCCACCCCACCCCCTGCCTTCTTTGGTAGGTCACATTCATCTGCAAGCCCTGCAAGACAGGGACAGCCTCTCACAGATACCCATACAGCTTCTAGCACAACTGGGCACGAATCAGAGCCTTTCCCTCTGCATAGCATTTGTAAGACCTAACTTGCGCCAGTGAATGCACTGACCCCATAAAGCAGGGAAGTGTCATTTCAGAGATGAGAAAATGAAGCACAGAGACAGGCCTCATATCAGCATGCCAAAGTTCGCACAGAAAGTCAGTGCCAGGCCTGGGAATCAGGCCTTAGTCTAGCATCTTAATGTCCTCTCCCCTCCTTTTGGCACTGCTGAGATATGAAATAATAATAATCATGAAATGTGCCCAGACACTAAGAAGATCATCACCTTAATGCAGATAATAGGAATAGCCAACATCTGCGTAATGCAGAATCAAAATGGTTTATAATGGGGAGAACAAGATGTAGCTTAGAGTTTAAAAGTAATTAAAATTTCCTCCCCAAGTTTCTTTTGCTTAATGTACTTCCAAAAAAATGTTCATCTGCTTGCAAATGCCTGACCCTAGGAGTTCAGGTTTCAATGCAATGGAAAGCCGTGTGTTGGCAGAATGACAGCCACTGAACGGCATCTCATCTGGATCCAAAAACGTAAAGAAAGGGAAATACTCATTATTCTAGAGGCTCAAAGACATTTTCAATCCATTTTAACTCTAACAGGTCCCCCTGTGGCCTCTTAAAACCTACTGAATTGGAGCAAAGTAGTGTAAGCGGCAGAGTTTCATCTTCAAAGGTGCAGTGAAAATATCCAGGTTGACAAGAGGGCTCAGTTCAGGAGGTTTTGTGGGGTTTCACTGTGGACTTTTAACAATACTCTTCCGCAACACCTTTTATCTGTGGATCTCATTGCACTTTAAAGGTATCGTCTGATCTATCACCACGTTGCTCCTGCAAGAGATGTATTATTATCCACATTTAATTAACAGGGAAACTGAGGCACAGTGAAAAAAAGCAATTTGCTTGGGCCCTCACAGCACGCCAGTGGAAAAGCTGGGATTACACACAAGCTTTCTTGATGGTTTAGGTCTCCCTACTCATTTTGTCCTGTCCCATTCCTGCTCATCCCTTCAGCTGCAGTCCCCCTCAGCATGAGCTGTCAGGAGCTTTGGGGGATGCAAGCAGTGCACTGAGCCAGGGAGTGATCACAGCAAGACAAGCAGCAACCCTGCCTTCTTATTCAGAGCAGATCTGAGCATGTATAGATAAATCTCACTGGCCCAGAAGAGATCTCATATCTCAAACAGTCCCATTCCTAGCCTACCAGTCATCATTCGCACAAGTATACAGCAAAATGAGAGAAAGATTCCCCCTTCCTCCCGTTACTCTAGTGCTGCACAGTACAACTGCTGTGCTGGAGAAGTGTATGACTTTCCCTGAAACCAAGCAAAAATGTTTCTGAGGCCTGGGGTAGTGAGGAAATGCTAGTCATTCTGGAGGCTGTTGGCATTCACTTCGCACCTCTATAGAACTACTCTCATCCCACAGTCACACCTGTCCATTTTATAAAACCCTTTGAGCTATGCATGCACACATATATACATACATATATATATGCATATTCTTTCAAGCAGTTGTGACTGGCAGGAGTGCAACAGATGCAGAAATAAACATTTGTGTGACTCTCCAGAGAGTAGTGAGGAACAGCCTGTACAGAGAATCACTACTGTCACACAAGCAAGGTGTTTCACTTAACACCCTGGCATTATTATTCAAATGTCAGCACTGTAAATTGTGCTAAGATTGACATGTTCAAGTGTACATAGTCCACATATCCCTCCTGCCTGCTGAAGCTGCTCTAGCAGGAGCCAGCCTTCAAACACATTAAAGCATTATCTCATGCTTGGTGCCTCACTCATACAAAAATGATGGTTGCCAGCTCAGATTCAACCAGTTCAAATGTTTTTTTTTTTCTTTTTCTTTTTCTTTTTTTTTTTTTTTATTGCACTTGAACACATAGATGTGCCTGTACATGGCAGAAAGGAAGTGGAAGGAACATCGCCTCAGTTTACCTTTATTCCATTGTTCTCCTGATAGCGTGTGAGGGATAAAACTATACTTAGTGCTGAAAGAGCAGGCAGTGCTCTTGCACTTGCAGTGTGGGGGTTAATATTATTTGACAATGTCCTTTTTCAAGATAGCCCTCTGTAGAGGTTGGGTGGCTCTAGCAAAGGAGCTCTTGAAGAAACTGTGTCCAAGCTGAGGGAAAGCAGGGGGTTAGCGTGGGGGCAGTCTGACTGAAGTGGGTTGCCAACTATGGCATTAGGGAGATGGTCACACAGTCTTAATAGAGCATCTAACAAACGTGATTCAGAGAGCCGAAACCTGGAGTTCACATTATTTCATTACTGGAGAGAAGCAAGTGCCTCCAGAAGGGAATTCAAGACTCCTGAGGTAAGTGCATAAATGTGCTGTAACTCACTAATGGCAAGCATAACCTGAACCGTCATGTTTGAAAGATACCCCTGTTTTTGTTTTATTTCCTTGTTCAAGAGAAGCCAAACTCAAAGAGTCCTTGAACGTATTCCAGGGAATAGGAAACCTCCCACACAGAGCTTCGTTGGAGGTAAGGTAAATCTGGTTCCTTCACTGGGCTGCATGGAAGATAATGCTAGTCAATACTGGAGAGTGCTAAGACTCTCTGGCTGCACAGACAAACTGTTTGCATCCTGCTTATTGGTTAGAAACAGTGTTTGCTAATTGTTATGCGTAGTCCCCACAATGATCATAATTAATGGAGATGTTACTTTTTTTTTTTCCTTCCCTTAAGTGGCAGGTGGCTGTTCTTTTGGAACAGGAGGACCTGAGTTATATCACTAGTGCTGCAATGAAGATAGAAGTCACCATGATGTACAGTGTAGAGACAACCAAAAATTATTCCTGCGACCATAGATTCATCGAATTACTTAATGCCCTCACACAGAATTCTGGAGTTTAATAATGTTAATGAGGTACTCTGAGATCCATATACAGAAGAACTAAAGGAAGAATATGATCATTATGTTCTCCCACTGTCATCTGCAGGTTTCAAAATATATTACAGTCCTTCACTAATCGTCAGAATGCCCCACTAAGTCAATATTATTATAATAATTTCATAAGTGTCAGGAGACTGATTCTGATCTCACTCACATGGGTTCAGTCACGACACAATATCCCAGTTAGAAGACTGTCTTTTGCATTTAAGAGCTATGGGGACATTGTGGGTTGGAAGCTTCTACTACAGAAAAAAAAATCAACTGGCTTTGACCACAAGGGACCAAATCAGAAAATTGTAATGCTACCTTGTGTACGAGGCAAGTCTGGCCCACCAGCCCCATCACCTTCATGATGCTTTACATTAGAGGTCCTGTCTTGCAGGAGAAATGTGCCAATCCTAGGCACAGTTCTCGGGTTCTTTCAGATGGGGTCTTGGGAACTAACCCAGTGGCTCACACCTTACAGCAGAAACCCCATTTACACCACTGCAAGTGACAACAAAATCCAAACAATTTGTTCAAGATCACACAGTGGTATTAGTGAAACTACTCAGAATGAGAGCCAAGGGTCCTCACCTTTAACCAGCAGATAACGCCACCCTCACTGTGGTTTTGGACCGCTGACAGAGCAACAGGCAGTATGGTACACAGCTGCAGGCAGGGACACGGAGTTAAAAATTCAATTTCCACGAGTTATGAGAGGTCCCTTGTCAAAACACTCACCTCACTGGGTGACATCAGTATTCGTCTCCATAAAATGGGGAGGAGAAAACAATCTCTTTATACCATGCTTTGAGATTCACAGATAAAACACATTTTGTAGAGCTCTGACTCTTTGTTAAAAAATTCATAGCATCATTTTCCCTTCTGCCCCCCACTGCAGATAACCAAAAAATCAGGGTCTTGTGGGTTATTCCAGGGGAATCGAGAGTTGGAAAGATGTCTTTTATGATATCTTATTTATTTGCAAAGAATGCATGGAGTCTTATTTTCTTCCATGCAGGAGAAATCAAACAAGCCAGACAGAGTTTCTTTGCTGTAAGCATCAATCTCTCTAAGCTTTTCCTTAGGGTCAGGCTACCAGCTGCTTACACAGGCTGTGCTTCAACTCCCTTCTTTCTCCATGTTTGTGCTGAAGTTTGTTTCTTTCTCCCACATGCATATGCACCCTATTTTTCAGGGCCCACTGAAGTCTTCTTTTGTGCGTGGCTAAAGTGCTTGTATGGCTTCTGGTTTGTATAGCAGCCTGCTGTCATTTCATAAGAAAATATAACCATTTATCTAGGGTGAAAAAATGAAATTTAACTCAAGTTACAATGGCACTGGTGATCCTCAAACCTTAACAGCAGCAGCCAAAGCTATATGGTACTCTGCTTATGAGAGCACATACCCAATAACATGAACTCCGCACTTGAATCATTGTGCATCTGCTTAGGAGAATTTCTTCACTACAGCTCAAATGTTTTTCTCCATGGCTCTGGCAGATGCCCGGGGAAGTTCTCTGAGGCTTTCTGCACTAAGGCTCTTCAGCTAAGTTACAGGGCATGTTTTTCCTCCCAACAACACAACTAGAAAGTCAGTCATGAGAAGAAGGATGCAGAAGAGAGGGTGAGTTTGGAGTTGTTCAGCGTTTTTTTATTGTTGTTTTGATGTTGTTGTTGTTGTTTAATTCAAGGTGCATGTAGCAGAAGCAGAAAGAGTCAAGATTTGAACATCTTGGAGACAAAAGGAAGAAAATTACATTGAGTCTGTTATGTTTGTCTGGGATTTGACTGTATAGGTAGGATTATGAACTCCGTAAGAGAAGAGTGTAAGAAGAGAAGGTGCAGAAAAGCTAATACAAGCAGGAAGCTGCATCTGGGAGAGATGCAAGAGGCACTGAGGAAAGCAAAGTGAAGTAAGCAAAATCTGAAAGGTGAGAAAGCTCCAAAAATAGCAGAAAGGTTGACCAAAAGGGGAAAATAAGATAGATGAGAAAAAAGGGAATAGAAAAAGAAGAAACCAGGCTTTTACCCTAACAGGTAAGAATTTAGGATGCCACTTCCAACATCACTAAAAAAGTGGCCTCTTGTTTAGAGGTGGGCTTGAACTTAGTTTTGGATTAGGTCAGAGCTCCGAGATACTAAAGCCCCTCGGAGTTTGTGGCCAATTTTGGAGACACTGGCTGCTCTGACCCTACTTGCAGCATAATAAAGAATTGTTATGTCTAACAGCACCATCAAGCGGTGAAGGAAGGACGATATTAAAGCATCCAAACAGCTCTCTTTTGGTGCAGTAAATTCGCATAACGGAAAACTACACAGTTTATTTCCATGTAGCATCCTTCACACAAATAATCCTACACCTCCTTACAGAGGAGAGTAAAAGAACAGATAAATGTCTGCATAGCCAGCTACAGTATTGCACACAGAGCATGGTGGTGAGGTTTCTGACTGCGGGTGGGAAGGTGGGGGGAAACAAGGTGGGAATGGCCTGGAGAGGAAACAGAAGAAGCAGCAATGAAGCAGGGCAGCAGAGGTAGTAGGAAACAGAGAGAAGAGGAGCAGTCAGGAGAAGGTGTCTGGGGACAAGTGTGACAGGAGGAACAGTGGGAAGGAGCAGTGATGAGGGATGAGGGAGAGGTGTAGGTCATTGATTGACACTAATACAATCGCACACTTCACAGGTCTTCACAATGGTCTTGGGGAAGTCAGGAAAGTAACTCAGATCTGGACTCCTCACAGGGGAATTACCTCCCCCCAACACTAATCAGCATGCCCTCAGAACTGTGATATTCCTCACTACTGGTGCTGTACACAGCATGGCTTTGGGAAGAATATCATAAGGGGTAATTGTGAATAGGTCGAAGATTGACAAGTAGATGATGATGGATTTTAACAAAGGAGTGGATGTGGCAAAAGCAACTTGTGTATGCCTGTGATGCTGGAGCATGAACCTGACAGGTGAGATGTGGATAACGAAGTAAAGAATAATGTAAATGTGACATCTCAGTAAAAGGTGGTGCTAGAAGAAGCAGACTGACAATTGTCCCTCATGCTTATTTGCAAGTTTGCACTGGGATATCTCAAATGTTTTAAAAAGGCAGATCATTATTACCTTTATTTTACATCTTGGCAAACAGAGACATTGGGAAACAAGTATTTGCCCAACAAGCATAACGAAGAGCATAGCACCAATGCTCTGGTTGTGTGATGTCCACGCTGTCTCCACACAAGAAGGAAGAACCTGGGCACAGACAGTTCCTTGTGTGAATCTTTCAGAGGCAGGAAGTTACAGTGAAGCTGAGATTTGGTATAGTCTGGGCAGACAAACAAGAGAGATGAAAGAATAAGCAAAAGGAGATGTGAGAGTCAAGTATCACTCACACAGGAGTGACAACACCAGCTCCACAGATAGCATTGGCAGAGGAAAACAGAGCAGTGCTAATGATGGGATGTGTCAGGGAGAAGAGGAAGGAGGCAAGGGCTCAGACAACAGTGAAAGAGCAGCAGCTGGTGAGGCACAATTCACATCAGGAGGTAAAAGAGAGAACACCCAAGAAAGACTGCGTTGATCAATAGCACTGAGAACCATGGGGAAATCACAAGATGAGGTGAAAAAAGGGAGGTTTTCTCACAAGAAAAAAAGGAAATGGACAGCCTGTTATTGAAACACCAGTAGGATCATTACAAGAGACTCTGATTTCCAATGGGCAAGACCTACCTCACCACCAAACTCAGCTACCTCAGTCAGATATGAGCTTCGAGAAAGACCCTACTACCTTGCCTCAACTTTGGGGGTGCCTTAATTTCATTTATTTCACATTGTTCCCATTTTGATAAGTCTCATCCTAGGTGCTGCCTTTGGGCCTATTCCATAGTTTGGCAAGGAAGAGTCAAAGCCCTCAGGGAGCTTTGCTGTCTCAGCCCCAGAGGATTTCTGCCATGCTGTCTTGTGCGACAATGCAGACTTCTCTAAAGCACTGTGTGACACATGGAGGGCTTTTTGCTTGTCTTATTAACCAGAAGGCCCTTTTAGCATCCAGCTGCCTCAAGAGCAATTCTGAGGTCAGATGGGAGGAGGAAATAGATATCTCCAGCATGTGCTTACACATGACAGGCAAAGGAGGGGGAGAAATCCTTTCTCCAATGGGCTTCAGAGACTGTTTAAGATGCAGTAATAAACTGGTCAAGTATTTCCTCAAATAAGACTCTGGAGTCTCAGCTTCTTACCAGATAATTTTCTACCTCTTCCCATCATATCTATTCCACACAGTACCAGTAATTCTCTTTTCCCTCCTCTTCTGTTGAAGTAATTAATAATTAATTATTATTAAAAGGAAAAGGCTGAGGGGGCCAACTCCCAGTTTTGCAACCAAAAGACCAAAACCGACACTAATTATAATCCTAGTCACTTTTCATCCTGCTAGGCAAAGTCTGGGTCTATGCCAAAAGGTTGTGCATTTGCTTCTGACTGTATCTCAGCCTAATGGAACAGGGATGGATAAGGAAATGCAGCAGATTCTCATGAGCATTAGAGGGAGCTCATATGAGGCAAGGAAGAAATGAAGAGGTTTGAGCTTTTGGAAACCCCTTTTGAGAGCTCGTCAGAGGAACCATAGCAGAACTGACTGCTTCTGACTTCTGCTAATACCCCATGCTGAATATTAATGATAAACATAATAAAATATGTATATAGTGTAATAGGAATAAAAACGTGCATGTAGCACCACAGATTTATAATACTGCTTTACATACACATTCAGACAGCTGAGTAGCTGCGGTGAATATGGAGCCTACTGCAAGGAATAAAAACAAGGTCCCTGCTCTAGGTGACTGGCATAAGCATGAATAACTTTTTCACATAAAACAGAGAATAGGTCTGCTGCACAGCTTTCAGGTCCCTTTGGTTTCCAGTGCCCAGTGTAGTTACACTGTCTGGACAAACTTAATAGCTTCATCCATATAGTTTCCTGAGCACCTGGAAGTATCTGACCCTGAGGAGAAGTCAGGGCTGAGAAGCAGAGTTGCTAGTGTTCAGTGACCCTATTCCAAGAGAGGTTTAAATATCAACAAAACAATGAATTGCAATGGCTTAAGTGCGCCCAGCTGACAGTCTACAACCTACCTCCACTCCTGCCCTACAGCTGAGTACATTCTAGCCTCTTCACCACTGTGGATCTACACAGAGCAGTTCCCAACAGACAGGGATTCCACACCACACCAGAGAGATATTTCCCCATGCAAAATGTAGCAAATGGGAATATGCCATATTCCAAATCCTGAACAGTCACCTATGGGAACTGGCACGCGAAAAGCCTGAATAGAAGTCTGAGAAGAGTACAGAGTCTTGAAAGCAAAGATCACCTTCTCCCATGGTCGCCAGCAAGGACTGCATTAGGTTTTTGGCTGTTGTGCCAAAAACCTTGCAGAATTTTTCCAACCATACCATTTGTTCCAAAAAAATAAGTTGCCCCTTCCTACAACTTTGCCTTTCTTACAGTGCATAACATCCTTCTTTCTCTTTCAAGTCCGGTCACTTTCTGTCACTTTTCCCACAACCTTCATGATTCACCCATTGTTTGTCCTCCTTTTGCTAACTTGCATTGCCAGGACTGCAGACCACTGTTTATTCTGTATGGCCTAGAAGTAATGACGTTTACAACCAGGACTGGTTAAGCTTTGAAGAGATCTCAATTTTGTTGTTGATATATGATTGTCTGTCCTTAGACCTTACAATAGCATATCTACCATGCATCGTTCTTTCATAGAGCGGGGAGGTCTGGATGTGGGCCCCTGTGATGGCAGTTCCTTTATGAGGGAAATATAGATTTCAAGTGCTGCTGGAAGAGAACAAGAGATCAGTATGCTTCCCACAATGCCTCTCACAGATGTTTCCTAACTCTTCCTCCTTGCAAGATTGTAGAGGTAATCTTATTTAAACGAACCTCTTTGCACTCTGCTTTTGTTATCCATACCATTACACCTCCCACTAAAAGCAGAGTGAACAAGAAGGATTCTGAAGATAAATCAGAAAATGTATAAAAGACATGAAGAAAAATTAAAGTCTAATTTACTGAAAGAAGAGCCACAGTTCAAAAGTGCTGTGAGCCAGGTGATTTCTACCTCTCTAGAGGAAAGTTTCATTAGAAGAAGAGGTGCAGTCCCAGGGAGTGAGCTTGATGATTCTGGATAAGAGCACCTGTAGGCTCTGCCGCAAAGCCTGCTAGATGTACCGCCACAAGTCACTTGACTTCCCATGCCTCTGTTTCCCTCTTATCTCATGATTTCTTGAGGCACATACAGCCTTAGGATGTATAAATGAGAGCTGTTTAGCAAAGCTTGTAGAGCAGTGGTAAAAGTAATGATTATGGTAATAACATAATGCAGACAAACTATCTTAATATGTGTTTACTAATAACACCACTATCCTGTAAGTTGCTTGAGACATCCCCAGCCCTGTTAATCTAACAGACTGTCTCCAGGGGTCTGACCTGTACCACTGAGCTGCTTCAGTTTGGGATTAGATCTCTCCTGGGACTTAAAGCTCTGGAAATTATTTAAAGTGCTTGCAAGCAAATGCATTGTGCCTATCAAGTAGATCCCCAGAGACAATAGGAACACAGGAAAAATTCTTCCTGTGGTGACTCTGACAGTGATCTTGAGAAAACACCACAGGAAGCAAACAACTCTTCACCTAAACACAGCTAGAGTTGTCTACTTCTGTTTTCTGCTCTGATCTTCAGCCCGTTTGCTTGCTGACTCCCCAAGGAGCTGTCGGCAGAGGTAGCACACAAGGGAGAATTTTTTTTTTTAGCTGTGTCCACAGACTTGGCCAGTTCAGCACTTCTACAGAGTTATTTTATTCTGAACAACTCCTAGGGGATTTAGGTACCAAAGAATATGATACCATCCTCCAAAGCAGTTAAAGTACCAAGGCTTAATGAGTTACCACACACTCACTGAATCACAGCAGCTGCCCAAATGCAAGATTAAGACTGCAGACAGGATATTCTCCTGTACCCGGTAAGTCAAGGAAAGGTGATTCTGTGGTGAACTGCCCTCCACCAGATGTTACTGCCCAGTCCATTCTGGCAGCTTTGGGATTTGCTATGTTAACTCTTGAAGCTAAACCAGCTCATTTAGACTGAAACAGAGAGGAGTAATGGGACAAGCAGCTCAGCTAGCAGATCTTAGAAGGATGGCACCGCCAGGTCTATGTGGACAGTGATCAAAAATCTTCCACTGACTCAGCTGTTTGTATAAACCATCCATTGCTCTGTGCCTTCAGCCCAGCCCAGATGCAAAGTGAAATGTGTGCTTACTGGAAAAAGTGTTATGGCAATAACTCTGTCTCTTCACATTGAGTTTGAATAACTCATGCTGATAGGCTCCCTAATTGTTTAAAAAAATGCTTTACATATCCGAGTGGACTTGGTGCAAATCTTTCCCCTTGTTGGGGCTGTCTCGCTTAGCCCTCTATTGGGAACATCACCCCAAGAACACATGAAAAAGCAGTTTCCACAAGAGAGGGGAAAGAACCAGTTTAACCAACTGGCTTCCAGATCACTTGCATTCAACTGGTACAAGTTTCTTGTGCAAGCTAGGTCATAGAAAAACAACCCTCACCCTTAATTAGTAAAGATGAATTCAAACTGCAAGAGCAGGTGAGTTTGGCATCTAAGCTGGTAAGATCAGACAAGTTTGATAGAAAAATCTATGCACACAACATATACCCAGCGGGATACATACAGAGCCCCCAGAACACAAGATGGAAGAATTTCCATCATCAAAGCAGAACATCACAGGCAGCTGCAGGCAGCCTCGGGGCAGGACACAGTTGCTAAGCAACTCTTCCATAGGTTGGATGTCACGTCACTCGCAACCCCAACAGTGCCAGGCGCGTAGAGGATATCTTGCACTGGGGTTTCCATAGAAAGGCAGCTAATGAGGGGTTTGTTTTCCTTTGCTTCCCTAGCACCTTCTGTGCTTCACTTCAAACAACCCCAAAAACTCCCTTACCAAGAGTCCCCTTCCAAAAAGTGATGACTGACCATCAGTAGTTGGAAGTGACATTTGAGTGGACCAGTTGCACATGGCGTAAATATTGACATCAGGACCATGAAGATATGTAACATCGCCACTGGTGCAAAGTGAGATGTTTTTATCTTGGTAATGTTTTACATGTGGGCTGCCCTTCAACAAAAAGTTCAGACAAATTGATGGTAAATGGCAAGGTAGAGAGCTAGCCAGAAAAGACAGTTCCCTTCCCTACCTATTCCCCCAAATAACTGTAAGCCTTTTTTTGGGGNTAAAAAGCCCATGACAAGTTGAATATTTTGAAGAAAAGTATTTTAGGACGTTCCACATTATCTCTTAAGTGCTTGGCTCCTTGAGGTTACCTGTCTGCCTAGGAAGTTAAAGAGGAGCTTCTGAACTTACAGAGACAAATTCTTGGACAGATGAGTAGTTTGAGTGGTGGGTGACCTGTCAAAGCAGATTGTTGAGAGAAATCTACCTACAAAGACTTGAGAATCTCAACTTAGTTGTGCCTGGAAAGATGGAAGCACCCGGTGCAGTAGGAGACCCTTAGTAAAAAGAGAAGTCATTAATGAAGCAGAGAACTCAGAAATGAGGGAAGCAGTTGACTCACTGACTGACATCTTACTGATATCACTGAGCTGCGTATCTGTGCCTTCTTTCTGCTGCAAGCTTTGACAAAGCCCATACCTCACTGCAGAACATCTCAGTACAAGCAGTCCACCATTTCCTGAATGGATGACAATATCATCATGAAGATTTTCACACAGGTCTTGCCACATAAGTGTAAGTGCTGTTGCAGTCTAAGTCATGGAAGATTTCTCCCCCAGTTACAACACTCTCTGGTCTAAACCAAAACATCAGGGTATTTAAAAATGCCTTCTGGCTTTGGGGAGCAACTAAGACTCAGGAGACCAAGTTTCTGACAGCACTGACAGCTTTACCTTAGTTCTTTTAGGTAGAGGAAAAAGATGGCTGCCCATGCAAGTCGCAAATATTAGCATTCATTCCCTCTGTCCTGGGAGAACTGAGCCGTCTTGTCTGAAGGGTATTTATGTTTCCATAGATCAAGTTTTATCTAGTGCTCTGTAACCACCATAAATTCTTTCACACCATCCCTAACCTACTTTTTCTTGAATGTTTCTGTGTAATTATTCATCAGTGCTCATAGGTCTATTGTGCCAGTCATGGGATGAGCACACACTGTAAGACACTCACAGGCCGCTAAAGACATAGATACAACAAGTAGATACCAAACAAGTGTTTGGTATTTTTAACTTCATTTTGTAGATGAGCAGCTGAGGTTCTAGGATACTTAGTCAAGTGCTTAAAGTCTTTTGGTGTGCTTATGGAAATGCTGGACACAGTCCCGATTGCCTGAACAGCAGAGCAGTGTTTTCCCAGTGCAGATTACTCTTCCTAAACTATTTTTCTATGAAATTCCCGACATGTTATTAATGAGCTGTATTATTCATTAGAAAGCTAACTGGCCTTCTGTTGGTATTCTAGGAAGCCAAAGAAAAGGCCAAAAACATCTGCATGCTCCAGAACCAAGAGCAGGGCAAACCTTCCCATCCTCCTTTTTGTTGGAGCTTAGGCCTTGAGGAAGAGAAATATCAGCGAGCCTTCCCTTTAGCAGCTCCTTGCAGTTGTCCATCAGGGTGTTTATGCAAGTCTGGACCTCTGAGAGACTTTCCCAGCTGGCAGGGCTTTCACAGGACCAAGCTCCACCTTCCTGCCAAGGGCCTTATAGCTTTGCCAAACTCCAACTGTTTTGGACTTTCCTCTCACTGCAAAGATTTATTCTGTCCCCTGGGGACAAAATAGCAACATATCTGTACAGCAGGCAGACAGCTTCCAGATAAACAAAATATAACTTCAGCCTTTCAGTCGAACCTTTTTTCCTCCTTTTATTTTCCTTTACAGAGAAGACTCTTGAGAGGGAAAGAGAAAGTGAACAGAAATGTCCACATAGAGATGAACATGTGGGGGGAGGAGGTGAAGGGAAACAAATTAAGATGATGGATAGAATTTGTGTGTAATAGTGCATTATTTATAAAGACAAGTTCAACAGAAAAAATATTCCTGTCCAGGCAGGGAGAGAGAAAGGAGATAACTATTTTTAGTTCACTATGTTCAACAGTGCTATCATCCTGACCTGAGTGCCAGATGCACTTTCTGCAAGCCAATCAAGGATCATGGCCTCAGCCAATCGTGCTTTGCATGGAACATCTGTAGTTTACAGGTCAAGATTATGAAAGAAAGTCAAAACATTTTCAAAAAACACAGGCACATCCAAAATCCCCATATAGGATCAGCCTCTAGAGCATAGTGCTTGCTATATGATCCTGCTCTGGAGAAGCACACTAAAAAACACACTGAAATATTAGGGAAGATAGACTTCACTTCTGCAGTGATCTTCCAATGATACTTTTCCAGGAACAAAAAAGAGGAGGAAAGTTTTCAATTAGCATCGGAGATCTTCTGAGGAGTCAAGCTCCAAGTTTTCCCTTTGTGTCTTGGGCAGAGATATGAGAATTCCCTCAAGCTATTGACAGGCCAGGAAAAGGATGGCTCCCTTGAAGCTGTATGAGCTGTCAGTTTTAAAGGAAGCCTTCATTTCAAGCCCCCAAGGACAGCTTTCGCTCTCCTTTCCAATACAGTTCTCTAAATTCACTTGAGCTAATGCAGAATATAAAGCTATCAAATATTTTGCTAGAATCCACATGTGCTATATCTGTCCTTTTCTTCCAAATTTACACTCTTCCAATACAGAAAGCACTTGTGTTAGCATGGCCATGGGGTTTCTCTGTAAACCTAGACTGCCTATTGCTTGCAATTCTGTTACCTATGAACTTTTTGGTGATTTTCCAAATATTCTATTATTTTGCTGAGGACAGAAATTAGAATGAAAAGATGGTTATTGACAGGATCACTTTTCTGGAGGTCACCCAATTCTCTTAAGGCTTTCAGTATCTCCATGGATCTCCCTACTTTTTCAGAAGTAATTGCCAGTATTGCAGCAAAGTTAACGGATTTGCTTTAAGTATCCTAGCACATGCACATAGGCATCCATTTCCCTGTGTGTTGATCAGCTGGTCAGTCCCTCCAGCCCTGAGCAGACTTGCAAATAAACTCCATTCTGACACAGCACTCTTACCCTTTTTTCATTTTAGCCAAAACCATTCTGCTACTGCTCCCACCTACTTCTCCCTCCTCTCAAATCTCTTAGGGTCCGTGCTTCCTGCAAAAGTGGATCATCTTCTGTGGTCATCTGCCAGCTCTGTTCTGGACCTTTTATAGAGACCGCTTGATGATACCAGATGGGTCTGGCTAGTGCTGGATGTGTCCTGAAGGGCCAAAGCATTCTGGTACAGCATCTTGCCCAGAACAGCTGACCCATAACACATCTTGTTGCAAGCCTCTCATAGCTGCTTTTTAACAGCTATTTTACAGGTTAAAAATTAATCTTGCTCAAGATGTTTTTGTGGGAGGGGAAACCAAATTCACTATCTCAGCCTTTTTTTGAGACATCATTAATTTCTTTCCCATCCTCACATAGGTCCTCAAAGACCTACTTTGTCTCTACTGATACTTTTTCTTCCGATCTGTTTGTAAAAGTCTTATTCTTATTTAACCCATTAATTTCATTCTGTTTCTCATCTGTCAAGCCATACCTAATCCTTCTGATAACATGTTTTATCAGCTAGGAATTCATCTTCTTTCTTTCTATTATGCAACATATCTCAGCTGCTTCTCTGAAATTGAAACATAACAGATCTCCTGCACTCACTTTTATCACCTAAGACTGATTCAGCAAGGTAATGCCACCAGACTTGCCTGAATTGTCTCACTGAGGTCAGGCAAGGAAAGTTGGAGGGATTAAGACCCTTGTTCAGCAAGGGCAGTTAAAAGCTCATTTGCTGTTTCCATGAGGAAAAAAAAAAAAAAAATAGAGGGGACAGGGACAGAGGAAAATGTTCCAAACTGGAATTCTCTTTATTCCTAATCAAGAGACAGTGCCTGTCCCTCTCTCCCTTCGCTTGCTAACAGATGAAAGAAAGGAATCTGCCCAGAAGCCCTGCAGATCCTTTAAGGTCTATTTAGATACCTGAGGAACAGCAGAAACCACAGGATTGACCCAAGGATTATTTGCAGATGTCGGCTCCACCCCTGTGGCATTTTCCCCTGTGCCAGCTACCCTCCAGAAACAACGGTTACTCTGTGACTTGGATGGGGCATTTTCTCGGGAGATGTTATCCCACAAGGTGCTCTCTGCTGGTGTATCTGTGTATTTGAGGGTGTGAGGAGGGTGTGTGCCTTAAACAACTGATATTGAAAAATAACCCTGCAGGAGGATTAATTATGTGATTTGGAGCAAAGAAAATTGAGCAAAAATAGCATGTGAAAATCTCTGCCACTCTCCTGTCCTACCCCCTGCCTCATTTTCTCATTTGGAAACTCTCAGATGCCTCACTCTCTGGATGTTTTGATAAGACCTTTTCTTGTTTCTTTCCCTCTACCCCCAGGCAAGTGTGATTTGATTTCTCTTCCCTCCCCTCCCTGGTTTGAGGTGTGCACTGGTGGCTATCTGTTCAATTCCATCTCCCTGCTTGTTCATTTTCTATACAATTCCTTTACACACCCTCCCTTCAGCCAAATGGATTTTTTAATCTACCTTGTATTTTAAGTTGTCTTGATATTGTTAGCCTTTGGGCTTACGAGACTGTTTTTAATACTTTCCCATCCTCTCTATGCCCCATCTTCAGCTCATACTAGAGGACAGCTTTGCATTCCCTTCTATCAGCTCTGTAATTGGTTTGCAGAAAGTTTTAGCATCCTTATTAGAGCTATGTCAGAACGAATACCATGGGCCTGATTCCCTAGCAATAAAAAGTGAAGAACTACCTAGGCAATAAGAATCATGTATCACCTGCAAGGGCAGACTGAAACCACTGCATCCAACAACCCACTTGAAGTTATGGGGTTGCCTTCCCCTCTATAATAAACTGAAAGTCTGGACAGAAATGTTTCCAGATCCATACTTGGCTATGGATGGGATGGTTTGGGATGGACAACCTTAAGTAGATTGTGATATTCATTTGGATATGACTCACGTGCTCTTGAAAAGTGGACCCTTGGATTACGTGGACAGTGTTTGCCTAACCAAGTCAATTTCAACCCCTACTTTCAACCTACCACAGAAGCTGCCCCTCTCCAACCTTCTTTTCATCCAGTTGACTACCAGGTCAGAAGCCCATCACTTTATTTTATTTTTTTAAATCTCTTGCAAAAGTACTGCAAGAAACAAAATCAGTGTCTGATTTTCTTTGCCAGCAGAAGAAATTTTTTTCATTCTGCCCTCCCCCCCATAAAAGTTTCAGTAACAACAAAAACTTCCTTTCATATATACCTGAAAGCTTTTCCATTATTTTCTGAGCACTGCACTTTTTTGAGTTCTGAACTTTTTGTAGCAGTATGTGTGTGACCACTGTATAAAATATCTTTACTTTTACCACACTTCAGTACTGAAACTCCATAGATTGTCTGCAGGGGCAATTGGTATATTCATGGCATGATACGGCCTATTTCTTTGCCTCATTTAACTCCAACATACTCCAGTGTGGGTAAACCAGAATATATAATATCATTGTTACAAAAATAGCACTTATGTTTCTCAATAAATCCAAACCAAATTCAGTGGGTGGGTATGTCTAAGGAGATTTACTTTGGCCAGCAGTGGAAACATAACTTGGGATTTGTCAGTGAAGCTGAGTGCCTTTCATTTTGATGCTTTTGCACACCTCTATAGCTATTTTTGGCCCTCAGGGTAATAATGAAAATAAAAGCTCTGTGCCTTACTCTAGTGAACCAATCTCACTGTGATGATGCTGTGATAGAAGTCTGAGTTAGATGAAGGAATATAAGTCTTTTTTTTTTTTTTTTTCTTTTAACCCCTAAAGGCTGGAAAGAGATCAGACCAAAAAAAAAAAAAATCTATCCAAGCAGAAGTACTCTAAAGTTCTGCTGACAACTCTTACCCTGTCCACTTGAGATATCATAAGACACCTTCAAGAGCAGGGATTTGTTCAATCGAGTGAATCACTTATTATGGCTCTCCTTTAGCTGATGTTGTGGAATAATTGATATCCTGTCTTCCAGTTAGTGGAACCTAGGGAGAAGTGTGTGATAGCTACTCCTCACCACCATGCAGCTCTTCAAAATCTGAGCATGCATCTCCTTCTTTGCCTGCTTTAATTTTTTTTTTTTTTTTTAAATCAATGCTAACAGTCAAAACACTGTTGTTCAGGTGGATATAGTATGCTAGATTCACAGATTCACAGAATTGTAGGGGTTGGAAGGGACCTCCAGAGATCACTGGGTCCAGCCCCCCTGCCACAGCAGGTTCTCTAGATCACAACACTTCCAACATTCCCAGATTTCCTCTTGGACAGTAGGATCTGGTTCACATTCTGAAAGATCTCTGCATTCATAGTAACAGTGACTTCACTTTAAAACACAGTTATAGCTAAGTTTCTGGAGTTCAAAATATTAACCAAAAGACAAGACTGTCTTGCCAAACATTTGCAAACTCTCAATGTTTGCAGGGACCCATTGTTTTGCATCTGCCTGGTACAGAGACCATTCTGAATTAAAATCTTTTACGTTACTTGGATCTTAAATCCGTCAGTAATTCAAAGTCCAAGCTCTCAGGGCATAGAAATAAATCCCATAATGTATGACTTATTTGAAGGTGTCAGGTTAAGTTCTGACATACCTATCTAGCAATAATCATTGCAGGATCTCAAAGCACTTTCAAAACATTTGTTAATGAATCCTCACAGACCTCAGCAAGGCTGATCAACATTATTTGAGGCATCCAATCAATGAGAAAAGCAGCAGTGATTTGGTCAGGCTCATACAGTCTGTTGGTGGCACAGACTGAGACGAGTGATCGTCCTGATACATACCCCCTCCCAGGTCAGTCTGTGTAGTAAGACCTAAGCTGGGAAGTTTGCCCTGTCCTGTTTGTTTGAACAAGTTAAAGGCAGCCCCAGTTCACTCCTTCGAGGGAGATCACAAGTTTTTGCCCTGTAACTGCTGGAACCATTCTGACCCTTTTTTCATCATTCTGTAACTATGAGATCATGCTTATAGGATCACTTAAAAAGGAAAGGTTTCTAATGAGTCTTTGTTTTTCAAAATGATAAACCTTTCTTTTTATGAGCTGGCTTTTTCCTCTGAGATATAACAGGTCTGATTCACATGAGAATCTCAGGTCAGAAGTTCCACACCAGGGATAAATGACTCAAAATTTGAATCACCTTTTTGATTGATCATTACACCACCTCAATTTCTTCTGCCCTAGATTTTTTTTTTTTTCCTCTACTGTTGATCATATTTTTCTTTATTGGTATTCTAGTCACATGCGTTATCGCCCTCAGTTTCTGTAATGCCAACTAAATCATTGTTTTCTCACCATTCCTGCTTAACCATTTCCCTGATTCCTTGTGTTGAGACACTGAGGAGATAGTTTTGCCCATTTTCTCTCATGCCCTTTAATCTCACTTTCCCTTTTCCTTAGTCCTGGATAAAATTAGAGACTTAGTCAGACCATACCTCTTGCTCACCTTTGAATGCTTCTCTTAAACTTCAACAGCAATTAATATGCTTTATGCCTGACTGTAGCTTAGCTTCCCCTACAGTTCAGTCTTTCCACTGAGAAATTACCAGTGCCCTCCTCCTCAACCTCTATTTTCATCCTAGATAGCTTTCCAACATCTCTTCTGTCACCCACTTCACTGTGGTCAATAGGAAAGGCAACAGGATTTTCACATTCCTGCCCCTTCTGTGGCACCACCAGCCCTGAGAACCAGAAAGCAGCGTGCAGCTCTACAAGAACCTTCAATGCTCTCTTCTCTTGCCCACTCTCCCCAGCAACTCCCTTTCCCATCCACTCCCACACTACTGCTCTTGTTCACTCATTTGCTTTACTCTCCTGCATTCTCTCCCTGCAAGTCTTGGCTCTAAGCCACTAGAGACACCAAGGCTTTACATTTTCCATTCCCGTATTCCTAGTAAAGCCAGTGAAGGAACTCTGTGGAGATCACAGAAGAAACTAGAAGCACACACCCTGACACCAAGCCCTCCACAGTCCCTTCAGCTCCTCCCCCAGTAAGAATGCTCCTTATCCAAGGATGCTCCATGTCAAGGAGTTTGCCCAGTTTTGCCCCCATCCTCCTAAACTGGTGATTCAACTAAAAAGAAGAGTTCAGGGCTATGATTATTTTCCCCACTATGAATATAACCTTTTATCTCTGCTACATAGCCACCGCTGTTTCCTCTGATCCTCTTGTGACAGTTTCAGGCACTGCTTTGCAGTCATCCACCTTTCTCCAGTCCTCTTCCTTTATTCCATCCACACATGAGCTCCTGCACCCACAGAAAAAGGAGCTGCACCTCCATGAAACTTGCAATTGGAATTTTTAATACTACTAAAATAATTTAGTCCATACTACAGGTAATTTCATAAATAGTCAATATTTCCTAGCCTAAATGACATATTTATTACTGCACATTATTTTTATTATTGAGTGTAATCATATCCCCATGCTACTGAAATCCCCTGGGCATCCACAGTGCTCTAGAAGTAATAAATAACCAATGCACATGAGCAGAGAAGAACTTGGCTAAGGCGAATTTAAGGCTGCAGGCACATATCAGTGGTTTGTGTGCATATTACCTCTCAAGAACATTAGTTAACAAGTTGTTTGCAAGCAACAGCACAAAACAATTCTCATTTCTTACACATTTCTGTCTCAGATCCCACATAGCCCTACACCATAGGGTTTCCCCAGCTATTCTCTTCTCTCCAATGGGCATACCTTACCTGTGTTGTCTCCCTGTAGCAGTTAGCATAAGTTAAGCCAAGCTGTCTACAGTGTTAGCATACAAACTTCAGTAAACCTTATAGGATAAGTAAATAACTTAGTGAAACTTAGTTTTAAGAATAGAGGAGTAACTTAAGAAAGAGTAACCTGTTAAAATGTGGAAGTTGCAAGCATGTCAAGAACCACTTGTCAAGATGAGCAGATTGAGAACACCAGCAGTGGTAACAGCCAGTTGTCAGGGAATTTAAATGGACTAAACAACAACTGGGTAACCTCTAACAAAACCTATAACCTGACAGTGCCTGGAGTCACTAGGGGAGACAACCCAAGCAACCCCACAACCCAGCACCAGAACTATGTGTGGAGCATCTGGAGTTGCTGCTATAACACATCCAACTTTTCTTCTGGGCTGTATCATCTCTCTATCAGATGAGAGAAGTTGTGTGGTTTATGAAAATACCTTCATCTGATTCAAGTGTTCTTGTATCTAAGTCCATTTAGTCTCTGCAGTATCACTGGACCCTAAATGACAACTTCTCTGCCTCCCTGCATGCACATGCATGCAGCATCCCCATAGTCACCTTAACCAAAGCTGGAACAAGAGGCAGCACATGCTGTGTTTGCTCTAAGCTATGCACATGCTGATCAGCCAGGTGGCGGGCCACACTGAGCAAGTTACACTTCAGCTTTCACCATAGCCTTTTCTCCCAGTGAGGGCACTCATTTAAGTCTGCCTCTTTGGCCCACCCTCTGATTTTCATGGTACTTATAGGAACTTCTTTTTTTTTCCTCCTCTATACTTTTCTGTGGTTTAGCTGAAATCAGTCAACTGATTCCAGAGAAGAGCAGGACTGACAGGTTGACATGCAGGCAGACAACATGATTACCCGTCTCTTGTTTCTTTAAGAAATCAGGTTATAAAAAAACTGAAAACCTAGAAATCCCAGTTAAGGTGAACCACTCAAACAGACCTCCTGGTACTGCTCAAACTGCATTCCTACTCTACACCATTTTACCACTTCCACTTCACTGAAGAGTTTTAAAGCTATGCACCAGTGGGCAGGGAACTATCTGTTATCTACTCCAAATAATAAGCATACTGCTTTGTTACCACATTAACCTTTGGTCTTTTTCAGGTAAAAACTTAAGTCTCACAATCAGGCAAGATGAGGTTTATCTGCAGAGGCAGGCGAGTGCTGCACGCAGGAGCACTCGGGGAGCAGGGCGTGAGGTGGAATTGTCAAACTTAACCTTGCAGGCTGCTAAATACCTTCCAAAGCAGCTGCCTGACCTCAGCATCTGGCAAGGTCATGGCCCTGTGCTGCACAGGGAAAGACTGCCTTCAGCATGCTGTTTGTGTAAATGAGGATGTGTATGCTGTGTATGACTGTAAATAAAGCAGTAAGGCTCCTTGCCTAAGCTTGGAATATTCTGGCTCTTTATAACAGTACAATGGACTAGAACTACTTGCAGCTATGTATTTTGCCTTATTCCAATTACTCCCCACAGTGAAAAAGGGACAAAATCTTAATTTTGTTAAGACCTTTTGTGTCTCCATTTTACTAACTCTATTTGTATTGCTTTCTAAAACACTTGCACATGTTGCATGCTTAAACCACACCAGTGAGCCTGTATTAAGAGTTGAGCAATAGATGGCATGTCTACCATGTTCAATGTTCTTCCTGCTCCTGCTTTCAGAACAGCAAAAGTGGAAATGGTGATATTCCCAGCAAAAAGGAGGAGGGAAAAGAGGTTTAACAAAAAAAGGCAAAACACTTAATTTTGAGCTAATTAAATGTGAACAGCTTTTCACCTTTCAGGGGGCTTGAGGCCACTGTTTTTCCCACAGGACCACACTCCTTGGCTGGCCTGCCTCTCCCATGTTGAACAATAGTCTGGGAGATGCATAGGAGATGATAGACAAGCTATTGTGTAGGTGTACCTACCACCCAGCTTCCTGCTAGACACCTAATGTTGCTATTCTACCACACAATGCATCATAAAGCAGCATGGGGAAAAAAAAATCTAGCACTTTTCCCTTTGTATATCAACACGAATGCATTCTGGAACTTTGTTTCTTCATGTGTCATTAAGCACCCATGCAGTTATGAGGGTGAATAATACAATTTTGAACTATTTCTTAATAGGCACAAGCTAGAATTTTAGAAGTATTTTAAACTATCTTCTGAGCTAAGCACTCAGAGTTCAGTGGGATTTGGGTGCCTGAGCAAATAGGGTCCTTTGAAGAGCTAAGGCATAAAGAGCTTTGAGATCCTTGAATGAAAGAAGCTATAAGTAGCACAACGAATCATTGGATACACAGGCAGGAATTGTCATTATTTTATTTTGTGATAGCAAAGCCCTGTATAACAGTTCAATGTATTAGGCATTAACAGAGAGATAAAATATTCCCTAAAATAGGAAGCTTCCTTTAGTAAGACTCTGAAAATTGCTGAGCTGTTGGATAAATTTGTATCTTAATGCTTTTTGTATTAGATCTTTGGCCCACTGGTATATTACTCCTCAGAGGAAAATTGGAAAAAAGGTTTCACGATAACAAATGCTCAGTTGTGTCATGTTCATACTCAAAAGTACTGTGCAATACACCAGAACATGGTCCATACCAAGAGGTCAGAGTTGGCTTTGGGGCTGGCTAGGGCAGTGAGTCCCTTTCAACCCCCCTGGTACATTCTGCAAACTTAGTACAGCCCATGAAGCCCACAAAGAGCTGGGAGGAAGAGAAAGATGCCTTACAAGAGAGAAAGTGAGAAAGCAATAGGAGGACATTTGAATTTCATAAGACAGGTTAACCCCGCAGGGCTGAGAGAAGCAAAAACAACTTATTCTGAATAAACATGATATGGAAATTGCATAGATAAATTCATGCTCAATTCTATCTAGGAAACTACAGCACAAGTTGGTATGAGATGCCATCAGGAAAACACTGAAAACTGAAGACAAGAGAAGTGGTCTTACCAGCCGGGTCTAAACCTAAGATTCCCTGCTCCCACAACTCATGCTTTTGGTATGAGAGGTAATAGAACTGTGATGCCTGCAATACAGAGGCAGCTCCCACTAAAGCCCCTTTGCTCAGCTACCAGGCTGAAATGCAGGTGCTCAAGGAGCATGTTACATGCTTTGTGTTTGCTAAGAAGGATTACGCAGGTAATGGGTAGATATAGCTAGCAGCTTCCTTCACAGTCTCTAAGTCTACCTGTGAAAATCCAAGTAGGAAAACCCAGTGCACTTGCTACATCTATATGAGTATGAAAAACAGTGGTAGGGAACACATTAGCAGTGAAGCACCAGGGACACTTGTGGGCCAGGTCTTGACCCTCCATCCCAGCCTTCTCTCCTTGGTTAGCAGGGAAACAGCAAGTCACTAACCTCAGGTGCTACACTCTTGGGAGACTGGGAGAAACAATAAGAGATAACACAGACATACAACATGGAAGCAGACACTCTACAATAAAGCTTCATGTCCTTGTCCCAGGCTGTCCTCCTTAATGACTGATGGTCCCAGGCAAAATGGAGTGAGTTTACACCCATCCTGAGTGTATAAAGGTATTTGACAGATGAGCTCCAGAGAGCCTAGCTGATGTGATTTAAGATGTTACCTCTCCCCAGCTGTCTGCCCTGTCCCTCTGCCAGAAGTTACTGCCCCAGCAGCAGGTACAGCAGAAGAAATGTGTGCCTGCACCCTGAATACTCTAGTTCAGACTGGCATATTAGCATAAACTGCCAATGAAGGGTGGGTTTGTGCTAATATATCAGATGAAAGCTGCAGCCACTGGAGCACAGGCATACATCTCATTCTGCCAACTTCTTTCCAGTCATCTCCACACAGGAGCAGAAAGGACAGCTGAGGGTAGTAAAGTCATGTGTGCTGGGTACAGGTAGTCATATATATAGTACTTTGTGATGAACACACTGTTTTCAAGTCCATTTTCCTAAAGCCTGGTAATCTTCAGACCCACTGATGCACAGCCTGGTGAATGACTATCAAGCATTGTAAGACAAGCAATCAATGCTAAGGAGAGCACTTAAAATGGCACAGCTACAAGCACAAACAGAGCAGGGAGGGAAGGGTGACTTCAGTCACCTCCCCCACAGATCTCAAACCAACTTGGAGATTGTCAGCTCACACCCTGGCTCAGCATCATCAATAAGGCTGATAGATATCACCCTACCAAAACTTCTTTAGAATTATGAAACAGTAAACTAACAATTCACTGGAAAAAAATCAGCAGCAAAAAAAAAAAAAAAAAAAAAAAAAAAAAAAAAAAAAAAAAAAAGCCAGAAAAAATCTGGTCAGCCTGTTCTAATATACATTTCTGCTATCGATGTCAGTGATGCACATTTATGCTAAATATTTCTTTATCTCATATAGCATAAGATTTGCTTTTTACATGAAAACCATTTGTGCTTTGGAAAATCCTGTAATGTGCTGATTTGCTTTGCTTTCTGTTGTATGCTCTCACTTTCTTGTTTGTTTTGTGCTTGTATCTCTTGCTTATGATCGCTCTGTATGCTGAAATCCAGTACAAATATTTAGTAAACAATAAGCAGCTCTTTGCTGCTGTCAAGCAGAAAATTTGCCACTGCCTCACAAAACATTTATTTTGGCTTTTATTTAATTTCAAAATAATGCATGAATTTATATCTGTAGACCAGATCTTTCCTTGCTTAGATCCTACAGTGTTGGGTGCTTTATAAAAGTTAATATAGATAGAATCAGCTGTAATCCATTTATGGCACACTATCATCTTCGATCAAAAGATACATAAATTGTTCTTTTTATATATAACAGACTATACTTCTTTTTTTCCCACTATAACATAATATAAGAGCTTTAAAATTTGGTAAATTCAAGGACTCCTAGACCATCTTTTCTGACAGTTTGAGCAGACCTGAACTGGAGACAACAGAGGAAAAGCCATGACATGGATGATACCAAATTAACCGGTATATACTTTCTAAACTGTTTTTCTAGCAGAGACTTAATGGGTAGCGCACAGAGATGCAGGACGGAGTCCTAGAGCTCTCCCCTCATAGGGCAGATTTGTCATCCCCATCAATCTGTGGAGGTAATTCACCCTCACCTCCTTAATTTTCCTTGCAACATCAGTTAAAGCCCAAATACTTTTGAACTGCAATGTTGATACATGCTCCTCCTTGCAAAGTTTCATGTTAGTTAAACTTTTTTTTTTTTTAAAGGTAAAATAACCTGATTTTGAGAAGTGGCATTTCTCAGGGGCTGGTATCGGGACTGGCACGGTTTAACATCTTTGTTGGTGACATGGGCAGTGGGATCAAGTGCACCCTCAGCAAGTTTGCCAGTGACACCAAGCTGTGTGGTGCAGTCAACAAGCTGGAGGGAAGGGATGCCATCCAGAGAGACCTAGAGAGATTTGAGAGGTGAGCTTCTGCAAACCTCATGAAGTTCAACAAGGCCAAGTGCAAGGTCCTGCACATGGGCCAGGGCAATCCCAAGCACAAATACGGGCTGGATGATGAGTGGATTGAGAGCAGCCCTGAGGAGAAGGACCTGGGGGTGTTGGTTGATGAGAAGCTCAACAAGAGCTGGCAATGTGTGTTTGCAGCCCAGAAAGCCAGCTGTATCCTGGGCTGCATCAAAAGAAGCATGGCCAGCAGGTTGAGGGAGGTGATTCTCCCCCTCTGCTCTGCTGAGACCCCACCTGGAGTCCTGAGTTCAGCTCTGGGGCCCCCAGCACAAGGACATAGATGTATTAGAAAAAGTCCAGAGGAGGGCCACAAGGATGATCAGAGGGCTGGAGCACCTCTCCTATGAAGAGAGGCCGAGGTAGTTGGGATTGTTCAGCCTGGAGAAGAGAAGACTCCAGGGAAACCTTCTAGCGGCCTTCCAGTACCTAAAGGGGGCCTACAAGAAAGCTGAGGAGAGACTCTTTGTCAGGGAGTGTAGCAATAGGACAAGGAGTAACGGTTCTAAACCAAGAGAGGGTAGATTTAGATTAGGTATAAGGAAGAAATTCTTTACTCAGAGGGTGGTGATGCACTGGAACCGGCTGCCCAGAGAAGCTGTGGATGCCCCATCCCTGGAAGTGTTCAAGGCCAGGTTGGATGGGGCTTTGAGCAACCTGGTCTAGTGAGAGGTGTCCCTGTCCATGGCAGGGGGGTTGGAATTAGATAATCTCTAAGGTCCCTTCCCACCCAAGTCATTCTATGATTCTGTGTACCCACCTATGTACTGAGGGTCACAATGACTTTACTGATTATGGTATCTAAATTCAAAAGGCTGATGTGAATCAAAAACTTCCTAGTCAATCAAAAACAGCTGTCAGAGCCAGGCTCTATCTACAGAGAAGGGAGAGAAATGGTCATCTTGGAAGACAAGTTTGGAGCACAGAGACATGCAACTCTTCCAAGGACAAAATCATAATCCAGACTTCAGTAGCCCTGAAGATGTAGTCCATTTGTTGATCCACTGCCATCACTTTTTTTTTTTCCCCTTTAAACTTAGAATCCGTAATGAGGCACATCTGTTCCTTTTAAACATTGTAGGAATTGGTCTGAATGTCGCTATCATGTGCCACAGCCAGAAATTAAAGGTATGTAAAAGCAGAAGCCTTTGCTGAAAATGTTGATCTTGGTTGTAGACTTGTAAGAACACTCAAACCCCATTTCCCCTGAAAGGGGTGTTAAAGGGGTAGCTGATATAACAAAGCTTCAAAAGGCATAAGAATAGCTGCTCTTCCTGCCTCGCCCTCCAGCTTTGCATCTTTTCATTGTAACCAATTTCATCCTTTTCTTAGGTTTAATTAGATCATCAGTAAGTGATGAGAGAGCCTTCCCAATTGAGCCTTTCCTAGGAAAATTACCACTGTTTCTATATTTAACTTGAATATGTAAGAGTTCTGTTGTGACATAAAGCAATATTTTTTCTTCTTTGGACAACAGAAGCACCATGGCTGTACCAGTTTGGAGTGGAAGCAGAGGACATTGAGGCTACCCCAGGGGCATGTGGGCAGAAGAACTGTGAAGCTAGAGCTATAAATTTAATCACTGTTCATTGATGTGGTGATGTTGGGTGTATTGATGTATTTTATTGCTAAGCAGTACATTCTCCCCGTGTTTTCCCCCCTTGAGCAGATTAACTGCAGATTTCAAAATACTGTCCAGCAGTGACATGTGTGTCACTGTTTTTACTTTGCTTGCCTCCCACATAAAAGAACAGCTGTGAATGTCAGCTGAGGCTGATTTCTCTTGTACCATGGCCTATCGTTTTTGTAAAAATAAATAAATGGCAATCATTCATTTTTTTCATGGATATAAACACTTCAGGTCAAACTCAAAGTGACTGAAATGATATTGCATTTTACCTCTGGTTGATAAGTAGTTGTAATTTACAGGCCAATAGAACTGGGTAGATAGAAAAGCAACTACCAGGTAGAATTAAGATAAAGAACCTCCCACTCTCACTTTGTCTTACACCTCTCACTGGGCTGCCTTTGCTCCTGCATCATTTATTTCCTGACTGTACGGTCTTGTAAGTTACACTAAGCTGCTGCCAGGTAACATACAGTATCATTTATATCACCTTTGAGCAGTGCCCAGTTACACAGAGCAAGGCAGTGGAATCACTGGTCCAATCTCAAACATACAAAGAAATTTTTTCAGTGAAAGCAGGCACAACATTAAGTCTTTATACAAAGCTTCAGAAATCAACAGCACAATTGCTGGGGATTATTGGTCTAGACTTTTTTTTTTTTTTTAATTGCCACCTATATATAGCTCTTCCTTAACAAAGGCTGATTGTTGTGGGAGAGGCTATAAACATCTAAGGGTATCTGTTATACTTCCAAGTGATCTCCAATCAACCTGATGTACCAACTTGGCACTGTATAGTGTTGTGCGGTTGTTACAACATGTCCCCAAAACAGTAGAGCTTGCATCAGCAAGATGCATTGTTTTCCAGTCCAGAGAAAATTTGATTAATACCAGCTCAAGCATCTCTGCACTGCACTCTTCTGCACGTCACAGAGGAGCCCTGAACAATCAGACTACACTAAATTTGAATAGCAAGGATTTTCTAAATTGCATGGTGCATTCCCGTTGCCATTGTTTGAATCTCATCTCTCCTCTCAGCTCTCATTTGAGTGTAGCTTTGGAAAAATCATTTCCCATTTTTATCCATTCATTTCTACACCCCTAGCATAACACATCAGGACCACGTCAGTACTGGAACTTGGAGCTATGCATGTAACAGCTGTATCACAGTTGCTATTGGTTATTTATTCTTCAGAATTGCTACTGAGTTTTTTTTTCCCCCACTGAAAATTAGTATTTTTTTTTTAATGTGATTAGCAATGGAAATGTTCAAGTATATATACCTGAAAAAAAACACGTTAGCAGTGGCAGCACTATGTTAGCATATGGTAAGACCAATTTGGGTTTCAGTTCTGAGATAACACAATTGCATCCTCTTGCATTAATGCCTGCTGTAACGGTTCCCCCTTCCCTCTTATCAGAGGCCGGAAAGATTATCATTTGTGTAAAGCTCATTGAAAATACAGAGCTCCCCATTCACTTTGGTGCCAAGTATTAATACCCATTTTTCTTCCCTAGAAGCCTAGAGACCACACATGCTTTTTTTCCCCACTATATCCTTTACCTTAACAGACCTCAGTCAAGGGACACATCTTTAGGACTCCCTCATAACACACAAGTGAGGGAATAACATTAATGGATATTTCCAATGTATGTATGTATATATAATGCTTCCCATTTTCCAGATGAGTGGCTTTCAGCCTGTGGTCTTCAGACCTCTAGGGCCTTGTTTTATTTTTGTCTCTGATGTGCATTGCAAGAATCTGCACATGGGAATTTTCTAAAGGTGTCTGTACCTCCCCGTATGAGGGGTCACCAAATGGAAAAGTAGACAAAGTTTGTACATAAAAAGCATTTTTTGAAGCCAAAAGCAACCATGATGAGACTGGAGAGGAGAGGATAGACACTTATATGAACACACTAGCTACACATGACCCCAGGCGCTCCCATACCCAAGGTATTGCTATAAGCAAGGGCTAAGGCCCCATCAACCCCCTCCTTCCCCTTTCCTCCTGTAAATCCACAACTGATTAAAAACATTAATTAACTGTCAAACACTCCCCTGCTCTCTGTCAATTAAATCTGTTTTATGTCCATTTTATCTATCCATCCAGATGCTTTAATTAGGCTCCATGACTGCAATTCATCAGCACTTCCTAAGAGTAAAACACATCAGAAGTATTCTCCCCCTCTTTGTGCAATTTGCACAGTACCTCACCTAATAGGGATCTGATCATGTTTTGGGATCAACTACAATACAAATAACAGTAATGATAAGTACAAAGGAAACAGTCATTCCATTCCCAACTAAAGAGTTAGTATTGTGTCTTCATAACCCACAAGACAATGATTTAGTAGTGCCATTTGCATCTCCTGATTCCCCAAATGCAATGACTTAGTGCCACAGGGACATGCACATTACCTCTTGTTTGTAAATTTTTAGCAGGTTTATAAATACAACATGGCCTTACCATGCAACCTCATGATCTCTCTGAACCCAAAAAAGTTTAAAATTAATAATAAATGATAAAACTTGGGGAAAAATGAATCAGGCTTCATTAAATGATAAAATCCATCAGGAGCCGAGGGCAAGGACAGGGACTCAGTTAATTTGCGAGAGTAACGTAATTTTGAATTATTGGAAAGATAACAGTGGAAACTTGTAACAGTTTTAGTATGAAGGTCATCTCAAGGAGAGAAGGCCAAGTAGCTATCTGACCTTCTCCAGGAAAGAGAATATATTGCTAGGACCACAAAATTCAAAGACTTCTATGATCTTGAGCTGTAATGATTAAGAAATCAAACAGTTCTAACAGCTGAGCTGTCACCATTCCCACTGCAAGAAAGTCCTCTACACAGGTCTTCCAGCTGCAAAAAAAAAAAAAAAAAAAAAAAAAAAAACAAAAAAAAACACACAACTAGGCAAGCAGCCCAGAAACTCCCTTGCTCTCCCTGCCAACCCTCACCACCTTGTTTTATACTTTCCACAAAAAATTTCAAACTCAAAATTTCAACTCCACAGCAGAAGAGAAATTCAGACCGTAAAGACTCTTCTGGTAACCTCACCTCTCTCTACCCCATGCCTCCATGACAATGCATTAGAGCAGTTTGTCATGTACATCCTGCTTATCAGCACTGTGCTGTCAGAATCAGGTTCGTTCACTATGTGCTAGCATGGGCTTCATACATTACAGACATATGAATTTTAGACAGTGATATCTGTAATGAAGTAATTTTACTTCCCCCTGCCACCGTGTGCAAGCAAATACCATAAAGTTGAATAACATGAGTACATCCTAGAAGATTTCTTGGACTCATACTCACGCTCAAAGACTCCAGTGAACTAACCACTCCCCTCAGTAAACATGTTACCATTATAAAGAGTTGCCTCCTATTTCCTATTTTTTTTTTTAACTTCAATATTCAGCTTTTGTTTTCTTATGACTTTGTCCTTTTAGAGGGGCTCACACCATTCCCAAGACAGTAGAATGACATGAAAAAGAATAGGTGTATCATTAAAAAGAAATCAAAACATACTAATTTTGGGCTGCTAAGTGTGGTAGTGGCATGCCAATTCCTCTCCTTTTTTAACCATGTTTAGTGTTCCTTGTCTCAGGCAGGGGATAGGAAGGAGCTTTATATTCCATAGCTGAAATCTTTAAAACAGTAGTCTTATCAGATCACCATTTTCTGACAGAACTGAGCTTCATTGTGTCTGCATGAATATATTGACTGCATAAAGACTTGCTAAAGATTATCAAAGCACCTCCAGGTGTAAATACATTTCACAAAGTATTTCAGATACCTTTAAAATATTTGTTGCAATTAACTTAAAAACATCTAATATGTATTTCTTAAATCAAACCTATAAACCACCAGGGCTTTTCATCCCAGGTTGTAACAAAATAAAATTTTGAAATGTCAAAAGCGTCTGCAGGACAGAATTTCTATTTCTGTTGCCAGCTGTCATGATGGCCCTCAGTAGCTGCAGACCATGCTTCTCTGATCTCTCCAGGTCAGCTTCCTTTGATTACAGCTTCCTACCTGTTACCTGTTACTCCCACTTTTATATGGGAAAGAACTCAAGACAACAACATGTCAAAAAAGGTCTGTTATTCAGCAGACAGAGAAACATTCTCCAACTTGCGCCATGCCCACGCATCCTACGGGGGCTTCAGCTGGGGAGTAAGAAGTAACCAAACCCAGCTACTCATCCACTGCCACAATTTGTCATCTCTGATCTCCTTACAAACACATGAATAATCACTCCCTAACTACCTAGTCTACCTCTCAGTTTTGTCAAGAAACAATTACACTTGTAGCTATGCCAACAGAAGGTGGTAACTTCTGGTGATAAGCAGCAGAGATCACTAACCTTCATCCAAGATTAACTGCTGCTTTGATTAAAATCTTCAGCTGCAGGTAAATTCCATATCAAGGCTTGGAGCTGGAGTGAGTGGAGAAATGCAAGTACATGCAGTTTGCACTATGTATTAAGCTCTTTATATAAGCCAAGGCTTTCTAACAACAACAAAAAAACATTGCATTTGAAAACCCATAAAGAATTACATCAAAAAATAGCTAAGTATGATCATCTTACAAACATACATCATGTCTGAATATAACCCAGACAGAGGGTTTTCACACTGATTCTACTCCCTTGGAGACCCATGAAATACATTTACAATTCCCTTAAAGATTAACCAAGACTAAAACTCATGTTAGTTTACCATACAGGGGTCCTTAATCTCAGGAAATTTTGTAGGGATTTGCAAACTAAAAAAAAGATAAAACCAGTATTCTCTATCAATTCCCCAAGAATCTATATGGAACAGATACTAAATACCTTCATATATTATTTGCATATTCTGCAGATGTTTGCATGCTGTGATTATGTAGAATAACATAATGCCCTGAATCTGTAAAACATTGGTCTTATTTATATACAATGCCATACTTGGTATTTTATGTTGATATTTTCTCCTAAGCCACCTTTATATATTGCATTGGTGGGAGAAACTATCAAAACAGCTTTGAAAACAGCAAACACTCAATCACAGGTCAATTTTTCTGCCAATTCACTTTTATGTTTATCTGGGGAGGGAATCTTGGCTTCGGTGGTGTCAGAGCGAATTTCCTCACTGACTTGAATGGTCCCAGAATTTCAGTCTGTGTTATAGTATTTTTATTGCATCTCAGGCAAAGTAATTTCTAGCCCTTCCTTTTGGAAACTATTTAATAGCTCAATGAACTTCACCATAAGGGTTTTCTCATTCTGATTTCTTTCCATCACTGCTAGCTCTGCCCAACACACATAACTAATTCCTTCTCCACTTGGTGTTTACACACTTCAAATATTCATAGAGGGCTACGTTTCTCCACACTCCCATCACTGCCAGGCGCATTAACTTTCATTTTTGCCAAGTTGAATCTTCATTTGTTTTTGTACCAAGTCTCTAATCTCTCTAGGTATCTTTGTATTATTACTATTTAATTTCTGTTAAGTACTGACAGTATGCCAGGTGCCTTCAGTTTGCCAGATGCTGCACAGAATGGAAAGGCACAGTTCTTCTCCTGTGGAGCAAACAGTCTAAAATACAAAGCAAAGATGGGACAAAGTGTCCTTGCAGCTCAGAGCATATGGCTAGGTTTATAATATGGGTGCAGTCGTGAAACTACGTTGAGGGATGAAAACAGGCAGGCCCCTTCTGCAGTCCTAGTAGAAGAGTGGATTTCCTGGCAGCATCAGAATGAACAGTTGTGCTATTTTTTTTAATTTTTTTTTCCTCCAGGGAAAATAGGTGACACAAGGTTAAAAGGATGGAGTCAGGCAGCAGGGCAAGATGTGGTACAGAACCAAAAGCAGTGCAGGAACCAAAACAGTGACTGTTTTAGAAGATGAAGATAGCTCCAACAAAGGGAGTGGTAACATGCATGAGGAAAGTACCTAGCTCCCTTCTGTGTGAGTGAAGGCACTTAAAAGGATGTAACCACCACCACTAGAGGCAAAAAGACAATGAAGGGGTAATTGAGTCGACAGCCAGCCTGAAAATGTACAGGGAAGGAAGTGACAAGCTAAAAAAAAAAAAAAAAATCAGCCTCAGAGGATCAGAGGAGACTGAATAAGTAAATGCAGTCCAGAGCTGCCAGCTCCGAGGATAACAGCTTTACAGTCCTGCCTTGCACCCTGGTTGTAGTTCTTTTGCTAGCATTCATGCATGAGAAATGGATGTGCTGTTTAGTCCTCTTTCTAGATATAGAAAGCCCCCTTTAGAGCAGTAAAGATCTTTTTTTTTTTCCTCAACTGCATAGATCTATCATCTAACCAAGAACTGCTCCTTCCCATATGCCTCCAATCTCAGAAAAACAGAGGAAGTTTCACAGAAAGATTCCCATCAAGGCTGTTAACATTAAAAAAAGATATATCTTGGCTCTTTATTCTTGAGACAAGAAAGCACACTAAAGGGACTGGAAGCCTCCTCATAGAGAACAGTCTAAATGCTGTCCCAACTTGCTTTCCACAGTCTGAAGAGAAAACAGCAACCAAATGCACTTCCCTTAAATGAAGCCAAATTCTGGCAATGGCTCCTAAAAGTACCAGAGATCTGCTCTGTTATCAGGATGTGGTCTGCGTTGCTTTCAACACACAAATACGCACACAAGTAATATATGCTTATTACTATTTACAGCACTTCTCATGTCTGCTTCATAGGTAAGCTGTTCCTCTTGTTCCCTGGGCCTCTACCTCAAAACAACATCAATGCTTTCTCCAGCTTTCATGAGGAGATCTGGGAAGCTGACAGCCAATCCTTTCTGTAAGTATGTTCTCCACATGGGTACCTTCTTCAGGTAGTCAAACTTCCCAGTAATGCTTCAGGCTCCTCAGTTCTGTGATTATTACTTAAATCTCAAATCTTCCTCCCAGTTCCCGGTGGGAGAGAAGAGAGCACTGAACACCATGATATTTGATCCTCCCTCTCTCCTCTGCTCCCAGTTCACCCTAAAAGGGAGAAAACAGACAGTTCCAAAGCAGGTCCCACCAGAGCAGGTAGGGAGATATGAAACACTAAGATTTTATATATCCATATATGCAAGTCTTTAAGAAGCTCTTGAGCTCCTAAAAGCTACCTTAAAGCTTCTTCACACACCACGTATGAAAGCATTGGCCCTCAAGGAAACAGAATAATACATATAGTACTGCACAGATATAGAAAAGTGTTGAGACTGAAGTCCATAGCAGAAGCATCTCTGACTGCAAAAGCCAGAAAACAGGGCCTTTGATTTTATTTCTCACAGAAACAGCACTGTGAAAAGAGCATCCCCTCCTTTCAAACATCACTATTCTTTCCCTCCCAGAAACCTACAGGCAAGGAGATAAACTGTTTGTAAATAGCAGTTTCACACCAATTAGCTCCATGCTCTGCAAACAGCATTGCAGATTCAATGCGTTGTTTCTAAGGGCTTGTTATTTTAGACTACTACATATCTATTTCT
This sequence comes from Anseranas semipalmata, assembly GCA_013399115.1. NCBI lineage: Eukaryota > Metazoa > Chordata > Aves > Anseriformes > Anseranatidae > Anseranas > Anseranas semipalmata. The sequence continues at coordinate 86,823 of VXAA01003199.1, forward strand.
ATATAATTGATCTGTTCTACTTTAAAAAGACCATCAGGAAGATGTGGGCAATTTATTGTAGAAGTAAGAGGAGGAGGGGCAATAGGAGTTAACCTCAGATCAGCCATGGTCACACTATAGCATTTTGTAGTCCCAGTTCTTGGAATGAGACCAGAGGCTGCACTATTCTCCCCTGCCTCCCCAGCACCCCATTTTCCCCTGGAAGGAAAGGCAGGCACAGCAGTAAGAGTCAGGAGAGCCAACCTCACAGTTGTGACAGGGCCAAGATATGCACAGAGAATGCTCTGCCCCATAGCAGGGACACTGCCACTTTGGCACAGGTTTCTAGTGCTGGACATCAGAGCTCAAGAGTAACAGCCTAAAGGCATGACCACATGGATATAGCCTAAATCAGGCACCATCTGACTATAGCAACCTGGTACACCTGACCAAGATGAGAAAGCTGGAAAATAGGCAGAGTTGTGGAGTACCTCAGAGAAATGCCAAGATCTGTGGCCTCAAATCCCTCTATGCCCTGAATATAACATACTATGACAGGAGTAGAAGAGGCATGCTGCAGAACCGCAACTTTGTCATCTTTTGTTATCCAGATACAGACATTAAGTACAACCAAGGCTATTCTGACCGACCTTCCACGAAGCACAGGGCATAGCCTCACCCAACAGTTCCTGCATCACATCCATAACTTTGGGCTCATGCCATGCAGCCCACATTGAAGTCTACCAAGGCTGGATTGAAGACCCATGCTGGTGAATTCCCTCAGTTTCCAACTGAGCTCTTCCAAAAACTTATTATTCTGCTGTCTTATTTCCACTCCAAGTTTGCCTGGCTCCCACCTTCTACTTCCAGTTCTCATAGCTCTTCACACCTTTGACTACTAGATTAAAGAGCTGTCTTAAATCAGACTTTCTTACCTTGTTGGCTTTAATCCATAATCAAGACGCTTCACTTTGATAAGCTAAATAAAAATGTCAGTGCCTTCTCTTCTGCAGAAGAGAGCATACCTGTCCCTGCATCTTGTAGTGCACTTTGCTGTTTTCAGTTTTTGATGTATGGACCCCCAGAACTGAAACAAGATCTGGAATGAGCACCCCAAAATACACTTGCTTGATCTGTTTTACTGAGGGTTGTGCAGCAAGGAGCAATATACCAGTTTCAGCTCCACTAAGCCAGCTAGGAACCATATGCAAGCATCACACTTTGGAACAGAGCAAGAGACTGAAAAACTGATAAGAATTAGATTACTCCAGAGAAAGTGGGAAATATCACATATCTGGGATCTTGGTGAGGACCACACAAAGTTGGCTTGTAGTCAGGATCCAGACAGGCTCAGCCATTTGAAGGATTCTGCAACAATTCTCCTGCTGTAACCCAACTTCCTGCAATCACTAGCACCACTCAACACCTCACAAGGGGACCACCATTCTGCCAGAGGCCCCGTATCAAAATTTGCAAGTGTGGCTGTCCACTGAGATGAAACACCTCTCAAAACAGAAGACAGAGCAGATCTTCCACTTGCCTCTCACTCCAATGTCACTGATAGTGTTCCAACACTCTGTTTGGTCCATTAATACCAGTAAAATAAATTGTTTACCTAATCAGTCCAGCACAATACACATTCCCCAGTCAATGCATGCCCCCACAGTCTTGAGATACCTGATTTCATAGGGTTAATATACATCTTGTTTACTAATGCATACACATTGCTCCATGGAATTAGCCTAATCCTGCTGTTAGTTAACATGCCACCTGTGTTATGTATAAACTTCACAAGCAGTGATTTTTATCATCCCTTCCCAACAGACACATCTGTTATGTTGTTGTAACCAATGAACTTTTCCATTTCTTTGTAGGGGATAGGGAAAAGGTCTGCTAGCTTTAGCATAAACAGCAGCTTGATGAACAGAACTTATAGGAAAGTATTAAAAGCACATGAGGGTGACAGGAAAAAAAAACACACCTGTCAGTGAAGGGAGAAGTTGAAAGAAGTGATCACCAAGGACGGATCAAGGGGAGAAGCTGTAAAAGCAAACTAAATTGGAAACATAAGCAGGAGCCATGAGATGTAGGGCCCTGAGAACAGAGGCCAATTTTGATGCACAGCACAATGAAGAGGCACTGAAGTGACTTAAGGAGGCAACTGTATAATTAAGAGATCTCTAGGCACCTTCTCAAAGATGTCATGACTAGTAGTCAGGCTGAGATAACATAACAGCAAAGCAATACTGCAGGGGCCATCAGCTTGTTGCTTTTCCCCCATGCCAGTATCCAGAGCTTTTATATTGTGCTGAAAAGCTTCAAAAGCAAGAAAACATGGGCAGAAACATGATCTTCCCTCCCCACACAGCCCCAGTGCCCCTTCAAATCTGTTCTGTGATAGCATCTTGGTGAAAAGTTCTGTGGAAGGAAGTCAGGGATCCAAACAGAAAATGCAGAGGAAATACATCCATTGGATAGGAACAATTTAAATATTTGATGGCTAATATATTAAATGTTAATTGAATACTACAATGATTTTCTCCCCTGGACAGCACACAATTAACATTTAATTTGTTATAAAATATTTAAAGTTATGAAATATCCGAGGGCAACTGAAATGTCTCTTCCAAGAAATTGTCTTGGGACAATGTGTTAAGGGGACAAAAGGTCACGTTAGCATTTCAAACTCCCTCAATGATATGTACAAGAGACTTGGGAAAAGGTTTTAGGATTGGCACAAGGTTCAAGGACATAGTCATGGCACATGAGGGCACACACAGATGTCTGATCCCATCCAGCCCAGACTAAGTGAGATCAGAAGTCCTCACGGCTACAAAGCTCCAAGCTTGAGAAATGCTGTGGTAGCTATCCATTCCTCAGAGAAAAGCAAATGCTGTGCATTTAGACCAAGCATTTATCTTAATGTTATTATTTGTTTCAGAGATGTCAGTGAGGGGCTGAAGCCCTAACTACTCTACACTCATTTGCTCCAAGGCATATCAACAAGAATAGCATTCTTGATAAAGCTACTGCTTTGGCTGTGCCCAACACTTCACTAAGCACAAAGGATGGTAATCAGCTTGGGATGTCAAAATTAAGCCAGTTGTTTAGGAGCAGAACATGAATTTATCTAGGTTGTTGTAGCATTCAGAGTTGAACATCCCAGCATTTTAGAAGCTTACCTTACTCCAGTGCCTTGTTAGAAGAGTGGTAGGAAACCTTTGCTAATACTTAAATGTGGAAAGGAACCTATTAATTAGTCCAACAGTGAATCCTACAGCAAACCTAGGAAAGCACAGCCTCAATAGTCCTGATATTTTTGGATGTAAAGAGCAGAAAAACACTTCAGAATTTTACAGTGTATCATTCAGGAGACAAAGGGGATTCATACACAAGCAACCAAACCTCTTTTGCAGGCACCCTTACAGAAATTACTTCCATTGCTAAGAAATCCTGAATATCCCCAGGGGTACAGAAAGTTCACCTACTCAGCTCCCTTTTGCTCAGCCTTGCCTTACCAGTGCTTTAAAGGAAATACAGGCTTTGTTAAGCTCAGTCCTTTATGTGGCTTCTTTTCACTCCCTAACTTTCCTGTGCTTAGACCTTTCATTGACTGTTTTCTAAAAATGTGCTAAACAAACTAGGCATTAGGCTTGTAACAATGGATTATTTCTACCTAGAAGACTTCCCACTTCCAGAGGCCCCTTTCTTGTTGCTTAGAAAAGGTTGACTAATACTGGGGGAAGACAGACAATTCATGACTATGTGGAAAATTGTTCTGGGGAAAAAAATCCATGTCTTTATCAGATGGAGGTCTCTGACCTTCACACTGCATACTGGCTCTCTCTTTCATATTCCTTTGTTAATAGCCATATTGTCATTGACTGCCATGATGAATCACCACCACTTCATGCTCAAATATACAGCACTGCAGAAAAATTGCAAGGCTTGTCTGTGGGAACTGACAACTTGCATCATGGACTTCTCCATACCAAAACTGGTAGTCTCAGGCCCTGGCTATAAGACAGAGGGGAAACCTTCTGCCTGGTGAAGTGTTCCCCTGTGCAGCACAGAAAAGAGAGTTATAAGAATATATGGAGAATGCAAGGGTGTTTATACACTCAGAAAATCATGGTACTCAGAGGATGAAATACTGTACATCTGAGAGCATGGTCATGTTAGACTGCTGCAAGAGATGAGTCTGGCAGCCTACTTGGTGACACTGATAGAGGCTACATATACAAACAGCTCCAGGAAGCAGAAGAGAGGTGCTCAAAAAACTAAAAGATTTGTCAAAATCAGTGCTGATTCACTGATTCAGACTCTTGATTTCACATGCTTGAGAGCTCAGCATGTTGGGATCCAGAATTTTCATTCTGATCTGTTGGGAAAGAGGTCTTTTTTTCCTCCAATTTGTTTCCTCTTGCTCAGTGAGCCTAGCACTGTGGAAGGCCTTGGAGGACTTTTTGCTGGATTATTCCCAAATTTCATATAACCAATATTTCAGATAGTGTCCAAGCAGAAGAGGACAGCAAGAGACAATAAAATTTTGTGAGGAACATTTCTGTAGAAATCAGATTTTGTTTCTGCAGAATGATTCTGTCCCTTACTGCCACTGTCACAAGACTATCAAACACCTTTTCAGTCACAAAAAGACTGGGAACAGGAAACTATAGGAGTACTAAGGACAAAACTGATATGCTTTTTCAGAGCTGGGCAGAACATCAAAATACTTCAGTCAGAAGGAAGAGGTGGTGCAGCACAGGAATGTCTACACCTACATCTGCTCATGCCCATCAGTCTAGGATGAGCTAGCAATGTTTTTTGTTCACTCAATTTGCCAGCCAGATCTCTGATCATATGTTGGGCTTCTTTATTCCACCATGTCACATTGCCCCTTCTTGTTTCACTCTGCTCTTCCCCAAAATGGATTTGCCCAAGCACAGCCTGTTCTCCTGGTATGGTGGCTGCCGGTTCTGCCACTTGCCTGTCCAGTGGATCTAGCCTTGTGGCAAGTTCCCGTAACACTGTAGTACATCAGTGTCATACCTAATTACCATTCTCAGAGGAGTGAGCCCATTAACGAGCTGCACTGAAACTACATCTGCATACTAATTAGGGAGCTGCCTTGGAGGATATTAATTAGGGGTGACACTTTCAGGGCAAGTTCTACTTTCCTTCTTCATATCCCATTTGAGACATGGCTGGGAAATGTGAGCACAATACAAATAGAGACAAGCTGGGGTGTTATGCAGACAACCTGTTAGAGCATCAGAAGACAACAGCAGAAAAAAATACAGTAATGTTCCTTTTAGGACCTGCTACTGTCTCATGGAAAATTCTAGAAAGCCCCTAAACATTTTCTTCTAGTATCCCTCCTAACCTACGAAAGGAAAGATGTAAGCAAACTTGTTCCTTTATCTCTACAGAGGGAATTTCTCCTGCTCTTTTCATTCCCATTGCCCTTGGTCTTTTGCAGTCTTGGTAAATGTTTGGGGCATGTGTGAGGGGATTAAGAACTCAGTTTCTTGTCCTGGCTCTGAGACTGACTGCATGCTTGTTCCCTGATTTCTTACTTCTGACTATCATCTTTAATCCTGTACAGCACCTTCCTCACACAGCCCTGAGCATGGTCTTGTTTCACAGCCTCAGCCCCACTCCCATCTCCTACTGCACCACCCTGCACCTACAGCAACATTGGACAGCCAGCAAAAGAGCAAGTTTGCAACTTACAGCTGAAGCTGGAAGCTGGTTTTACAACACTTTACAGATTGCTGAATTTTATTGTTAAGACTGGAGGTGGGAAAATAAGCAGCAGGAGTGAGAGAACTCCACAGCAAGACAGATCCTATTTAGAAATGTGTGCCGCTCACTTCTTCACTGCACAGCTTCATATATTGTGTTTGTGTACATTTCAAGCAGTTGTCAATGTATCAGTATACAAATACTTTCACCTGCCACTAAATTGCTGCCACCTCACTCTCCATATTCTGAATGCATCCCCTGTTGTTAGTTTCTGGGTGTCTCACAAAATGAGGAAACAAGCAGAACAACTGCTAAACCAGATCACATCTACAGGCCATGCAGTGCATGGTCCTGACTCCAGCTGTGATCAACATGAGATGCTGCAAAGGAAAGCGTGCAATTATACAATTAACAACCTGTCAATAGGGAAAGTTTCCTCCTCAATGCCATCAGTCGGCTGATAACCTCAAGCATGAAGGTTTGTATTCTTTATGCATTTTTAACTTGTTTAATGTAATTGTGGATGCTCTCACTGGCTGTTCCAATATTCCTTCCACTTCTGAATTCTGTGGAGCTTTTGACCTCAAAGTTATCAGATGGCAGTGAGTTCCACAGGTTAGTGACATTGTAAAATGTAACCCCCCACCCCACCCCAGGGACCATATGCATCCATTTAACTTCACCATTTTTCATCCGTGGTGCAGATTTCTTTGCACACTTTAGTGTTTACATATATGCTTCATATCAGCTTCTTTATTCAAGAAAATTCTACCTTCTCATTTGTAAGACAGACTTGTTTAAGCTACTGTTGTCAGAGATAGCAGAAACGTGAAAAAAGAGAAGAGCCTGGCACTTCTTTTCCACATGCAAAGAACTAGGAACATATCTGCCCTTTCCTGTTAGTGATCACTTACTCTGAATCCCTTGATTTCCACAAATGAAGCAAAAATGCACGGACAGCTTTTTGGGTCTACAGCTGCTGAAGAAGCCAACATAACACTGCTTGCTCTTTTGCACCCTTTTCCATCCAAGATGATTACCAACACCAGGGGGAAGCAAGAGCACAGCTACTCTATGAGGGAAGATGATCTGGGAACTGAGGGCACCCACAGCATGTTATCTCTAACCTGATCACAGCTCCACGGTACCCAAACAGAGCCAGGGTGGTAGCAGAAGCAGGTTCTATTGACAGTCCAGTGAGATGAGTCAGGTCCTGAGATCATGCAGGAAGGCCATTCATCAGGTTGGGGCAGCTCGATATACAGCTACCTGTAACATAACTCAAACCAGGACTGAATATCGGGGCTGGAACCTAAAAGCAGTTCCTGGACCAATGGCAGAAAGTGCATGGTGGGAGGGTTCAGGTGAGGCTAGTCAGGGTAAAGAAGCCACACAGGGGCACTCAGGGCCTTGATATACAAGTCTGTGAGTAGCATTGAATCACACCTGTGTGTAAACCTCAGTGTCAGAAGGCAGGCCTTTCACTTATTGTGCTGAGGCTTTGTAAGATATCAGCAGGTCAAGCAAGTTGTTCTGATCTGACAAAATTCCTGTAAAACTCAATGGATTTAAGCAAATTGGGCTGACTGTTAGACAGTGGGGAAGGTTAGTTCCCTTGACTATCTTACACTGATTCAACTACCCTAAGTACCATCGTAGCTGAGAGCTTTCCAAGGAGTATGTGAAGCACCAGGATTCACTTTTGGTTTATTCTCCTCCTCTTGACATGGAGAGATCTGTGTACACTTCTTGTTTCAGCAGGGTTTGGGGCTTGTGTCTTAAGGTCTACAGCACTCCTTTTTTTTTTTTTT
>VXAA01003199.1:94365-104472 GCA_013399115.1 Anseranas semipalmata
TTGTGAGGAGGGACACTTGCACTTTGAGGAGAGGCTGGTGTGATGACAGACAGGCCTTAGCTCCTGTAGGAGTCCAATTCATCTCTGACTAGCTCCTATAAAATGTCTGCTGCCTTGTAGTCAAAGGTTCCCGTCCAGCAATGTGCATCCTGGCTCTGCCTGCACCCTCAGCCAGACGTGCCTTAGAGGCTAACCCTGAGATTAGCTTCCATGCTACAAGTGTAACTTCAGGCACAGTAGAAGCATGTTTCCCACCCCATGTGGGACCATATGAGCCCACATATACCCAACATGATACTTTGCTGCCAGCAAAGAGTCCCATGGGCTGACTACAAAGGAGCTATATTGCCTGAAGCCAGGCAGGGTGCAAAGCATTTGTGCTTCTTTGCACATCTTTCTTTCACTGAGGAATAGGCATGGCCTGTGAGCGGCAGCCCTTGCTCCTGCCTTTATCCCATGGGTACAGGGAAGTGATGTGTTCAAAAGAGCATTGCCGGGCTCTATTCCCAGAATCATCTATATGCTAGGGATGATTTCCCCAGTGGTTTTCTTACCCAGTGCTGGTGAATCATTCCCCTGCCAGAGACGATGTATCCAAGTATCTTCTAAACATGCTTTGGATGAGCATATTTTCTGTCTTTGGATTATGCCAGATGGCATCAAGTGATTAGTAGGTTTAATATAAGGAACTTCCCGGAGGATGAAACTCCTAGATCCCACTACAGGGTCTTCACCATCCCTCTGCTCCTTCCCTTACCAAACTTCAAATTACCGTAGCTAAGCCCCTGCTGCACAACTGAGTCCTTTGCTACTCTATCAATATACTCTGAACATTTTTCAGGAACAAAGTAGAAAGCATTTCCAGCAAATGCTTTTAATGTCACTTTGTTTGCCAAGAGATGCTGCCTCCTGCTTTGGTTATTTTTACGAGAAAGCATCTTTGCTTAAATAGGAAAATAAGTGATGATTTTTCCCTGAGTTGTTCATATCTCTAGCTAAGAAGCTTCTTCACTTGCTGGCGAAGGGATATGGCTTGTGCTAAACAGAAGTAAATATTTGGAGTCCCTTTTCTAAAAAGCACCCCTTTGTAAGCATCATCTCACTTCTTCACATGAAAGCTGTTGTCAAACATCTGTCTCCCGTCTCTCAGATGAGATCAGATAGATTGTGTGACTGGTATTTGGGGGGCTGTAATCCATGCTAACGTACCATGCTCCTGGCCAATCTCTTGTGCCTAGACTCCACCTATGAACATAGTACGACGTCATATTTCAGGTGAGTAATTTTGGATACATTTCAAGTGAGAGGTATTGAGGGAAAGCACAGCTCCTTTCATAAGAAGTTTTCAGCAGATAACCAATTAGTTGAGTACCTTTCCCAACAGTCATCCATTGATTCATGGAAGTAATTTGGAAGTGTGATGCTCCTCAGTTTCCCAGTGGGCCAGAATCCTTGACAGAACAACATCTCCCATTATCCAGTGTTCTCTCACGTATGGTTGAGTGGTACAGGGCACTACAACATGACGGGTTTCTTCAGATTTTCTGTTCCTGGCAGTTTTCTGAGCAGCTCTTTACTTTAGGCTTAGCCTTCTGGCTCAAATAGCAGCTGCTCACACCTTCCAGCCTTTGTTACTCTTATCTTAAGGAAACATTTAACCAAGGACAAACATCTTTCTTGTGAAGGAGCACAGTGGGGACCTAACCTGCATCAAGTAGCAGGATCATTGACACACAAACTGGCACCTCCCAGGGCAGCCGGAGTATGACATTCAATAGCTATGGTATCTATTCCTCAGCAAGGATGTTAGTTCTTGTGACTACTTAAAATCATGCCTTCTTCTGTTAAATAGGGTGGTAACACAGTTGCTACCTCTCTCTTACAATCTGTCTTGAGTGGATGACTGCAAACTGCCTGCATGGGCAGCCCACTCCTCCATGCGGTGCCCAGGGTCAGAGATTCTGAACAGTGCTGCAATACAGAAGCCAAGCGATCACAAATTCAGATTTATGGTACATCTGCAGACAGTTCCTCTTTTACTGCCACACTAGCATTTTTTTTACAGATTGAGCCAGAGCAGTTTAAGAAGATACCAGTTCCTGCTGTTTGTTACAGCCCTTCATAGGAGAAGACTGCCCTCACAGCTGGTACCCCAAAATACTCATCTATGCATGCCTAAGGAGTTGTAGCCTCTTACTCTGATCCAGCTAGGTCTGCCAAAGACACCTGCCTATGCTTTTACCACCTGCTCTGTCATGTGCTACTAGTGCCAATCAAGTATTTCATCATTGAAACTCCTCACCTTTCCTTCCCTTGCCAAGGTACAATCTGAAATGTTCAAGCAAGAGCCTAGATTTGCTCTTTGCAGCATAAATGGAGAATATGGCATATAAAATTGCTTCCAAGATAGCCAGCATGCTGAGCATGGAGAAAAAAGAAACGTACATAGTAACCTTGAAGAATAGAGACCATCCCTAAAACACAGCAGTCTCACAGGGAGAAGTGTGAGCTCACGCAGAGGGAAGGAGGGCAGTGCCCAATGGAGAAACAGGACTTGCAGGCTCACATGCACCATATCGCTTTTTCAGAAATTCAGGAGGTCTTCAGATATCATATACATAGTCTGTTACCTTAAAGACACATAAATTATATTCTGGAGTATATCAGAGAAGTCCTGTATCTCACGCAGGAGGCATCTGGGCCCATGCCTAGGAGTTACACAGCTACATAATATGTATCCCCAGAACTCATCCAGAAATGGAGAAGTGCTGTCTTCAATAGCACAGACTAGAAACAGGGTCTTTACTGCTAGATCTGGTGTTAGCCACTGCAAGTTTGGTCCTTGTGAACTACAGCAAGGTTTCTGCAGACAAGCGGGGGACAACAAGCAGCTGAACAGTTTCCTGATCTGTGACAAACAGCCTGCAAGTGCAGTTTCTGTCACCAAGGGCCAGTATCTACCTCCATCTTCTGACAATCACTGCCTCAGTACTTCTGCTCAGTTATCCCTGAGACCATAGCCCATAAGGGCACACTCCTCTATCCCCATCCAAGATCCACAACCCTGCCCCTGCACTCTGATACAGGTGCAACAATGCCAGGAGAAAAGGTCCTACAGCCCCTGGGCATCACACCCTCAGCTGAGGAACCTCTAAAGCCACAGACCACAATCCTGCACCAGATGGACCCCCGTCAGTGCTCACTTTCCAACCTCACAATGACAGCACCAAGTCCAGGCCCTCACAGAGGTGCAAAGTCTGAGAACGGTCCCTGGTGCACACCCCATTGAAGATACCCTCCCTGCCTCCTAGCAGCACTGTATCTGCCTTTTGCTGTGCTTGTCCCTTGCCCCCCTCTCTGCCCTCACAACTGTAGCTTCTTCCAATAGAGAAGAGTTTAAGTTTCTTGAAAATGAGGCGGTCACACTTCCCAGACACTCCATCCCGTGTAATGGCCACATTTTCCATAGCACAATATCCTGACAGCCACATCACAGTGAGGATCATGTACAAAGGGCTCTTCTACAAAACATATTTCCTGATACTGCACTGATTTGACTCAAATCTGAAGTCTACAGTGTTCATGAAGCCTCTGTTTACCTCATCATCCTTCTCAGAGCAAAAACCTGTTCTCATTCGCATCCTCTTCCTGTTCTCTCTTTCTTTTCCCCGGCTGCTTCCTCAAAACAGTTTTGTGCCAAAAGCATCCATAAGCGCATACAGTGGACTCTGTTCTTCATCATCTGAAACTTCCTCAGTGGTTGTCCAGCCCTGGGAAACAGGGCTGAAGAAACACTGAGCCTCTTCACTATTCAGTCAGGATGCCTCCCCTTTTGCTTCCTCATCTTTTACTGGTTCTTTTTCCTTGCAACCACCTCTTTCATCTGCACCTAGGCAGAAGTAATCCACTTTGCAATACTGCTTAACTACAGTTCCAGCCAAAAGCTACGAGAAGATATGACCTGGCCAGTGGGTGCATGGCTGGGGCTGGGATTAGGCCTCTCTTTGCCTTTGCTCTTCCACTGGCTGGCTGGCTAAAAGCTGTAGCAGTACATAGGTGTTATTTCTGAGTGTCATGGCCAAACTACTCCCCACTAACCTTCCTATTCCTTAGCTCTATTCCAGACTTTCCTCCTTCCTTGTCTTATTCACTTCAAGTTCCCTCTTCTCCACTCAAGCCTGGCTGTCAATCACCTCTGCCCTTGTGCTTGCCCTCCATAATTTCATGCACCCCAGTGTTTGAATGTCTCATACAGGTGCGCTGTGCAGCCACTTCACCTCTTAGCTACTTCCCACCAGCCTGCTATGGAGACTAGAAGACATTAGCCACAGGCCATACTCTGGGACCGTCCACTGAGGGCAAGAAGTGAGGATGCCTCTCCTCTCCAGGTGACAGCAGCGATCAGGCAGGTGGTACTCAGCTGGTTGCCTGAGCCACCAGACTGTGACTATTTACATGCAGCCCAACATACTTCTAGGCATCTGGGTAGCATCAGAATAAATAAAAACAGAGTAGCCTATGGATTTTAACAGCTGCAAGGGCTGGACAGTAGCTGTGACTATATGAGAGAGTGCTTACATCACAAATGAAAGATCAGATTTTCAACTTAGTCCTAGTCTGGGCATCAGGGAACATGGACCAAAACATGCCTCTGAACAGCCCACTGGAGAAACCTCTCTCCATCTCCTGACTCTAAAATAAGCCAAGCCCCTTTCCCTACAATTCATCTCCCCTGAGACAAAAGATATTTGTAGAATTCAGCCTGACATATTTTCCAGCTCCACATCCATTGGCACATATTTGTCCTGCTTCTGCCACTCGCTGATGATGCCTCTCCAGCCAGGCAGAGACATATCAACCTTGATAGGATGCCTGGAGTAAGTAGGCTTGGAGTCACTGCCCTACAGCTGAGCAGCCAGCAGTGTTTGCTGAACGTATCTGGCAAAGCAGAGTCAGACACTTTGCCTTTTCCTTTAGGTCCTGTCCAGAAGGTATCCATAGTCTCTGCTCTGGCACCGGGAGGCTCGCTGGCAGGAATTCACTACCTCGTGCCCACTGCGGTGTCCCACTTCAGCCCAAGCCATGGTGCCTGGAGATGAAGGCTCTTACCTTAATGATTTTCAGCTTGATCAAGGTGAAATCTGATCTGCCGTTCTGAGGCCAAGAAATGCCTGCATGGCAGATGGCAGGGGAAAAGGGTGAGCAGAGCTTTTTGCTGGCATCCAGAATCCTGGGAGAAACCAAAATGTTCCTGTAGGGGCCAAATACCAGGGTGATTAAGAAGAAAAAGCTGCCAAGAAATGTCTTGATTCGGCTAGAAGAGTCAACATTGAAATATTACAGAGAGATTAAAACTCAGTATAATGACTTAATTTATTGAGAGTTAATGTCCTGGTCCCTCATTGATGAGGAGGAATCAGAAGGAGGTGAAATTGTTCAGCAATGTAATTGCCCCCATCTCAAGCTGAAGCTGTCCTCTTTCTTCTGAGACTTCCACACAGCTCTGAGACTTGAGCTGCACAGCAGAGGTGGACATGAGTGAACACAGATGCATCTGTACTGGTGTGGGGGTGTGGGTGTAAGGAGGCTGCGCAGGGCTCTGCTGAGGACCTAGCTTCTTTCTCAATGCCAGCTACTTCTCTAGACAGCAATAATGGCAGTACTGTTTAGTGGTTCTATTATGTTTGCACACACAAATCTCCAAGCACTTCACATGAGATGAAGCCATTGTTGTCTCTGTTTACAGAGTGAGAGAGACTGCAACAAGCAACTGACCTCCAAGATCACCCAGCAGTTTAGAGAGGTAGAGAACCATAGTCATGGGAGGCCATTAGCTCACAGTGCTACCTGCTTTGCGATATTGACTCTCTTTTGGAAGAAAAAAAGGCAAAGATGAGGTTTCACAGCTCGTCAAAAAGCCCAGAGATGAATGGGGCCCAACGCAAAATACCAGCAACTGTAGAGATTTAGAGAAGAGTAGTAAACATGATTAAAGGGCTGGGGAAATTTATTCCCAGGAAGGAAAAGAGAGCTAAATATGTATAGCTGCCTAGCTATGCCCAGAGGACCATACTTAACCTGCTACAAGTATTTGATGGAAGAATAATTGTCCTGAGAGGAATAAAGGTCTTACAGCTATGAAGAATAGGGTAAAATTAAAAGGGTGGAGATTTAGCCTCTGATGGGCACACTCGATAATGGAGATGCTGACCTGTCTCCCAGAGGAAAGCTTGTTGCTTCACTCACGTGGAGCTGTCTGGGAGACAATCATTCTCTGGTACTGCAGTGGACTCTGGAGGTTTTTCCAGCCCTATTTAGTTGGTTTCTGTGGACTAACAGAGGTTTCCCGTTTTCATATCCTGTCACTAGGGGTCAGCTGGGTTTTTGTTTTATAAATTCTGGTGACAGCTAAGGGATACCTGGCAAATCTATATCTAACCAAACATCTGCCCCCGGAAACACAAAGCCACTATAATATACACAATATCTCCAGCCCTTCACTCTAGAGGAAGAGGTATTCTTACTTTCTTCAGAAAGCTGAGGAACTGAAATCTAGCATTTCTTATCATTCAGAAGATATTGCAGATCAGTATTTGCTGTAAAAATGTCCTGACCACAGGGCTCAGAATGATGCTATCTGAAAGCAGGAAAAACTGAGGAGAGGAGAGGGCTTCAGTGTATAAAGGAGGCTTCACTATACAGAGCCAGTGAGCACAGGTTTAGCCCACTCCGATACTTTGCTAACCACCACCTACTGCTGAATACATTAGAAACAAACGTTCTGGGCTTTGTGCTTAAGGCAACCAATTGCACTAGGTTCACCTACCTCAGGCAGTGGAAGAAGTCACGTTCTTTGAACATTCATTGATATACTCAGTAAGAATGCAGATCGTTGGGCAAAAACTGTTTTTCTAAACTGTGAAATTAAGTGTCTGTTTGAAGGAGGTAGAGAACAGAGATCAAAAGCATTGCTGAGACCAGTTTAGTGCAGGGCTGTCTTTGTATATCTCCAGCCCTCGGAGTATCTTATGCTTCACGCTTGTAGGATGGGGTCTGTATCTTTGGCCATCTTCCCAAACCCAGAGTACTTTCTGCATACACTGGCAAGAGTTGTAATTTTAACCTGCTGTCTATTCTGAAGTGCTCGCTGTCTCCTCCTGGGAGAAGTGACTTTTCCACCTGTTTCTCACCCTCAGTCTCCTCTGTCTAGCACCAACACAAACTAACACAATGTTCATGGGAGAGAGTGGCCCATTCTCTTCAGCTACTTTCCTTTCCATTTGGACTGATTCTCATACTCAGAGAAAACATACTGTAAGTTCGTATCTATTATTCATTTGCTCTAACTAAAGTGTCTTGACCTGAAGTGCTTGCACACTGCTTGGTGAGGCTGGCTTCACTGTATGTAGGGGGCTTCATGTTCACTTTTATTAACCTTCAGGCATTTTAAGTGAACATGACATGGTGCAGCATTTTGCTTTGCTCTTCTCTGCCTTCTTTGTTTTAACAAACAGTGAGATCCATGTCAGATAAAAGAAATATAGGGCTTGTGTAGGGTTTGAATTAACAATCTTCCTGCTTTCATCTCCTATGACATCATTAATGTTTCCAGCATCATTTTCAAAATATTGTCTGATAAAATAGAAGCTACACAGATAGGTGCTGTGTGCAAAATAAGACTGTGAGTGCACAGAGGTATGAGAAACCATGGAGTGGAAAGATTTGGATTTAGGTTTTCATTAGGCTTTTAGCACAACTTACAACTTACTTCTTCTAAACACTAACTGGGATCAGCTTTTCTTGGAAGAATACTGCTTCTAACCTGAAATAATTGTTAGTACAGGACTAAGACAGCTGCACAAGGTAGGAATGACCAACCTTGTCTATTCAGGATGCCAATGGAAATTTCTCTTCAGAGCTCCCACCTATCCTGACCATACCAAAGAGGCTGTTGATAGTTTTGCAGAGGTGTTCCCAGACCGTAGAGGCAGCCTAATGGCTCTCTATCTTTATCTCCTGTCCCTCACACATCAGGCAAAAACATTATTGGATTTCTTTATAATAATAAAAGGTCTTGTGGCTCTCTTTGTGTGGCTTCAGCAGCACATCCATAATCACAAATATTAGGGCTTGATACCATGCTGTCTTGCAGCTGCAGCCAAGAAGACACTATTGCTTGGTCAGATCTGCTGACTGAGATGCTTCTGTGAACACCCCCTTCCCCATTTCAGGCTCAGCTTTAATAACAGGTCCTTGCTAACCCAGTTCAAATAGCTAAGACAAGTTGCAGGGTGCTGATAAGAAAACCTCAGGTGGCAGGTATGAAAAGAAGCTTACCTCAGGCAGGGACCCCATGCCAAAAAGTTGGAGTCAGTATGCCCTTCATCTGGCACAGCTGCAGCCAGGAAAGGGTGTGTGATCTGTGCTTCAGTGTGACAAGGCCTTGAAATCAAGGCCTATGATTTCAGGAACATTAGGAATAGGGGCTGGTCTGCTGTAACAAGCTTCAGTAAACTACTTGCTTTCTTCCTTCCCTCCTTTACAATTCTTCCTTCTAGTGCAAGAAAGCCAGCCCACCCGGTTTGCAAAGCCTGTCACCAGGCCTTTCAGCTGGAGGAACAAGTGTTACCTTGTCGAATGTCGGTAGCACATGTTTCTGGGAGACTGAAGGGCAGGTGGTACTGCCTTATAAATCATCTAAATATGCCTGGTGTGATAAATGCCTGCTGTTTTTTGCATAACATCTGGGACTGCACAGGAGAGACCTTGGGGGTTGGGAGGGAGCAGAAAGTGAATATTTCTGAATGTTACGAAATGACAAAGACAGAGATGGTGTCACCATATGGTCAAAGAAACAGTCAGAGATGCCCAGTTTACCTCCTCTGAAGGGAAAGGCAACTGCTGGTGCATGAATACACAGAAACCAAAGAGTATTCTTTCTGTTTGGTTTTATCAGGTTTTGACAGCATAAGAATCATGCGGTCTATGCCAGGCTAAAAGGACAGAAGGAGGGTAGAAGAGGAGGAGGAACTGTGTGGCTTTTAGATGAATTGGTTGGTTAATTTTTCTGGGGTTAGAAGGAGAAAGATCAGAAACAGCAGAAAACAGCATGGGGAAAAGGACTTCCAGGAATGACTACAACAGTAATAAGGATCAATACATGCTGAAGATGGTTTTAAGAACCCATCTGAAAAACAATTTTGAAGCCTGAGCATGTTTTCAACAAACTTGATAGTTTGACCAAACTATCTTAAACCATTTCCATCTATCCCTGGAAAATAAATGTGATGTGACGTCTCTTGTTGCAGAGAATATCACTTGTTTCAACCCTCCTTGCTTCTAGCTTTCCCCCTAATACCTAGCTCCCATCAGAACTGGAAGAGAAGCCAGCTGAGTATATGTTCAAAAGCCATTTGAGAGCATTATTCAGCACAGCCCTAGGAAGCACTGAATCAATCTTCACATCATACCAAGTATGATTAGATCATTCTTCTTGCCCAAGATACCAGTGTTCCAACCCATGTACAGAGTTCATTGAATCTCAGGCACAACAGGAACCATAAAGAAAAAAAGCATGGAGAAACCTCAGGAAACCATTTAGCTCATCCTTTGCTTTGAGATAAGATGAACTAGAACTAAACCATGCCTGGCAAATGGCCAGCTACTCTGTTCTTAATATTCTTTCCAATGGTGGAGTCTCCACAGTCCCCCTAGGCAATAGATTTTGGTTCTTCACTACCATGGCCCTTTTATTTTGAACTCAAATCTTGCTGCAATTTAAACCCATTATTTTCTGTCCTATCCACCATGGATGAGAAGAACAGTTTATAGTCTTCTTCCTTGCAGCAGCCTTTTATATAATGGAAGACTGTTCACAGCTCCCCCCTTCAGCCTTCTTTTCTGTAGGCTAATTAACCCTAATTCATTCAATCTTTTTTCATGGGTCATATTTGCCAGAACACTGATTACTCTCATTACTGTCCTCTGGACTATCTCTTCAGGGTCCTGCTTTCTTTAAGTCTGGTGCTGGGTAGAAAAAGAGAAAGAGAGGAGGAGAGCAAGAGAGAAAGAGAGAAAGAGAGAGAGAAAGAGAGAGAGAAAGAGAGA
>VXAA01003199.1:111718-121981 GCA_013399115.1 Anseranas semipalmata
AAAAAAAAAAAAGTCTATTAAAAATGACAACTTCGTGCTTTCTATTTATTCCCTGTCACTGAGATTTATTTTCTGTCCAAATAAGTTTTTGTTGGTGGTGGGTTTTTTTGTTTGTTTGTTTGTTTCCAAATGATGTCCGCTGCAGGCTCCATCTGGCAGCTGAACATCAAACTCTTGTTTTGATACCCTGCAATAAGGGGGTTGAAAGTTGAAGCTGCTGCCTTTGCAGACCCAGAGCCCAGAGTCCTCCATCCAGAGGGTGCGCATAGTGTCACAGCTAGCTTCTCCCAAACACTGGCTCCTGCCAGTTCACTTCACTGTCTTGGTCTAGGAACAACCCTCTGCACAAACCCACAAGGGCAACCAGTCTCTGTGGTCTACCTGAACTCCTTGCTAAACATGCTGGCTAAAGAGGGGCTGGCTGTTTTCATTACTTCTTTCTTTACTATCCTTGAAGAATGACATACAACTTGAAGGCTGTTTATATCTCCATTTACACCTCTCTAGAGGAGGGGTGGGAAATTTTGGATGTATATTCTCTCATGATTTGGGATATCAGGGGTTGTTCTCAGCATTTATGCAGAAGCTCTGCACCTTGGAGGCAGTGCAAACACCCAGAGACGAGTTGCTGCCTCTTATGTGGGGTACCATTTTTGCTGTAAAACATGCTGCCATAATCATTGATTTATAGATGAGCAGACAAGACTAAGTTGTTCTCTTAAGAGCTGGTAGAAGGAAGAGACTAGGTGCTGGTGAAATCACTGGATCTTCCACCTTCAGAACCTGCCAGTGAACCTCCTGAGTTCCACCAAGGCCTCACACTGGGGATACCTGGGCCTCACCACAAAACTGAGAAAACTGGGAGAGCTGGAGGTAACTGGGAAGAGGCAGAAGAAGGATGAACAGAGGGAGAAAGGGTGAGAGAAAGTCCACAGAGAAGACAAGAAACAACCACAGAGAAGAAATCCAGAGAGCGAGGAAAAAAAAGCCCTGGACATAAAACCCTGGGGAGGTGGGCTGCAGGGCAGGAAGGGGAGAGAACTCAAGAAGGTAGGGTACAAGGAAAAGAAAGGAGTGGGCAATGTAAGAGAAAGAATGGCAGAGTCCACAGAGAGGGAACAAACCTATCAGCAGGAGGAGAGGTAAAAGCAGAGAGAGAAACAAGGGAAAAGACCTCTCCAAAGCAAATACCAAGGACAGGAATAGTTCAGGGAGGAGACGTGTGGAGGAGGGGAAAAGAGGGAGTAAGCCAGAGGGACCTAGGTCAGAGAGCAGGAGGCTGAGGGAGCAGGACACTGTGCATTTGGTCTTGTCTTGAAAAGACAGCCACCTTGGGGATGAGGCATATGAGGAGGGACAGCATGGAGGAAGACGCAGCTGCCTCTGTGTGCAGTGGCTGTCACTGTGTAAAGGAACTATATTCACTGTGAAGGCTCCCAACAAGTTCTCAGCAAACAGCTGTTTTCACCAGCTCGCCTCCAAGCACCCTCCTTCATCGCAAGTAAACAGCATGCTGGGAAGCTGTTAATGCTGCAGCTGTCCTGTCAGGAGTGGCCCAGGCAGCAGACCTGATGCTTCTACCTGGTATCCCAAAAGAAAACTAGGCCACCACACAGCACAGCATGGACAAGGTACTGACACCAGTTTACAGAGGAGAGTGGCTTTCGTGCCAGTCCACAGAGCAGCAATGCTCCTTCAAGTCTTAAAATTACACCTACTAGTCCCCAAACCCAGTGGATGGTCCCCATTTCAAGGCCACACATGTAAGCTATGGGGAGTTTGCCTGATCTGTGAGGAAATAGGAAACATGAACAGGAGCCTGAGAAGTCCGTTTCAGCCCAAGTGCCTGGGCTTTAGCCTGGGAGGCTTCAGGCACTATCTTGAGCGTTCAACCCACATGCAGATATCTGACACAGGTATCTGCAAAGTGAGATCTACTTATAGCAAAGGCCTTCCCTGGCCCAGTGACATGGCAACCAAAGCTCTCCATTTCCCACAAAGAGCACCAAAATCATGAACCCCCTAGCTCTTTTTTTTTTTTTTTTTTTCTTTTTTTCCAATTAGCAAAAAGGTTTGTCTTTCCATCCAGGTCTGAGAAGAGCTCTGGAGTTAGCTGGGATCCCTCAGCTCTCAGACATAGCTGGGAGTGAGAAGACTGCTAGCCAGGTGTACACTAACCATGGCTCTGCCTGTGGAAGTACTACACAGCTCTCCCATGCTTAGGAAACAGCCTCAGGGACTGAATTTACTTGATGCTGGATGAAACCAGCCCCTGATGGCTTTCCTGTCCAATGGAGGAAACCCCCACGTTTGCCAGAGGTGACTGGAAGTGAATTAAATCTCTTCTTGCATCTCTTAAGAGCTAGTTTGAGTGTGGCTGGTGACCTGCTTCAAAAAGCTGCAACCCCCAACAGAGAAAATCCTAGTCTCTGGTTACAAGTAAACAAATGAGAAGGACAGAGACCTGTATACTCTCTGCAGCATGTGGCAAAGTTAACACCCAGGGCTGGCAAGGTGCATACTAAGAACGGTGTAGATCATCCTTCAGAAATAAAATTCTTCTAAAGCACTCAGTCAGAAACAGTATTGGAAGCATTCCTTATCTCCATGCCTAGTCAGACTGTGCATACTGTGAGCAGGGGACTTTAAGAGCAGGTTAATTGTCTTTCAGCAAGGGATTAAATACAGTTGAACTTCCTAGGTCAATGTGTGTGTGCGTGCGTAGATTAGATCTTTTTTTTTTTTTTGAAGTCCATCTGAAGCCTGTTCTTTATGGTCATATCAATTTTCCAGGAGGGGAACAAAAGTTCTGGAGAGACCAAGATAACTTTTTCGTTCTCACACTCCTACATTCAGATTAAGCAATGGGTCTGTCCTTGACATGCATTCCAAGCACACAGCTGTGGACCCCAAGACGGTTGTTTGCAACCCTGGCTTACCTTAGGTCATGCAGCAAGTCAATGGCAAGCTGAGAGCGAAGCCCAGCTAGGACTAGTACTGCAGCAGCACATTTACTGGGTCACAAGTGCCCAGTGTATTTATCTTCATTTAATGTACTTTTTTCTATCCTCTTGAGTAATTTCCTTCCCTTAACGGATACAAATCACATACCTACAAAGTAAAGAATTATTTAAAGAACATTTATATTTAAGCTCAAAAAGGAGTTTGAAGTTAACTCCCTAGTGGCTGAGATGTGATTGGCTGGTGAACATAACTTGGCTGAAGACTCCACTATTGAAGATGCTTTATGGTTTTAACACCAGCTGGCCTACAATCCAGTGTTCAGTACACTAGGGTTCTACTGCGAATGAATACCATTGCTTCAAGTTAATTTAACACTGCCTTCATCCATTTCAGCTGAACTGAACTACACTGCACTCAACCCCAAATACACACATGCACACATCAGGCTCTGCCCCAAGTTAACTCAATCTGTTTAACAACTCCATTTCATTGCATTCTACTCTCAGATAGACACAAGGTAACAGAGGTTTCTCATTAGTTCTCTAAGCCACCTGGAGATTTAATTTTGTCCCTGATTCTACTGCTGCTGAAGATGGGGAGAGGGAGGCATAAGGTTGTGGATATGCAGGAGGGAAGCCATTCCAGTGACTTCAATGGACTTGGACAGTCACGAGGGGTAAAGATAATCTGTTAGTAGGAAAAGGGATACTCTTCCTGCTTAGTAAGTGTAGCTTAGAAGCAGAAACACCACCAGGAGTTTTAAATGAACAACAAAAAGGTACTAAATACAATAGTATGTTGGGAAGAATCATAATGACCATTTTCTAAACAACCTAGTACCTAGTACCTGTTCTCTCCAACCCTGTGTAATAGTAGCATTTGTGGAAGAGCTGTTCTCTCTGTTTCACTCTAACAAGCAATGGATTTGCAACAGCTCTGAGTAACACAAGTCTAATGCTGAGACTGAAATTTATGACAGCTAAAATGTGATGCAAAGATGCATGGCCATTCAATCTACAAGTAAGACAGGCACTGATAACTTCCAAAACTCTTTGTAATATAAAACAAAACAAAACAAAAATATACAGCCCAAGAATCCTTGGGGTGAACAAAAATAATTTAAAATGAGCAGAGACTGATGTGATCAATTTCAATGCAAACCTTGAACTCCCTGCTCAGAAATATGACACAGCTGTCAGGCACTGCAGTTCCCTCCCAGCCACTGTCCAAGGAACTTGGTGTCAGTTGAAAGAAAGGTTAGACCTACTGTATATCTCGTGTGTGCTGGGGACAGATGGGAGCACAATGTTTATAGCAAAGCCCAGTTGATAGGCTACCAGAAGAGCCTCATGGGCTGTATGCTCTTGACTTGACCGACAAGAACAGAAATGAGGGCATGACACAAAAATCCTGGTTATAAGCTGCATCTCAAAGGCAAACAGTGTTTGTTGAGTAGCTGGTCTTAGAACTGTGGGTGGGCCCATTTCATGGACCATCTTTTGGTAAATGCAGATATGGAACCAAGCTGTGATTTCTGAAATTCCAGGAGCCCACCCCCTGGGGCTGGAGATGGCTCTGTGTAACATGAAATGCTTTGGAATCAGTCGCATCCAAAATCTATTAGTCTTGTTTTCTATTTCCTTTCCACACATAGCTGAAAAGAAAATTAAACTTTGGAGATTTCCATATAATCACCTTGCTTTCTGAACGAAAGCCTCACCAGACTTGCCTGAGCAAGTACTTTGCTCTCAAATCTGAACCCAAGCTATTGATGTTGCAACTAATCTGGGCCCTTATCTGAGCACGTACATGGGAGCCAGTTTCTCAAAGTCACTGAAGCCTCTGAACCCCAGAGCTGGCTGGCAGGCAAATAAGACTCAGTTTGCAGTGGCTCTTCTGTTGCTTGCTCTCCTAAGCTGTGAAGCATTGCCCTAGTATGGATAAGCTAGAAAAATCAGCCGGGCACCTGCTCTCAACCTCAATATCAGGGCAAAAGGACACATTTAGGTCTATTGTGAGTCCAAAAGAAAAGGTCATAAAGAAGCAGAAGCACTTTACATTAAATATTTGTGGCCCAGCTGTTCCCCAGCTTTGCACACATACCAGCCCATTCCCCATGCCTTTGAACAGCAGACCATCATAGCAAGAAGAGGAGCTGGGAGGCTAAAGGCAGGCCATGGTGAAAACCATTTGCTTCTGGAATGCAGACAAAGCTCTCAAGCATCCACACTGTTGCATAACAGACACCACTGTACGGAGGGCAGATGTTAAGTAACACTCATTGGGGAGAAAAAAGGAAGAGGTGTTCATACTTCAGGCATAGAACACTGTTCTTTGCGGGACCACAAGGAAAAGAAACTGACCTACAAACTAGCAAGGAGGTCAACTCTTATGCAGACAAGCTGTAACTAGTGGGCAACAGGAGCCGATGTAGTTCTTCATCCCTCCAGAGGATGTCACCGTAGAGCCACCAAAAAAAGGCAAGCTTTGGGACCCAAATCTGGAGAGAGAGTGACTAAATGCCTTATGTTCGGCTGCTCTTCAGACAATAACCCCAAACCTTCCTATTTACTTTCCCAGAAGGAGCCTGCTTTCCCTCAGCCAGCCTGCATTTTGTGGAAGGCCAGGAAGATCAGTGAAACCCATAGTTATTTGAGAGATGTGCAACAGGTTAGCCTGGAAAACAAATGGGATGCGTGCTCTGGATGACTGGGCTGAACTCACGTATTAGGTGTTCACACGCTTTACAGTTGTGCCTGTGTTCAACCTTGTTTGGTGTCCTTGAGCATGAATGGGTGTGTGGAGGATGCATCCACAGAGAAGAAAGACAAGAAAAGAAAATCGCGAACACTGAGACTGTGTTCACAGACAGCAGGAATAGGCTGCGTTCTGCAGCCATTGAGCAAGTGCAGCCAGGAAAGAACTAGTGGAGGTCTATGTGTTCACCCTGTTCACCCATTTCCATGTTTTATATCACAGAAAGGCAGTCTCTGGTTTTGTGCATATTTGTCACAGCAGCAAATCACAGACAAAAGAAAGAAGTACTCATGATGTTCATGGCACATTTCTGTAATATTTTCTATCCCTAATGACGCACCTTAACTTTGAGTGTTTAATGCTACACTGGCTTCTCTACTGAGCTAATTCTAGCCTCTGTTACCTTTGGTCCTTCATGTGGGACACAGGGACGTGCAAAACTTCTCCACAAGCCTCAGTCTAAGATGACAGGAGAGGATCAGGTGTGGAAATGTTGAACCAGTGCTGCAGAGAACTAAAAAAGAGTCTCTAGGCTACTGAGCAATCTTAGAAACTGCCACAGCTTAAAGTTCTGCTGCTGCAACCCAATCACACACCCTTTCCCATGTCTCAAATGTCTACATGACCTGGTGATTGCTACACTTGGCTTGCCAAAGTGCTTTGGGACCCCAAGAGAAAAATAACTACTGAGAGAAAATCTGCAGTTATTGATAGTACCCAGGAAGCTGAAAGCCAGGCTGTGTAGCTTAGCCCCTCTGCCAAACACAGTGGGTTTAAATATAGGTGAGCTAAACAGCAGAGCTTCTGGGCTTTACTGTATCAAACCCTTCAGCCAATGTTTTTCTGTGTGCACCACACCAGTTTTCCCACTAAAGTGTATCAACAGGAAGCAAGTCATTATCCCCTTCCCAAATATGATTTAGTAAGTCCAAATCCAGGAGCTGACCCAGACCATATCCACTGCTAAAGAATTGCTTGCCAACCATCCTTGCAAGCTGTGCCTTAATCTCCTCTCTTCTTTGCTGCTATTTGTTTCATTTTTTTTTTCTGTGTTAGTGTTTCTTTGTTTGTTTTTTGTTTTTACATGGATAGATTAAATTTCCTGCCAACCCACTTTCTTATTCAAACATGTTACAGAGGAAGTGGATGGAAGGAGGAAATCAAGAACAAATGACTAGAAGAAAATGGCATCAGGAGGCTTAGTAAGAGTCTGGTCCTTATCAATGCATGCTGTCCCATTCCTACACATAGGCAGTGTTCTCTAAAGCAAGGGAGCATCTACCACAGGGAAATGAAAAGTGCTTTATTAGCAATTGCTGTCACAGAAACTCATCAAAGAAAACATGCCAGAGCCCTAGATTTGGGAAAACACAAGGCTACCAAGTTTCTGCTCCCCAAAGAACAGTATTCCCCACTCCGTGCCCAAAGCTCTTGGCATGTGTTATCTCACACTCCCCCCTCCATGGCTGTGTAAGTAACCTGATGAAACCTTTCTTTGTGCTGCCCGCCAGCCAGCAACAAGAGCTCTGGGCTAGCGCCAGGCTCAGGAAATATCCTGCATGTGCTCCCCTTGCTGAGGAGGTCACAGAGCTGGTAATTCTCAGAAACATCCTCCCGGCACTTGCAATGCATAGAGACAAGCGTGAAGAAAGCAGTCTGAAATAAAGAGTGATAGCCTTTCACTCTCTTTGCTTTCAAAGCTTTCTTTGTCCCTGATGTTCACCCTCTCCCATCTGAGGAGAGACACAGCTCAGTGACCCTTTCTCAACACCTATATTCCTGCTCCTCATTAGCATATCTTGCCTTACTCACAAGAGCAGAGCCATTAATGAGGGCACAACAGGGGAACCTCCTACTCTGCTAGCACCAGAACAAGCTGCAGGATGACCAGCAGCACTTAGAAAAAGCCCAGGGAGAAGGGCAAGGCATCAGTCATTGAGGTATCTCACAACAGCTCTGCTTCTGGCCTCTCTTTAATGAAGTCCATATGAGCTAAAAGGAGCACCTATTGGGTTTGCTCTGAAGTCAACAGGTGCAAGGGATCTGCTTCCCCAGTTTTCCCTGTTCTGTCTTTGAAATGTTCAAAACCCTTTTAACAGAATCTGCTGAACCATTCTGGGTGCACTTGGGTGTTGGCACATATATGCACACTCTTCCACCTGCTCTTGAACCAGCAGTACTGGGAAAATTCCTGTTAGAGTGAAGACATAGAAAGGTACTTGCATGCCTGAACTAGAGGAAGCTGGGATGCAAAACGTTACTTCCAAGAGAAATCTACTAATTTCCAAAAAGTTACCATTATGTTAGATGAAATCAGAAATTTATTATGAAAATTCCCCCCATATCTTTTTTTTTTTTTTTTTTTTTTTTTTTGAGGGGGTGGAGGAGGATCAAAACATTTCAGTTTGATCTTCCCTGCCCAGTACCAAATGGATCACCCAATTACCTCAGTCCTGGCTGTCATCTGAGGCTACCCTGACATGAGGTGTTCTTCATGAGGACATAAATCATGACATAAGGAGGCTTGATCTCCTGAGCATCCAAGGTACTCACAGGGTAGCCATGCAATCTTGGACAGGACACCATCTGGCAGACTGTCTTCTAGTGGAAACTTGTCCTTGTTCTGGCAAGAGTTTGTTGAATTGCATGCATCTGGGCAATTTTTATTTATTTTTTTTTTAGTTCAGATGAATCAGCTGATCCAAGTCCAAAAGTTGTGCAAGTTAAAAAATGTCCTGGTTGTCTCCAGGTTTCCCAAAGTTTTGAAACTGAGCTCTCATCTCCACCAACTTCTAAAAAGATGTCCACTGCTGAAGTGTAAGACATGCTGTTGTTGCTCTGTCTCAACACTCAAAAGTACAGTTATTCCTTGTGCTAGAACACGTTTCCTTCTAATAGTCTTTGATTGAAGGTGATCTGGCTGATGGGTACTGACATTTAAAGTAACAACCGTGGCACCCACTGTGGGGGACAATTCCCATCACACAGCTGTGGTTGAAGGCTGCCGGAAAACTCAAGCAATTCAGTAGTGACTTCCACTTACAACTATAATAGTTTGAGCCTTTGTTTTTAAATGATAAATAGTCACTTACTATCAAGACCTCTAACTGGTATTATTTTTAGCTAGATATTTGTACTACAGCGATGCATCACTAGATACAATTTACAGGCTAAAACACCAGCACACTAGGTGCTGCACAAACATAGTAAACCATCCTGTGTCTTGGGAAATTCTTCTCTAGATCAAGAGACAGAGATGTGCAGAAGAATGATGTAAAGGGCAAGCCAGTGGCAAGGAATGGATAGTATAGCAGAATACTGACAGCACTATCATGGGAATAAAATGCAAAGATACCATTAATGTCACATCAAGGCCGTACAATCAAAAGATGAAAAATGCTAACATTAAGATTCCTACAGCAACTTTCCGAAAATGGTAATGCGGTCATCTCATCTACCATAAAGCCTATAGCTGAAAATACATTCACAGGAATATTTTAAACTAGGTGTTGAAAAATACCATGGAATGAGAGCACGATATGTGTGCAGCAAGGCTGAATTAGCATTGCTGTTGGATCTGTAGTTTTCTGTTTTTAATAATCATTCTCAGAATATCTGGGGAGTGGGGGGTTAGAGAAGAAGCAGGGAAAATGAAACTCGGAGAAAAAAATGCGAAATCTCTGGACAAACATCAGGCTGCTCTAACTAATAATAACCTTCTGCTGGCAGCTGTTGATAGGGAGAGGTGTGTGCTTCCCAGTCCCCTTACACCCTGGAAGTGTGAATGCTCAGACACTGAAATATCCCATGCTCCACCTATGGTGCTCAGAACTTTAGTTAACTTCCTGACAGTTTTCCACACCAAATATATTCAGAAGCCCAAGAAAGTCAGTTAGGGCCTTCCTGGTGACTGCCTTAGATTTTGGATCAGGGCTGAACATGCCATGTGTCAGACTGGAAAACAAACACATGAGGAAAGGTAGGCAATTTTTTAAAAAACATTTTCCCATATCACTCAAAGCAGCACAAAGGATCCCCACCCCCCCAAATGACAAAGAAAAAAATAAAACTCACCTTTGCCTAGAGAAGCAGAGACCTTGTAAGCCTGGGAAACTGTACCTTCAAGGGCAATGTGTCAGAGTATTATGAATGAGCAAAACAAGGCTATAGTACCAGGGTGCACTACCAAAACAGCTGGCCTAATGAGATTCAGGTCTTGGTTGCATGGTCACTGCTTACTGCCAGCCATATCAAGGATGAGTTTTAACAACCAAATTCATCGTAGATATAGAACTAGTATGGAAAAAAAAAAAAAGCAGCAGCAGGCAGGAAAAAGTCCATTTTTATATGAATAAAGTTTTATTGAATTTTAGACAATTAGAAAGAACAAAGAAAGAGGAGCAAACAGTCTTATGGAGGGTAGGAACTAGAAGAGCTTTCCCACCAGAGGAGATGGCCTGCTGAGGGCAGTGTTCCTGTAAATGTCACACAGGGGTTGTTTCAAAAGCAGAAAGAATGTGTCTGGGCTTTTCTTTGATTGTT